>JAQIUQ010007619.1:0-36865 GCA_030378365.1 Hybognathus amarus
CAGCCAGGACACAGCAGTGCATGTTCCTATTCTTGAGATGATACAAAAAAATCTTCACTCATACAGATGTTCTGGACAAAATTAAAGAAAACAAAAGTGGCACAAAACAGTGATTATATAAGCCACCAAGATGGTGTATGCTTCAAAGAGAACACATTTCTGTCTTCAAAATGAGTTCAGAGATAACAGACTCATTTTGTACATGGATGATTTGGAAATAGCCAATCCACTGGGCACATCCACAAGATCTGTTCAGTATACTGGATGCTTGCTGATCTTCCCAGTGAATACCGATCAGCCCTTCATGTCATTCAGCTTGCAGCTTTATGTAAAGTGGCTGACATACAGACATTTGGCTATGAAAAAGCTCTTGGTCCTTTGTTAAGAGACCTCCGTACCCTTGAACGAGATGGGGTATTCATTGAGTCAATTGGAAAGGTAGTTCAAGGAAGAGTCATGTGTGTGTGTCAACAATCTTGCAGCCCATGATTTGGCAGGCTTTTCAAAGTCTTTTAGAGCAGAAATATTTTTGCAGGTTCTGCACAGTGACACAAGATAAACTTCAGACTCACGAAGTTGCAAGTGGTGAGTTCAGTCTTAGGACAAAAGACAGTCATGATAGTGATGTGCATGCTGTAATACATGGGGATAGTCCGAGTCAGAATGGTGTTTTGGCAGATTGTGTCCTGCATCTAGACCAGCATCTAGAGCATTTCATACCGTCACTGGCTTTCCACCTGATGCCCTCCATGACCTTTTTGAAGGCATTGTGCCCGTAGAGCTCGCCCTTTGTATAGGAGAGATGATCCGTCGCAAATACTTCACCCTTGAATATTTGAACGAGAGAATTCTATTTTTTCCATACCAGCACACAGACAAGCTTGACAAACCTCATAAAATACCACCAACCTTCGCTGTAAAAAAAGCATTGGTGGTAATGGGCATGAGAATTCCACATTGCTTAGACTGCTCCCTTTGATGATTGGGAATGTAGTTCCTGAAGAGGATGAAGTTGCAAGGACTGTGTTAATGGAACTAAAAGAGGTAGTAGAATTATCGCTGTGAATACACAGAGGAATCCATCCAGTATTTACAGTCCAAGATACAGGATCATAGAGAGATGCTGAAAGAAGCCTTTACAGATTTCAAACTCCGTCCGAAGCATCACTACATTGAACACTATCCCGACCTTGTACGCCGTTTTGGGCCACTTGTAAACTTGTGGACAATGAGGTTTGAGGGTAAACACCGTTTTTTCAAGAGAGTTGTACACGACACACAAAACTTTAAAAATGTGTTAAAAACGCTTGCGGACTGGCATCAATACATGGTAGCATAACATCTCAGTTCCTCGGGATTCTTCAAACCTCACCAGCAGACATCAAATGTCTCTTTTGTTCTGGTGTCAGATGCTTCCAAATGTTGCCAAGACCTACATTGAACAAATAACAGCAAGCAATGTTATTTACAGCACATCAAAGGTCTGCATTGATGGAACTGATTTTGATGTAGGAGTGTTTTTGTCTGTGGGATGAGGGAGGACTGCCTAATTTCTGTAGAATTGAACAGGTTCTTCTGGTTAACAGTAGTGTTGTCTTTCTTTGCCAAGAGCACACATCACACTACATCGAACACCTGAGATCTTACGAACTTTTTCCAAACAATCTGGCTGTTCACACCCTATCAGAGCTAAATGACAAAACGCCTCTCTGCGCTTACAACATAGATGGAAGATTGTTAGTGACACCCAAACGTTTCATTTTATTACACTGAGGATTTTTTTAAGCAGGTAAACAGATGACTTGAACATTTTTTGTAGCTGTGCCATGAACCATATTTTTGTCTTTTAGGAACCAAAAAATGACTGCTGCCCATAAGCATGTGCTGCGTGTTTATGTTGCACGTGACATCGCCCTGAAACTTACTCTACTTGAGCGACCAAAGTCAGTGGAGGAGCTGAAAAAAAACAATGCAAGAGAGGTTCAAGCCGAGACTGGATGGGGACTTTAGCCTTCACTATGAGGATCTGGACATTGATGTTGATCTTTGTCTTCTTGTGGACATCCAGAAGTTACCCGAAAAGGGTACACTGAGAGTTGTCAGACCTGAAGGTAACACCTCATCTACTACATCTTCTGACACAGACATACTCCCACAGGAACCTGCGTTACAGCGCCAGAAGAGTTGGCCTGATCACTTTGTTGTTCCTAGTTTTGGTTATGAAGTGGATCTTATACTAGAAGAAGGAAATCGTGTTTATGAAGAATCAGCAAAATTGCTGAAGTTAAAGAGGTCACAGAAGAGTGAAATCCTTAAAAAAATGGCAGAAACGATCTTCAGTTTTAAACCATACCCACATGACAAAGAATTGGCAATGGCTGCTCAAGCTTTGATTACAGCTCATCCATGTCTCAGAATGACGGCTGGTGAAGATGGGAGTTGGGATGGAAACGTCACATAGGATACAAGGTTGCGTCTTACCGTAACAATCTGGCCAAAGCAGGGTTTGCAGAAGTAGCCATCAACACGGGTAGGCGGAGTCGAAACAACCCTGACAATGATCATCCCCATCGAAACATAAAGAAAGCTCGAAAAGCTGAGTTCAACTACATCATCAATCTACCCAAGGATCAAACCACAGCCACTCTGGAAACAATGAGAGAAGAAATCATACATGAAGTCGAAAAAACTGAGAGAAACCAATTAGTCATAGGCAAGCTCATGAACACAACCTATGCCCTTCGTCGCCAAGAAATCGTTGGAGCTCTTGTAGCTCCACGGGTGAGAGACGTCCTGGACAGATGGCCAGCCCTACTTATGGAGTCACAGGTAAAAAAAAAAAATTCTTATATTATTTTACTGTTCTCCCTGTTGAGCCACAATTAATCAACATGATTCTTTAGCATGCCCATTTTGAACAATTTTCATATAATTAAATGACTGTTTTAAAAATCTAAATGTTAAAAAAATTAACCAAAAAGCAAATTGCAGATGTAAAAGTAGACAACACATTATGCTGTGACACATTTTTGCCATTCACATTAAACAAAGCGTACAGAGATTTAATATTTTCATTTCATTTAGATAATATTATACCATCTGTTTTAAATTAAAGAATGTCAAATTAAGTTTCTATGTTGACATTGTTTCTGAATCATCCTTAGTAGAATTGCCCTTTTTTCCTACCTGGCAACTGAAAACTTAAAATACGTTCACAATTCTGTGTAATTCTCTGCATGTACAGGTGTTTGCAGAGTTTCACCGAATAAACAATATTAACCTGCGCAATCAATTCTACAAAGAACTGGACAGACACATGCCCAAATTCATCACCCTGTTCAGAGACAAGGCCACTAAGTCTGGCAAGACTGCGGAGGAGCTAGCCAAGCTCATTAGGATGTATGACCTTCAGGTGAATTTTAAACTTAACATGATTCAGAAACAGATTATATTCAGACAACTATAAAAAATAGTGTGAATTGCATGGACTGTGCCCTGAGGTTAAAATATTATTCCAATGAACAACATTGTCATCTCATCAGAGATTGACATCTTGACAAAGATGTATTCTATCAGAAAGAGGTACCTTTAAAAGATACTTTATCAGCCTCAATTTGAAGATGTCCAAATAACGTCTCGGTTACTAGTGTAACCCTCGTTCCCTGAGTAGGGAACGGAGACGTTACGTCAGAAGTGACGGAGATTGGGGGTTTTGCATAGAAAGCCAATCCTCTTCGAGTATTTAACAACGAGCCAATGGCATGCGAATGCCTTGGGGCTGCGGAATTTGCATAGCGTACTCCGCCCCACCCTGTGGGTATAAAAGGAGGAAGTAAACGCAACCGCAGTATGTCTTCGCTGAGGAGCCAAGACTGAACTAGGCGTCTACCCAGCGGTACAGCAGAAGTGGCAAGGAGACGTAACGTCTCCGTTCCCTACTCAGGGAACGAGGGTTACACTAGTAACCGAGACGTTCCCTATCGTAGTCACTTCGAGTTACGTCAGAAGTGACGGAGATTGGGGGTCAGTGCCATCACGCCAACTTCAAGCTGTCTTCCAGTGCCCTGCGAAAGACTGGACTCCTGAACAATAATAACCAGGAGTTCCTTCTTTTACACAGGAATACCAAGGTACACTGGGAAGCATATCCCGGGTGGAACATGCTACCAATGCCTACCGAAGGAGGACTTACGGAACACATGTGGTCGAAGGGACACACATGGAGATCACTGAAGCGCCAACCGCAGGTGGCAAGAACTTAGCTCCAGGGGTGGCAGATGGCTTGCCAAGGGAAGACACATGCTCAGGGAGGCTTACAGTGGATAATACACATGAGACAGTTGCCGTAGGGAACCGTGCACATGGATGCACCTAGCCGGCACCATAGCCAGCGCAGTGGTGCCCGCATCATGAGTGCTGGAGGACTCAGGGCTTCAACGGAAGGCTCAACTGAGGAATATCGCACTTATCCAGTCGGAGAGTGGAGTGGCGAGCAAGCGAAGACACTAAGCGGGTCCAGTACTGGCGGAAGCGAGTACGTGAGAGGACACCGGCTCAATTCGCAGATTATAGAATCTGGCGAAGGTGTTAGGTGTCGCCCAGCCTGCAGCTCTGCAGATGTCTGTTAGCGAGGCGCCATGCGCTAGAGCCCAAGAGGAAGCCACACTCCTAGTGGAGTGGGCCGTCACACCAAGGGGGCACGGTCGGCCTTGCTGCTGGTAAGACAAAACAATGGCGTCCACTATCCAGTGAGACAGCCGTTGTTTTGAGAGAGCCCTTCCCTTCTGGCTCCCCCCATGACAGACAAAGAGCTGTTCTGAGGTCCTGAAGCACCGCGTTCTGTCAACGTAAGTGCGGAGTGCACGTACTGGACAGAGCAGTGTCAAGGCTGGGTCTGCCTCCTCCAGGGGCAGCGCTTGCAGGGTCACCACCTGATCCCGGAAGGGAGTGGTGGGAACCTTGGGCACATATCCCGGCCGGGGTCTCAAGATCACGTGAGAGTAAGCCGGCCCGAACTCCAGGCACGCTTCGTCAACGGAAAATGCCTGCAGGTCCCCTACCCTCTTGATGGAGGCCAATGCAACCAGGAGTGCCGTCTTCATAGACAGAAACTTTAACTCAACTGATTGTAAAGGCTCAAAGGGAGGCCTCTGCAGAGCATTTAGAACAACTGCGAGGTCCCAAGAGGGTACGAGGGGAGGGCGAGGCGGATTTAGTCGCCTCGCTCCCTCAGGAACCTGATGACCAGGTCGTGCTTGCCGATGGACTTACCGTCTACTGCAACGTGAGAAGCGGCAATGGCCGCGACGTAGACCTTGAGGGTGGAGGGCGACAGCCTACGCTCCAACCCTTCCTGCAGGAAAGACAGCACGACACTGATCGGGCATATCGGGGTCTTCTCGCGAGAAGAGCACCAGCTGACGAAGAGGTTCCACTTCAACGCATAGAGGCGTCTGGTAGATGACGCCCTAGCGGAAGTGATGGCTGCCGCCTCCGCAGGTGGCAGCGAACTCAAACCTGCCTCGTCCCATCCAGGAGCCACACGTGCAGCCTCCAGAGATCGGGGACGAGGGTGCCATAGAGTGCCCCGTCTCTGAGTGAGTAGGTCTTGTCTCAGAGGAATAGGCCAAGGAGGTGCTGTCGCGAGGAGCATGAGTTCGGAGAACCACGTCTTGGTGGGCCAATAAGGGGCTACCAGCAAGACCTGCTCCTCGTCCTCCTCTGATCTTGCACAACACCCGTGCAAGGAGGCTCACTGGGGAAACGCGCATCTTGCGTGGGCCCCGCGCGCCAGCTGTGCGCCAGTGCATCTGTGCCGAGCGTGCCCCCGGACAGGAATAAAACTGGGCGCAGTGGGATGAGTCCCGGGAGGCGAACAGGTCTATCCTGTGCCTCCCCGAATTGGTCCCAGATGAGCTGGACCGTCTGGGATGGAGTCTCCATTTGCCGGAGATAAGGCGGACTCGTGACAGCTCGTCGGCTGCCACAGCTGAAGCGGTCTCATATGAAGCAGTCCGAGTGGCGTAGTCGCGGCTGCGGATGCCATATGCCCCAGGAGCCTCTGAAAAGTTTCAGTGGGGGACCGCCTGCTGCCCTCGAACTGTCGAAGACAAGTCAGCAGTGAGTGTGCGCGCTCCGCTCGCAAGCTGCGCGGACATGGCGCGATCCGAGTCTATCTCCAGCGCCGAGAAAAGAGATCCTTTTGCACGGGGCAAAGTTTGCTCTTCTCCGGCTCCACCCAAAGGCCCAACGGGCTAGGTGCCGGAGCACCAGGTCTCTGTGTTCGCAGAGCCGCTCTCGAGAGTGTGCTAGAAGTAGCCAGTCATCGAGGTAATTCAGGATGCGAACCCCGTGTTCGCGAAGGGAACAAGGGCTGCCTCGACGATCTTCGTGAAGAGACGCGAGGGACAGAGCTTACCCGAATGGGAGAACTGCGTATCTGATATGCCTGGCCTTCGAAAGCAAACCGAAGAAACGGTCTGTGTCGAGGCAATATGGAGACATGAAAGTACGCGTCCTTCAGGTCGATCGCTGCAAACCAATCCTGTGGCCGCACGCATTCGAAAATGTGTTTGGCCGTGAGCATCTTGAACGGCATCCGATGAAGGGTGCGGTTCAAGACGCGTAGATCCAGGATCGGTCGTAACCCATCCGGTCTTCTTGGGGACGATGAAGTAAGGGCTGTAGAAGCCAGACCTCACCTCGGCTGGAGGGACTGTCTCGATTGCACCCTTCGCCAGCAGGGTCGCAATCTCCGCTCTCATGACCGGGGCCAGTGGTGGTAAGTAACGAAGTAAAAATACTTCGTTACTTTACTTAAGTATTTTTTTCGGGATCTGTACTTTACTCGAGTATGTTTTATTTGCACCTACTTTCACTTTTACTCCACTACAATATTAAAGGCAAAATGTACTCTTTATCTCAATACATTTCCCCATGCCGTCTTCGAGTATTTATTACACTTGGCTTTCCAAACCAATGAAAAACGTGGTGTTTCTTTAGAAAACAAAGAACGCACGCGCTCACGCCCTTTGTCGAGCATACGCTCACATAGCAGTTTGTTCAGTTCGCCAGTTCAGTGGAAGATGATGACCACAGAAACAGTAGCAGCTCTCCGCTGTCAGCAGAAATGATCCCGAGATCGCGACAGGGATCACCCATGGCCATATCTCAAGGATATGTTTGAATTCACTGAAGTCAAGTAAGATTCTCATCGGCTGAAATGTCTCCTCTTTGCCTGCCACGACCGTGTTACAGTGCTTTCTATCCAGTTCAGTTCCTGGCGCCTCGGCTCCAATTGTAGCCTACAACGCGACGTAGCTGTACACATTCACAATGTGAATGATAGGTTCGGTCCGGTACATGCAATTCACCAAAGTTCATTATTTGCATAAGCCTTGCCGGTTAAACATTTAATTCACGTGCTGAGGCGTGTTCTCGACGTCCGCTTTCCCTGAGCGCAAACCCCCGACGCTCGCAGACAGAAGCCTGTCAAACAGCGCCTGAACACTGGACTAAGTTCTCTTCTCGAGTCTTGTTATGCTAATACTGTAAAATACACACAATGTTTACATAAAAATAATTGGCTATGACTAAAGTGAAAGCAAACATTTGAGAGAAAATCTGTTGTAATATGCGTCTATATTAAACGCGTCGCGTGCTGGTCTAAGCGACACTAGTAAATAGTGCTGCTGCTTGTAGCCTACTTAAAGGGATAGTTCACAAAAATAAATAAATAAATCTGTCATTATTTACTCACTCTAATGTTGTTCCAAACCTGTATTAATTTCTTTCTTGTGCTGAATACAAAAGAAGATTTTTTTTTGAATGTGGGTAACCAAACAGTTGCTGATCCCCATTAACTTCCAGGAGAGAAAAAAAAACTATACACTGGGGACCAGCAACTGTTCGGTTACCCACATTATTCAAAATAACTTTTATTTTCAACAGAAGAAAGAAACTCGGGTTTAAAACATCTTGAGAGAATAAATTAAGACATTTTTTTCATTTTTGAGGGAACTATCCCTTTAGTGTTAATAAAAAAAAATTAAAAATAAAAAAACACAAGGAGAAAATCACTCACTGACTGAGAACTTTAATAGTAGCTTTAATAAGAATCAATAATAGTGAAGTCTATGTAGTGTTTTAATTTAATATTTGTTCATTTAATTACTTTCTTCAATGCTACTGTTAAATACACCTACTGCATTTGAAAAAAAGCACTGTTTATTTAATTTGAATATTAATTTGTGTAATGTTTATCTTGTCTAATTTTTTTTAATAACAAAGAAAATAATGACGAAGATTTTTATCTTCGCCACTGGCCTAAATGTATGCCTTTCTTTTTTCTTTTGTTACCTAAGGCTTTGTTTTTAACATAGGGACATTAGTTTGGCTGTAATGAACATCCACTTGCAAAATAGTAAAACTTCAAAAAGAATCGTGATAAAAAAATCGTGATCGTGATTTTCCTAAAAAAAAAATCGTGATATGATATTGTTGCCATAACGCCCAACCCCTGAAATGAAGTATAGCATTATTTACAAACCAGTTATTTAAGAGTTGTCAGTCATTCATAAGATCACTTAAGTAAATGTAGTAAATACAGGTAGTTATAAAGCATTTACTAGTGGTCAGTTAACTATGTGTGTGAGCTCATCTAAAGTGAGTATTCATGCCTTGTAAAGCATTTATAAAGGAGATTTAAAGGAGATCAATCTTCTAAACAGTAAAATGTAACAAACACAACACAGTGCTATAGAACATATTTAACAGCCTTTAAATCTCCTGTAATTGTCTTTTATTATTGCAAATCTAACAAATTCTTAATTGCAGTAATCTGAAAAATGATGTAATCTCATCATTTGTTCAATTAAATAATTGCAAACCCCCCTCAAAATAATTGTTCTGCTTAATTATGTATATTTACAGTTCATTGGAATGTTTACTTTTTACTTTCGGTACTTAAGTACTTTTTAAATCGGATACTTTTGTACTTTTACTCAAGTGATGTTTGAATGGAGGACTTTCTACTTTTACTGGAGTAATATTTTATTTAAGTATATATACTTTTACTTGAGTATAACTTCTGAGACTTTTAGCCACCCTGACCGGGGCATTGCCACTGACCAATGTTCGAGCGAACTCCCCTGAAACGGGGAGGAGACCGTGCGAACTGAATCGCATAGCCGAATCTGATCGTCCTGATGACCCAGCGGGAGAGGCCGGGGAGCTTGAACCAGGCTCCCAGGAACTGAACCAGCGGGGTCATGCGAGACACAGACGTCCCCCGGAGGGCAGCGAGGCAGAGCGACAGGCATGCGCCCAGGGGTTAACCCGGGCGGGGTGCGTAGTCGAACTCTGCTCCTCGACAGTCGAGACCAGGGAAGGACCAGCGTTCCACGGGGTTGTCTGTCGAGGGTCTGGCGATAGAGGGGGATGGGGAGCTGCGTGGTCGGGGAACGACACATGCTCCCTTCCGCACCCTCAGAGACAGAGAGGAATGAGTGGGGCGACACCCTTGGGCATCGAGCGCACTCATTCCAGTCTGTGTGCTCAGTGATGATGTCAAGTCTTTCTTTACTCATTTTAGGGTGCTGCCCACCCGTGGGTGAGCAGCGGGAAAACAAAAGATTCTCCCCGGCCCTCCACCGGGGGAAGGAGGGGGCCTGCTACCACCTCCCGAGAAAGACTCGACGCCAACACTGAGCAGCCCGTCTCAGGAACGCCGCTTGGCCTGGCGTTTAGCGGGGCGCGGATCCTGAGGGGGCTGTGACGCTCCTCTGCGGTCACCTCGACGACGCGGCCTGGGTGAAGGCTGCTGCTGTGGCCGCGTCGGAGGGAGGGGGGCCGCAGGGGGCGTCCTCGGCGGCGAGCAGGCTGAGGCGGCTGCGCCGACGGCTGGGTGGAGGCAGCAGCTGGCCGTCGGGGGCAGGATGTGTCTAATCGCCTCGGTCTGCTTCTGAGCAGTCGAGAACTGCTGGGCAAAGTCCTCAACCGCACCGCCGAAAAGGCCAACCTGGGAAAGCGGGGCATCAAGCAGACGAGTCCGCTCGGCTTCGCGCACTTCCGCCAGGTTAAGCCATAGGTGGCGCTCCTGGACCACGCTAGTGGCCATCACCTGACCCAGGGAGCGAGCGGCCACTTTGGTCGCCCGGAGAGCGAGGTCAGTGGCGGCTCGAAGTTCGTCGAACGAACCCTGGTCAGTCCCGCCCTCGGACATGTCTCTGAGCAGTTTGGCTTGGAAAACCTGCAAAGTGCTCATCGCATGTAGGGCGGAGGCTGCCTGTCCCGCTGCACTATAGGTGCGCGCCGCCATAGACGACGAGAACCTACAGGCTTTGGACGGGTGCTTGGGAGGCCCCCGGGAGGAGGCGCTCTGCGGACACAGTTGCATCGCAACAGAGCGCTCCACCGGAGGCAACCCCGCATACCCACGGGCAGCCGCGTCCACGAGGGGGGAAAGGCGGGGGCTGACGGTCGGACACGGGAGGACAAAGGAGCCTGCCATGTCTTCGTCAGCTCCGCATGCAACTCGGGGAAGAATGGTATTGGGGTTGGCTGTGGCCTTGCGGCGGCAGCTTTGCCCAAAAACCATTCATCCATCCGTGAGTGATCGGGGTGGGGCGGAGGGTTCCACTCCAGCCCAATACTCACAGCGGCCCGAGAAAGCATGGCCGTCATCTCAGGATCAGACACAGGCGGCGCCGGCACTCCCGAGGGAGGCAACGCCGCCGTATCTTCACCCGAAGGAATCGAGCCCACCTTGTGATGCTGTGATCGACATCACATCATCCTCTGGAGCGCCGAGCGAAGCAGAGGGTGCCTGCGAAGAGGCAGACGTCTGCAACGCCCCAGCGCTCGCTGGCTGCAACACTGTTGCGGTGGGTGTGGCCCGAGGAGCTAGCGTCGGGGTATCATGCCACACTGTCACCGACAGATCACCCTGGCCGCGACCAACGAGCTTCCCCGGGTAGAGGAAGCAGATCGGGTAACGGTGGCGGGGACTCTCACAGTAAGATCATTGAGTCTCGATCTCAGTGTTGAGATGGTCATATTCCCACAAAAGGAACATGACTCATCCACGAGGGCTGCTTTTGCATGACGAAGACCCAGACATACAAAGCAGCGATCGTGACCATCAGAGGAGGACAGAAATCGACCACATCCAGAAGAACACGGGCGATTCATCTTTAAAAAGACGTGCCACGTGCAGCTCTTTTAGGAGAGGAGGAAATTCACTCTGCAGCGCTGAGGCGACCAGGGAGAAGCGCAAAGTCTGGCAGACCGCTGCACAGATCGCAGGCAATGCAGAATCCCGCTGGGTACCGCCGTCACACCAACACTGGAGAGGACGCTCGTCTCGAAGAGGCTTTGATCAGTGATAATGGCTTGTGGAGTGAAGAATGCTCTTGGCTCCGAAGCGAAAACATACTGCGGTTGCGTTTACTTCCTCCTTTTATACCCACAGGGTGGGGCGGAGTACGCTATGCAAATTCCGCAGCCCCAAGGCATTCGCATGCCATTGGCTCGTTGTTAAATACTCGAAGAGGATTGGCTTTCTATGCGAAACCCCAATCTCCGTCACTTCTGACGTAACTCGAAGTGACTACGATAGGGACCTATTGTTTTTGTGATTTTTTTTTCTTTGTGTGTTATTAAAGTATTTTCAATAGAAAGTAATTCATTTGAAAAATATTTTCCTAAAGAAACGGTGAGCCAATCTACCATCTATAGCAATGAACACCATTAAACACTTTTCTTTTTTTTAAGTGTTTGTGCTGCATTTGTGTAATTAATATTGTCTATTTTTTGCATTTTTCTAGGAACAGGGGGATGTTAATATGAGACGGACCTCGATCCTTCGTGCACTTCCTGTGTACCTGCGTGAAGATGCCTCCAAGTTCTTCAGAACCTGTAATGTAAGTGTACTGGCCTCACTATCAATCCCTTTGCCTAGCTATTCAGTCAGCTTAAACAATCCAGGTGAAAAAGACGTACAACTAAGTGTATTAAAAATGCATTACATTATATTTGTATTGTACTAAAAACATATTTAAGTACATTTTTAATACACTAAATTTACGTCTTTTTCACCTGGGAAATGACTACACTCCAAAAACTACTGGAGAATCAGGTGGGTTTTTCAGAAAGCAGTTTATGTGAAAACTCAGAGTGAACCCTGAGATGAGGGAAGCTCTTGACTTATCCATTCCAGAGGGCTATTCCAGAAAGGTGGTTCAATAAACTCTAAGGTAACTTAAACTCTGGATCTGTTACTGTGGTAACTTTAGCTTTGAACCCAGCCTGCTCACTGGCAGGTTTATCTGAAGAAACCCTGAGTCTGACGAAGCTGCCTGACAGCAGCTGTCCTTTCTTTTTCAGTCCAATCATGTTGAAGCAGAAATAATTCCCATAGTTTTACACCAGGAAGAGAATTTTAAATAATTTAGATGAGCTCTTACTTCAGCCGCACAGTGAATATCAGACTACACGTCATTGCTGACATGCTCTCAGATCAGAACAATCGTCTTTTTTTTAGCTTTTTTTTATCACTTTGCAGGTTTAATCAATCACCATCCAGCAGCTAGAAAAAGAGAAATAACTAATAATACTATAATATTAATATTTAGAGTTGAATTACCTAATTCAGATCAGCTGTTCTGGAACTGAAAACTCAGGGTATAGTCAACTCAGAGTTCAGGGTTAGGCTTAGAGTTTGTTGAACCTCATTTCTGGAATAGCCCCCAGGACCTGTTTACGAAGTTTACTTGAGTTGTTGTTCTCAAGTAAACTGTTACTCTCAAAGTTATTATAAATAAAAAGGTAAGTATAAAGGATTCCACAAAACGTATGCTAACATATAAGTGTGAAACTAAAATAAGAAAATAGTTTAAACTTGTAGCTTAGTTGCAATCTAAGTGTCAGTAATGTTTAGAGATCATTAGCATAATTTGTATTCAGGGGCTGAACTCATTCTTGTATTATTTGTGTTTTATAGTCAGGAGATGGTCCAGACCTCACTCACACTCCAGTGGCTCTCCTGACGGTCTTAGCCGATAACAGTGATGATGCGGCCCTCTTCCGATCCTGAGAGAATTTGTATCGTCTTGGAGGATGAAATACTTGCAAGTGGTTCCACAAATCTGGCGGACTCATTTCTTGGGTACAAGACGTGGACATTTGTGCACAGGCCTTTAATGATCATTGCACCCTGCTGTTGGACAATGTGGCACCTCTTAAAACTAGAAAAGTTTCTGCTGTTAATACAGCCCCGTGGATGAATGATGCCATTCGCAGCTTAAAGTGTGTTTGTCGGAGAACGGAGCGCTGTATGGAAAGTGACTCACTTACAAGTTCACCGCCTGCATCTTAAAGAGCTTTTAATGGACTTAAACAAAATGATTAAGGTTGCTAGAGTCTCTTACTTTACCAATCTGATATCTGCCAATAAAAAAAATCCTAAAGCTCTCTTTGATACTATTAACAACATTGTGTCTCCTGTTCATGCTTTTATTTCCCTCTCGTCTGGACTATTGCAATGCACTGTACACTTGCCTAAACAAATCCTCCATGGATAAACTGCAAGTTGTACAGAATGCTGCTGCAAGACTTTTGGCTAATTCAAACAGAAGATCACATATTACACCTGTGCTTAAGGCTCTTCATTGGCTCCCAATTAATTTTAGAGTGCAGTTTAAAATTTTAACCATTACCTACAGAGCCCTCCATGGTCAAGCTCCCTCTTACATCCAGGACCTTTTTCACTTTCACTCTCCCGGTCGCTCCTTGAGGTCTTCAGGCCAAGACCTTTTTACTGTTCCTGAGAACACGTTTTAAAACAAGAGGTGATCGTGCTTTCTGTGTGGTGGCTCCAAGACTCTGGGAACTCTCTTCCAGTAGCCTTGAGAGCTCTGGACTCTGTAGTAAGTTTTTGTAAACACCTTAAGACACATCTTTTTAGACAAGCTTTTAACTGAGCTATATGGTGTTGATGTAAATGTGTGTGTGGTTTTTATTTGTTTTTATTTGTTTTATTATTTGTGTTTTTACTGTGAAGCACATTGTGACTTTCCATGTCTGTGAAAAGTGCTATATAAATAAAGTTTACTTACTTACTTACATCTATGCACTAAGACTTACAGTACCCAAAGAATCTCGAGCTTACATTTACATTTATACAAAAAATTATAATGTGTCTTGAGGACAACAAACCATTGAAAGGGCGTCTACTGATGCTGAAGAATGATTTGTTCAATGAGTGAATCACTCAGAATTGACTATTTGTTGAGCTGAGTATTGAGGACGTTTGTTGCTTTTGCCTCAGATTTAAGATGAGACTGTTTGTTTCTTCTTACAGTACCTCAGACTTGACATTGCTGTATTGCCCAGCCCATGTTTTTGCACATTTACTTGTTGGAAACAACTGTTCAATCCATGCACTATACATGTTTAATGTTATGTTACATAATGACTACCTTAATGTTGTCAGTTTAATGGCAACAGTCGAACTTTATTTGAGTTCTAAAATAAAACAAAGTCAGTTTCCCTTCAAGGGACAGTAAGTGCCAAAACAGTTCTAAACAGTATTGAACGATCACGCTGGATCGTACAGCTTATTCACTGTATCCCCCAGAGTTAGATAAGTCCACACATACCCGTCTCATCTCAGTTCGTGTTGTGTGTATCTGACGCACATGTGCTAGCCTAGCTTAGCACAAAGACTGGAAGTAAATGGCTCCAGCTAGCATACTTCTCTGAATAATTGCAAAATAACACCAACATCTTTCTATTTATATGTTGTGAATTTTTATAGTCACGGTGTGTACAAATAACAAGGTCATAAGAGACACAGGTATCTTTTAACCTGTTAAGGTCGTAAACCCGATACCAAGGGGGATTGCGTTATTAAGAACGTTATTATGATCGCCCTTTAATATTTAAAGGTCCTGATGAAACATTAACAGTCATATGTTATATCATTACAAAGCTTAGACCCTCTACTTTTCACACAAAACCATCATTTTTTAATTCATTTTACATATTGGATAATTTAAAAGTTTATATTCCTCCACCCGCAACTGAAATACCGTTCAAAAGTAAGTGTGATTATGAATATGAATATTGATAGCATTGGTCAAATTTGATCAACAAAGGCAAGTCATATATCAAACAAAACCTTTCTTCCACATGATTTTTGCTGTATGGTTTATTTAGTTGACATAATACAAAAGATCAAATGATTGCATAACTATTCGCGAAGTACATCTTTGATATTTGTAAACAAACTAGGAAACGCGTTGCATTTCGTCTCCGATTACAGCATGTCTGAGCTAAAAGTAGTCAAAAATATACATAGACTTTCACCTTAGACTGTTTTCTTCAAAATGAGTCCATTTTCGCCTTCATGTGAGTTTCGCTTGATAAATAATCCCATATTACGTCTCATTTAGTCCAGTAACGCAGGAAATAATCATTTGTTTTCATACGATCCACATGATATGTTCGATCGCGGATGATAAGACGATATTACGCATCATTGGGAAGCTACTGTTACTCTCAGCATGACGTACATGTCGTGGACATCTATGGTGGACACACCTGTCCTCTGAAAACAAACAGAGTCTATATTCAGCGCAATTTTGCCTCAGAGTAAAAAAAGGTAGATATTCTTCAGGCGCGCAGTCTGGACGCACTTTCTCATAAAAGACACTAAAAAGCCACTTTGCCCTCCCTTGGTGTAATAGCAATAACTTTTTAATCAAAATGTTAGAACACATAATTTTTTTTTTCAGTGTTGGGGACATCTAGTGGAATCAAATGGAACTTATAATAGGTAGCTGTTGCACACAATACCAGAGTAATACACTTTTCAGAACAAAGATTCAAAGAAAAAACACACAAAAGCGCCTACTTTTTTGTGTGTTTCTTTTGATATTTTAAACACATACAATCATTTTATTACATTTGACACTTGATTTTGTTTGTTTAAAGGGTTTCCTATAAAATGACACCAATTATTTGCATTTACTTCACTGTATGTGGGTATAGGGAGCCATCAGATTTGGGTATGACCAATTTTATGCGGAATTCCAAAATAAACCAAAGAGCTTAAGAGTTTAACCGTATACATAAGTTTAAAGACAGTTAAAAGATGCCTTTGTCTCATGACTTTGTTGTTTGTACACACTGACTATTTTAATCACAAGGTCATATTGGACACCGGCATCTCTTAACTGTATACATAGGTTTAAAGATAGTTAAAAGATGCTTGTGTCTTGTTTGACCTTGTGATTTGTATAGTCAGTGTGTACAAATAACACGGTCATATGGGACACAGGCATCTTTTAACTGTATACATAGGTTAAAATTCGGTTGAAAGATGCCTGTGTCTCATGTGACCTTGTTATTTGTACACACTGAATATACAAATCAAAACATATAAATAGGAAAATGTATGTTGTTATTTAGTCACTTATTGGGAGAAGTATGCTATCCTGGAGCCATTGACTTCCAGTCTTTGTGCTAAGCTAGGGTAGTGTTGTGTGTCAGACAGAGTTACAGCACACACAGAGATGAAAAAGGTATGTATGGACTTATCTTAACTCTGGGGGATGCAGTGAATGAGCCAAAGTCACAAAAAGTCAGCGTGTTCTTAAAATGGCACATTCTACATTCTAATAGTTTTTATTGCTGTTGAGGATGGGTAAAACTTAGAATCTCATATCATTTTATCATGTATCCCCTGAGTTTTTACTGAAAAATTGTGAGATGGAGACCCAAAATACTCAATCTACCCTCTGTAGCAGTGACCACTATCAGAATATTTAACTAACACTTAATGCACTTTAAAACACCTTTTATTTCCTTTTATTTTAATATATGACTAGCACTTTGTGACTGAGCTCCTTTGATTCTTGTGCCTTTTAAAAAGCATATTGTGGAATAAAAAAAGTTGCTAAATTGTCACTGTGGTGTCACTTTCATCTTTTCTGACATTATTAGCTGATTTCTAATTGTGTAGTTGACTGACATCAGTATTAGTTTAGAATAAATATTGAGTGCATATCCCATTTTATGATTAGAAAATTATAGGGAATTTAGTGCATTTCCTACATTTATGAGTTCTAAAAATATTCAATTTTTTTGAGTCTATTTCCCACATTTTATCAGTTTATGAAAATTTAAAATTTTGAGTGTATTTCGAACAATTTATGATTTGAACATTATTAAAATTTTTGAGTGAATTACTCAGTAATTTTAAGTTGGGGAATATCAATATTTATAAGATAACATTGTGATAATTTAAGGCCACAGTAAATATATTTTTTAATTTGGGTTAACTTAAAACTTTTTAAAAATATCACTTAAATATTTTTGTGTAATCTGTTACAAAATAATTTTTGAGTTCTGTGAACTTATTCGGTTTTACAGTGCAATGGTGGGATGAAACAAAACATTCCATAAATCATTACCATCTAAACATCTGTTCAATACAAATAAGAATGTGTGTAGATGTAGGGGAGCACGGGGCACAACCTGAGGCAGGGGTAAATGTTAAACACGACTTTTTACATGGTTCGTCAGGATCAAGCAGGTTTGTTGCTTTTCCGGCTATTTTTCTATCTGTGCTGCCAGATATCACGGTCTGCGCAGAATTTGTGGAAAGTTTTGATTACCTGTTCGTGAAGATACTGGACAAAGAGTGCTTTGACACCACGAAAGTAGAATTTTTTCATCATAGGTTTTGGTTTATGAGTTGGGTGTATACGTTTCCAAATCTAACTTTATATTGCCTTAATCACTGTCTTGTTGGCTGAAACATAGCACCGTTTTGAAACGTGTCAGTAATTCCTAGCGACTGTTCAGCTAGGTTTAAAATATGTAATACACACAGGGTTGGCTGTAACACAGTGTTACAACTAAGCCGCCAAGTGTACAATGATAATCAAATGAAAACGGAGCCACACAACTTTTCAGGTTTGAGTATACATTTAACTTTGTTAGACTTTCACAAACAATGTTGGAATTTAAAATGTTTAAAATGTAGTGTACTATGAATGATAACTTGTTTATTTATTAAAAATATGGCCTGTTTTTAATGCAATAAACCCTTTAAAATTTTTATTTTAAGCTCATTTGTATTATTATTACTGTTATTATTATTCATAATAATAATTGTACATGCAGCTGCCACACACAAATCTAATTTAATTGCAATTACAATATTTATAATTGTATTTATTATTATTTATTGCAAAACTGTGCAGCCCTTTTCTGTCTCTATCCATGATATTGATCCATAACAAAAGGATGATTGGATGAGGGATGGATATATGGATATCTGTCTGTACAGATGCACAAACAATATCAAACTATACAAATAAAATAGTACTGAATTATGTGTGTTACACACAAGTGTTACAACTAACCCCTCTGTCTGTTACAATTAACCCCGTATATGGGGTAAGTTGTAACATTTGCACTTCTGTCACTTTCAGTCCAACTGAACAAAAATGGTAGGTCCTAGAAAAAAAACTTTAAGTGTTCATTTGTAACAGAGATGTGTATGTTGCTTGTGTAAAAAAGAAAAAAGATTCTAACCTATTTATTTTTTAATTAATTGAGCCAAAACCAAAATGCGATTCAGGTTGTGCTTCCCCTATGACAGAAATACACTGGTAGTAATAATTACAATAATGTGCAATGGCTCGAAGTCAGTTGTTCTTGTGTTTCTCTTTTTTCTGTTCTTGTTGTTTCTCTTTCCTTCAATGTTTCTTATTAACATTAGGTGTCACCACTAATGGCCAATCATCACTTAATTAATCACTTTATTATCTCTAACTTTTTTAACACCCTGCAGTCAGACCTATGGGATTTTGCTGAGCAGGCTAGCAAAATTACTAGAGTGTTGTGCAAGTTATAATGATTTAGAAGCAATGATTAATGTGTGGTGATGATTCAGATGTAATTAGCAATATAAATAACATAGAATGATAGTAAATAAAGATTCAAAACAGAAAGCAAAACGGAGTTAACAGACGTAAACCACTCAGCAGGAGCAATCAATCCTCGAGCCTACAAGCAAGTCTTTAAAAAAATAGCAGTATTGAAAAACTGCTTCATGATAGTGAATTTATCAGCATAAAAAAGCAATAAAATGTCACATTATGTTGAATTATTGCTTTGTCCTCACTTCTTGGGGAGGAAGCAAGATGTTTTGCTGTATGTCTTTTTGATGTTTATGATTCACAACAGATTTTTTAAGAGCAACATG
Source organism: Hybognathus amarus (assembly GCA_030378365.1). Taxonomy (NCBI): domain Eukaryota; kingdom Metazoa; phylum Chordata; class Actinopteri; order Cypriniformes; family Leuciscidae; genus Hybognathus; species Hybognathus amarus. The sequence goes on from JAQIUQ010007619.1 coordinate 19,277, forward strand.
GGCTTTCTTGAGAATAGAGAAACTGCTTGTCACTGCTTGTATGATGTACTTCTGGACAAACACAATGAAGAGGAGAAATGCAGCATGTGAAAATCCAACATTACAAACACCCAAGTATTAATATTTCACTCACATCCGTATGCATGATTAATGTGCATGAATCAAAATCCTTGGATAGAAATCAGACAAATATAAATATTTTATTGATCCTTCATATGTAAATGTAAATGCAAATATATTCATCTAATTCTTTTTCTTCATTACACATAGTTTATAACAGAATGATGTTAATAACAGAGGCCAATGTAAAGTCTCACAGGATGTGTGATAGATTCTCAGTTTGCCTGCTCCTCGGATCTGTCACAAAACCAGAAGGACACAGACAGGTGTTTAACATGGTTTATTGAACACAATGGTGAGAGGCAGGTGAGTTTGGTCTGGATGATGTCTCAGAAGAATGGTAACAGTCTGATTTAAGAGTCTCTTATCTTTACAGGAGTTGTAGTTGGTGGATACTGGCTGGAGCGCTGGAGAACGGAAACCGGACCGGAGTGGAGAGGACGTTGGATCAGGTAGGTAATTCGGGTGGACTTTACGTGGTGAAGGGAGTCTGTCGTCGTGAGGGTATTCAAGACCAGACAGTAAGGGACTGGGTGAGTGACTCTTTAGTAGGGCTGGTGATGAGAGCGGGAAGTGCACACAGGTGATGATGACAGGTGATGGCAATCAGAAATCCGGGGAACTGGAACGAGTGGGCGGGGTGATGGTATCTGGTGCTGACACAGATGGATCTGTGACAGGATCCTTGTTAAGTGTCTTATTTTGGTATTTAATATTCCTCTCATTATTTCTATCGATTTTGCTCATCCAGCTAAAATTACATGAGCTGTAATTGGCTCTCACATTAATGAATACAAATTAGCAACGAATCTATGGAGATTTCAGAGGACTGGACTTGCCAAATTGGCAAAAAAAAAGAAATCACAGCACAACCTCTATGTGAGTTACACGATCAGTATATTTACTGTGAAAATTGCTAATTAAAGTAAAGGGAACACTGTCAAAATTGTGTTAATGGGCAAACATTTGATGAGGTCAGGGAGTTGAAAGGACAAAACCCTGCTGCATATAGGAGAAAAAAAACAGTTCACACTCTGATGAATACCCATTATGTAAAACCATCTGAATCATGATCTCAGAAGAGTCCACAGACCACTTAAATGTTTTCTGGACATTTAGGTACATCTAAAAATTCCATACTGGCTTTTTACCCTTGTCCCATGTGTTTTTGTTTCCATGAACTTTTAAGTTTGATATGTTCCAAGGACTTTTAGTTTCTATTCTGTTCCATTGTTCCATCCTCTCATTTCCTGTGTTAAATTAGTTCCCATAGACCTTATTCACCTCTTCAGTAGGTTTTACTGTGAACACTGAAACACAGTGAAAATATCTTTCCAAGAAATGTTTGCAGTTGTAATTATAAGTTAAAAATGAGATTTATAGCTTTTTACGGCAGGTCTGAATACGGTATGTAGTAACTGATTATGTTCATGTGTCTTGTTTATCAGTTCCTTGTTTCCTCAGATAATTTTTAAACCTGTGTTGTCTCTCTTTCACTCTGTCTTGTCTAAAGTCCACATATCAACATTGTGACATTCCAGATCTAGCCCACATGTGGCACAGCGTTGAATGAGTCATTGGGAGGCTCTCTCCTGTTTGCCAGATCTGGGCCACAAGAAGGCCATAGCAATGTCACATGTCATCCAAGAGCAAAGAAATAAACCAGAACTTTTTTAACCTTTATTTCTATTTAACCAGGTAGGCACATAGAGGACTCATTCTCATTAAAAACTGCGACCTGGCCAAGATAAAGCATCAAAGTGCAGACACATAAAGTTAGACATTAAGGACAGGACAATGTAATACTGGTCACAAAAAAAAGTCAAAAATACAGTAACTAGACAGTATTTCTAATGGAACAATAATAATGATGTAATAAATAATTAAACAGTAAAATGCAGTGTACTTTATTGACAAATAACAATAAAGGAAGAAAGGATAATAATTAATTACACTAATTGCACAGAGGGGAAATGATGATGCTAACATAAACAATAGTGTGTCGATAAGTTAGATATAATGGTACAAGTTCTTTAAGCCTTAAGGGATTGTTCACTTTGAAATTAATTTTTGATGTGTTTTAGCTTACCTCAGAGGCCAAGGGCATCCAAGATGTAGACTGTCTTTGTTTCCACAGTATTTTCAATTTTGATATTTTTCAAACCGTTGTTGTCCGTCAGTCATATAATGCAGGTATGGGGGTCCATGTCAAAGAGCATGCACAGAGAAGTCAAAATTAAACATGAGTTAATGACTCATAAATGTAAGTACACATTAAAGGCCCAAGACACGAAACGAGTGGTTTGTGTGAGAAAACGAACAGTATTTACATAGTTTTTACCTCATGTAACCACAGCCATGCCCAACTGATCTGAATCAGTTATCTAGTATATCCAACTTGAACCATGTCCAACGTTCCCCAGCAAGTGATCGCTTGCATGTGTTTGTCACTCATTGTTTACACAGAGATTTCGGAAGTTTTACCTTTCACTGTGAAGATCTAAACATTTAGATATACATGAAATTGCAACAGGAAGACGGTTTTGATATATCTAAATATGTTTAGTGAAAGGTAAAACTTACAGAAATTTCTGTGTAAACAATTAGTGACGTGACGCGCAAGTGATCACTAGATAATGTGGTTGACAGAGTCAAAAGCTGTCCTTTACTATCACAATTGTTTGTTCATTGTGTCAAGTTGCAGTTTGTTTGAAATAACAAACCTGTTCACCCAAAGGAACACTCAACGAAGTACTACTAGAAGACATCCTGTTATAGCTTTTTGGTACATAACGGTTACCATAGATGCAATGCGCATTTGAAAAAGCGAGGCACTGGAGAACACAATTTGTTTGAATGCAAAATACATTTTCACCGCTAGATGGGAGAAATTCGTACACAATATCCCTTTTTAAAGACGTAAAACTCACCGAGTGGTCTGGGGTTTTCACTGATATGCTCACACAATAATCGCTGCAAAAGATGCTTTCCAACTGGTTTTATCATAGGTTTAATCGTAGAACACCCCAGACCACTCGGTGGGTTTCACATCTAAAGTTTAAACTAAAGTTTATGCGTTTTATGAATGATTGTTCCATTGCACATAAAAAGGTCTTAAAACAGGGCTGTAAAATCCCAAACTAACCCTTTAAGAGAATCCCTTTCGGACACTCACTAAGTGCACTTGCGCCGTGCGCTTTACCATGTGCTTAGAGATCAATAAAATGTTCATCACTTGATGATCTAAACGATCTAAACTATCTGTGGATAAAGACACGTTAAGTTCACCTTTGTGTCTCCCCTCCTGATTTATGACACTGTGACTGTACTTTTATTTGCCTATTACATGTTTTATATTGTTAAACAGTGGATAGGTTTAGGGGAGGGTTAGTTGCTCCAAAATTTAAAAGTATAAATATTTATAATATGCAAATGAAATGCATCTTGATCTGATGCATTAGACAAACAACTGAAATGGATGACTACCCTGCATGTTCAGAAAGACAAAGGTAAAGGGGTTGCCTGTGTGTTAAGAATGTTAATATACAATGAGTTGGGAGTGGAAACGTGATTTAAATGAATCAGAAATGATGAATAACTGTCTTGCCAACTGAGATTTCAGTTTGGAGATCAAGTTAGGTATTGAGCATAGTAGTTAGCATTGGTTGCCGCAAAACTGCACCCAGCTTTTAACTCATGGACTATTTTAATGTTATGATACCAGTATGATATAATGGTAGGCAGCCGCAATTAATTATCTGTGCTTTTTTCCCTGTTTTTATTTCTTTTAAATAAATGTCATCTTATATATTTTGTATATTCTAATTTAATTGCTTTTAGTTGTTGTTGTTGACGATTTTGGCATTACTGTATGTTAAGGTGCAGGAATAGCTAAGGTTGGCAGAAGCAAGTCACCATATGTTTTAAACTTTTCTCTTTCTAAATCTTTCCCACAGCATCCCTCCTTCACTCTTTAAGATAAAAGAGTTTTATAATTGACCATGAAGTGCACTTGCATTATTGAAGCTTTGAAAAACTGCTGTCTCTGATAATTGCAACCAGAGTAATGAAGTCAGGAACACACTTTATTTTAGCGGCATGTGCGGATTTGAGTTGCACATTTCCTTGAAGATTCCTCAAGCTATATACATTCCACTCAATTTTATCAACCCAGTAACATTTTAATCACTTTATATGTTCATATATATTCTAGCAATATTTTAGCTCTTTCTCCCCCCCTCTCTCTCTCTCTCTCTCTCTCTATCCCTCTCTCAATTAGATCTTGAAAAGCAGGTGCAACATGTGCCCCAATGCCCCCCATCTTCTCTGCTTCCACTGCAGGGATTCTTGGCACAGCTTATTATGCACAATTTGCATAAGACATTGAAGTTTTTCGTTGGTATAACCTTGTGGTCTCTGTACTTAGCTGGGAACTATGCAAATTGAAAAAAAGTACATCCATGTTCTCATGGTGAGAGATACAACACATTAAAATGCAAAATAAAAAAAAACAAATCAAAGCAGCTGTGGTTGCCAGTATTTTCAGTAAAAAAAATTGTGGCAGCCTTTTATGTTTTACGGGACTTAAATTTACGGGCAAAAAAAAAAAAAAAAAAACACAATGTAAAGAAAACCTGTGAAATTTCGATTAAGAAACATCAGCTTGGATGCCAGTATTTTACTGTAAAAAATATTGCAGCAACCTTACTTTGGACTTAAATTTATGGCAAAAAAATATCAGCTGTGGTTCCCTGTAAACACACGGGAAACAGTATATCCAGTTGCTGTATTTTTTGGGTAAATCCGTAATACATTATCCAGTCTAGGCAAGGGTAAAATCCCATACATTCCATTCGGAAGTGTGGGGACTGCGGTGTGCGATATATATTGTTTGCGTGAAATATCGTGATTGTTGTTTAAATGATATCCAAAATCATATTATTGAGTATGTCGCTCATGTTCAGAAACCAATCAAAACGCTGCATCAATTGTTCACGAATTGACGGCGCACAAGGTGCACACGTGACACCAGGGCCGGATTAACCATTAGGGCAACTGGGCACTTGCCCAGGGTGAAGCAAGAAGTCTTTTGCTGAAGTCTCTTGTCCCTTTTCCCAACAGTTGTCATAAACAAGACATTTTTGTCTTGGTTAATGTCAATATGTCATAACAAAGACATTTTTGTCATTTGTTAATGTCAAGTTGTCATAACAAAGACATTTAAAACAATGTCAACTTTGCATTTAAAGTGTCATTATTTACCGAATGACACTTAATGACAACAGCCATAAACATTCATAAAGACTCCTTCATGTTCATGACAGGTGTTATGTCATGTTTATGACAGTGTCATGTCAGTCTTATGCACACCCCTTCTAATAAAGTGTTACCGCTTTTTCTTTGTTCAACGAGCAGTTTGAAGCTCTTAATGTTGATCTCTCAGAGACAGGCCCGGATTAAGAGGACTTTGGGCCCTGGGGCTATAGCAACACCAAGGGCCCCCTTTCATCTGATTGCCACTCCACAGTCTTTTACCACAATAAATATATATTTTTATTTTTTTATTGTTATTTCTTCTGCTGAACACAAAAGAAGATATTTTAAAGAATGTTGGTAACCAGACAGCTGATGTCACCCATTGACTTACATAAGAAAAAAATATTTTAAGTCAATGACTACTATAAACTGTCTGGTTACTAACACTATATAAAATATCTACTTTTCTGTTAAGCATAAGAAAGAAATTCTTTCAGTTTGAACAACATTGGGGTGACAGAATTTTTATTTTTTGGATGAACTTTCCTTTTACATTTCCTTTTCTGTCTTACAGTTAAATAGTCCTTTTTTCTAGCTTTAGCAGAGTACAATGTTGCATTCCAGGGACATTCAGTGTTAGATGGTTCAGACTTTCTTGTACCATTATTGACCGCAATTGAGATTTAATGAAAGATAATTTTGAATCTGTAAAAAAATATTAATACATTTACACTGCATTTACAATTACATAAATTATATGATTGTTATTTTATTTAATAATTAAATATAAAATGATATCTACTTTTTCATTGAAGGGTAGGCTCCTTTATGAAACCAAAACTAACAGTAGGTGGCGGCAATTCTGTCTTAATAAGCGAGTCATTCATTCAACCGATTTGTTCAAACAGCTGTTTGAATTCAGTCGACGAAGCAAACGAGAGTCATTTAAACGGAAACCATTCGTTCAAAACGCGGATTCAGTACACGAATCTCCACTATCAGTTTCAGAGATTATTTCTGCTGTGGTTTCATTTTGGGATTTTCATCGGCGAAGTGACGATAATTAAAACGTAACTCTAAATGTTAACTTAATGGCCTTGGATATTCAGGCATGAAAACTCCTCACCTTTCGCGAAATTCGCCGTTTTAAAACAAAATGGGTCACCAACGTGATTTGTGCAGATCCGGTGAAAAAACATTTGGGGGGGGGGTATAAACTTCGCGTTTTTTAAAACCAATCATCATTCTTAATGCACAAACCTGACAGCCAATCCGAGTACCTGCTATATCTCTATAGTTACCATAAACTTTGAATACCAATCATCATTCCCAATGCCGAAACCTGACAGCCAATCAGAGTCAGAGATAGAATTTTTTTTTCAAAGTCACACCGCGAATCTGGCAACTGGACGCCACACCGCAAGTCTGATAGTCAACTGGACACACTGCTGAATAAAGACGGTTTCTGCATATCGAAAAGCAAGCCTGAGGTAAGTTGATTAGCTTACAATGTTATTTGCATTCTCTATGGGTTCCAGGAGGGCTTGCAGCTAACGTGCTTTCATACAGCACGTGACCTTAACTTGTGCAGCGATTAGGTGCAAACATACCTCTATTAATAATCTTTCAGCTGAAGTGACTTCCAATAATTTCCTCAGTGCATTCCACAGACATATTCTCCATCTGTAAATGTTAGAAAGTCATGCAAATATTTCCATTTTGCTGTCATGAGTGAACGAACGAGCATGCGCGCCGAACAGACGGAGCGCGAAATGGCGTGTGTAATGAGACGCCAATTCGGTATTTCCATTTTTGCCGTGCTATCAACATGCATAATCGATTTTCAGCGTGTTTATGAAAGCCGTTGACTTACAGGGCTTGACATTAGCACCCGCCAAATGCGGTGGATTTCACCCGTGGCGGGTAACACAGCCACTAGCCACTTTGGCGTGTTGAAAAATTGTAGTCTTGTCAAAAGACATCTGACATAACAAACGAATTGCAATAAGAGCAGATTAAACTCGCGGGCTGGCCGTCGGACTAAGGGCTGTTTTATTCCACGTTTTAATTATCAACTTAATGTGATGATATAGCGATCTTTTTTAATAGCAGGAGAATCCAGAACATACGCGCATCTCTACCATCCTAGGAAAAATATCGCTCCCCAGATGTAGATCTACATTTTGCTTCATTTCGCTCTGACATGTAACGGCGTGTACACACACACACGGAATCACTCGGACATTTAACGGCATAGATATACACGCAGATAGCTCAAAATGCTTAGATAATAACAAGCCACTTGACTTGAAATTGGCGTGTATGTTTACACAAAAGTCATGATGTCATGTTGCAGCAAGAATAGGAGTGCAGTAAATTCTGACCAAAATATACTTTAAGACTAAATAATAAATAGATAATGCTAATATATTTGTTGTTGAATATTTTTGTTGATGGTGAACATAAATGTGCTAGAGAATTTCAAACCTACAAGTGTATTTATATGATATCAGTTTTGTTTTTATTTTAAGTTTGTTTTGTTTTTATTTAAGTTATGTTTTTATTTAAATTTTACTACTTATGTAAAAAGCATTATTTTGTTTTTAGATCTTAAGGTTTGCTATGTTAGAGTATAATTTGATTTGACCACTTTTGTGGATAGACTGAAAGGTTGCATTCACTATGTTTGTTTGCATAGCCTTCAATATGAGCATTGTTTGTAGGACAGTATTGACCATGATGTGAAAACATTTTTTTTTTGTTTAAAATAAATACAGATTTTTAAAAATTCTAATAGAAAAAAAAGTTAAATACGGAGATAATACCATCCGCAGGTCATGCACCTTAAGGAAGGTGTGCCACATTCTTAAAATCCCTGCCTCCAACCCTCAGAGGGGGTTTGTGTACCATCGATGGCTGTCCGCATATGATGCCAGCATGTCAACATACACAATGTTGCCAGCATACAAGATACTCTATTTTGGATACCTCAGCCCAGAAGACCAGAAAACTTTACAAAGAACCTCTGGAAAATCTTTACACACAGTATAGTGCCAGTCAGACAGCCAAAGCAAGAATTAGGTCCATACATGAGGACCTCAGACAAAAAGGTGCAGATCAGTCATGTTTATTATACATACCAATGATGAGTGATATTAACTATATTTGGTTTGATTCTGTTTTCACAGGCATGACACAGCAGGGCAAAGATCGGAGGAAGAGGATCTGTCAAAAGCTGTGGCATGAAGAGACAACAACACGACTTCAGCTTAGCACTTACATAGGTGTACTGGCTATCATGAAGCAATATGTCATGGTTTTCCAGGTGGGTGTTGGACTCAATTGTTGACTGTACTTGTGTATTCCTTGTATAGTGTTTGTTCAATTTCTCACAGTTTTTCATTATCAGGGTAGCCAGACATTGGTTCACAAACTCCATGACAGGCAGCTTGAGCTGTTTCTGGCTTTCCTGGCTTGCTTTGTAAAGGCTGAACACTTTATTCAGGTGTCACCCAGGGCTCTTGTTGAGATGGTGCTAGAGGATGATATGCTTCTGCCTGCCAAGGAGATGTATGTTGGACAGGAGGCAGATGCATTCAGGACCAATAATCCCAATCATCCTGTTAGTACTCTACAACATAATATCATTTATCTTGACTTTTTTTCCTAATTGTTTGAGAGAACATGCATTAATTGCCAATTTTTTTATGTTCTATACTTCAGCTGCTGAAACCGTTCATGGAAAAGCTGAAAACAGCCTACACAACTACAGCTGCATATATGCAGAGGAAACTTTCCTTGGTCAGCCAGACACTGAAGGCGCTGTCTGCTTTGGATCCACTTTTGAGAGGCCACTCACAAGCAACCATCCAACTGAAGAAGTTGAGTTATATGTTGGGCCACCTCCTACCAGCTGGCAGTGACACCCACCAAGAAATCCTGAGATACAATGTTGATCTGTCCCTGCCCAGTTTCAAGAGTGAGGATTGCTTGGTGGAGTGGTGGGGTCATGTCTTTGAGAAGAGAGAAATATCCAGCCCTCACTGCATTGGTAAAATGTGGTCTCTCTATTTTTCATGGTCCAAGAGTGGAATCCTCTTTCAGCCTGATGAATGACATAATCGACCACAGAAGTGGGAACATGAATGTTTCAACATTCAATGCCATTCAGACCGTCAAGTACACCCTCCAATCCAGGGAGAAGACAGCAGTCGAGTTGTTTAGACGAGATAACAAATATGGGGAGGTGGATCGCACACTCTGGCAAGAACATCCGTTCAGCAGGAACCACCTACAAAAAACAGCAACGGCAGAGTTTGCTTGAAAAGAGACTCAACTGGGGTTGCAAAGGATCCACTAGTGCTCAGGATCTAAAAAAACAGGCAGCTGAAGAAGAGAAGAGGGCAAGGCTGAGACATGCTGCTAAACAGAGAAAACGGGCCTTTGAGATTCTGGTTCAGCCAAAAAAAGAAAAAATAGTGTGTTTTGTGTAAATACTTGCCTCCACACATTAAAAAGCCCCCCATATTTTCTATGTTTTATGTGTTATTATATTTTCAATTTATTCTTTGTGCAACAAATGTGAAATGAATGTGAAAAATTAAAATTTGATATATACTGTATAAAGTTGATTTTCGATTGGATTTTTTTGCTGCCGTACTCTTCTCACCTTTTTTACCCCTGACCAGTTTTCATGCCTGGATATTAGACCTTGATGTTCGTCAAAAAAAATAAAAAAAAAATAAAAAAATAATCCGGTAATTTGGCCGGTGTTTTTCACCACGAGTGAGTGGTGGGAGAAAAACACTGACATTCTGGATTCAGGCTGCAATAAATCATCGACGACTAGCCCCTATAAACATTTGAAAACGACTCCACGAGAAACAATTACCATCCAAATAGTGCTTAACTCATTAACTTCTGCTGCTTCTCTTGCTTACCTCGACGTGCACGCGATCGGTGACGACGCAGGAGCGTGAAGATAACGGGCTGCTGCCGCTGCACTCTTCCACGGACACGGATGAAAGTGAACCAAAGTATTTCGTTAGTTTAGGAATTTTTGCATCCCTTTTCTGGCGCAAATTGTAGAGTTATTTTGATTCAGCGGTGAATTATGACAGTCAGGCACATTTTCCAATAACTTCTTGTTGTTTTATTATACACAAATCAACCACCTATGATTTGACAATCTCATTTTCTCCAGCCAATCACGGGCCCCCTAATCCCGCGGGCCCTGGGGCTTCAGCCCCGCCTAGCCCTTATGTTAATCCGGCCCTGCTCAGAGAGCACGAGATTGATGCTTTTAACCTTAAAATGTACAAAATTTTCTTGCGGGGGAGCATCCCCCCGAACCCCTAGAGTAATAGTAAACCAGTAACACTATAAATGCTACATTAAGGGTCCACCCAACATAGCTTTACAAATTCCTATAGAAAAGAACAACCATTTATGAACTTTACTCCAGCATAGTTCAACAAAGTTATTTTAAGTCAGTAAAACTGTAAATGCCATATTAAAATGTCCTTGGACAAAATATACATTTGGCCTGTGTAACCCAGGTTACCAATAAGTGTTGGCAGGGACAGAATAAACTTCAAGTTAAATGAAAGATTTTGATACAGCACATTTAAGTTTTAAAAGGATTTATTAATGATATAAAAGTGAAAAAAAAATAAATATGAGTATTATAAATTGTTCAATAAATATTACCTTCTTTTGGAAGTCCTCCAATTAGATCGCACTTTGAGTGACGTCATATGAGCTTCCGCCATTGCGGGACTTTGGAAAGTAGTGCGTACTAGATCTTTCTTTTCTCCGTGACTCTGACGAGAGCAGATGGCTGTTGCTGCTCCGGGAGACTTTAAGCTCTAAATCCCGCGAAAACTGATGTGAGTCGATTAATTTGTCTATAAATCTGTTATATGACAATAATATAGAGTTAAGTGACTGTTAAATGTAGGAAGAGATGTGATATTGGTCATTGTGTGTTCGACTGCGTGTTAATGACGCAATAATGGTGCGTTAGCTTAATGCTAATATTCCATGTGCCTATATATATTTCTAACTAAGGATTCAGAGAGAAGCCGTGTATGTGAGATTGACGTTTTGGAACATTTTCATCTGGAATTTTCCTGTTCTCCAGATGCACATTTGTGTGCGAGTTCCTTGGTGAGTCAATATAATGTATTTAATTTTCTGTACCATGTGGTTTTATACGGTCTATTCAAGGTCATATTAAATGTGTTACATTAAAGCATTGGTTGTTAAATGCAATATTTGTAAAATACACAGTTGAGTGTAAATTGAAGACTGTAAGTAGGTAATTTTGGTGAAATTAAATTGAATAATTTTGTGTTAAATAACATCACAAACAAGTATGCAAGACAATGTATTTATTGGAATTTATAAATGAACATTGTTAATATGTTTACAAGTTGTGTACAATTGGAAGTGATTCTAATGAAACGAGATGCTAATTGATATTTTGGTCTTGTGTTTCAAGGCCAGGTTTTTTTTTTGTTTTGGGTTTCTTTGTGCTTATTTCCATGTGAATGCTGGAACATTCGTCTAGTGTGATCCATCCTGTGGTATTCGAGTGAACTGCGAGTAAATCTTGGATTGTGAACCGTCTCAACTCCTCTTTGGCTGTTCTACCGTGGAGTTGGACTGGCGAGCCGCCCATGAAAGAAATCTGGTATCCTGTGAAAGAGAAATCAAACTGAATTGTTCACCCTTAAATGGTAGGACAGAACTGTGCATTTTCTGGTCATTTCATCAGGAAGATGATTCCAGAACTGAACTGAACAGTTCACGGACTGGTTGAACTGTTGAACTGAATTAATTAACTTATTGGGTTTATTGCAGAGAAATTTGATTCTGGGAAATTTGAAGTCTTTATGTGAAGAGAGTATTTTGTGTTTTGTTCTGTTTATCTTATTACATAAAATTATTATTTGTTAACTTACCTGTTGGTCTGAGTGTTCACTGCTGCTGCATCATCTCTCTCCTTGAGCGAATCTGAATCTTCCGAGCCACTGGTCCATTAGTGAGCTTGATGTAGTGAACTTGTCTTTGGGTGCAAGTGAAGGTTACAATATTTGGCGAGAGCCAGCCAGGAGATAAGATTGATTGCAGCAATAGTGATTCGGTTTTGAGTCTAAACTGAAAAAAAAAAAACCCTGGAAAGAGACAATATAACAATACGTATATATTTTACACTTACATTCTAATAGAACTTTGACGACATGGATGTTGTAAGAGAGAGAACGTAGATGTTTCAAACGCCGTGATAGTCAGCGGTTTAACATTTACTGAAACAGATCAGGACTTAGAAACATGGCTGCTGAGATATGGTAGCATTAGTCGCAACCTTCTTATCGATGACCCAAACTCCGAATTCCATCAGCATGCCATTATGGAATTCACTTATAGCTCTGCTATGAAAACGCTAATGCCCCTACTGCCTGTAACAATTGTCAGCACCTCCAACCCTGATTCCATTTACTTAGTGCGTGCCTTAGGCTGTGTGTACCCCCATGTAGCCAGTGACAGTGCCACTAACCTGTATCTGGAGGAGCTACGAACTATTGCTAGCGCTAGTGGGAAGTCAATTGAAGAGGTGCTCCAGAAGGAGTTACAGAGGATGAAAGCTGGCTGTCCAGTGGCTGAGCCCATATCTGCTCCAGATAAAAGAGTGGAGCATCCACATGTAGCAGACTCCCAAACTCGTGACAGTAGCACCACCAGTTCACTGGATGGACAGTCGATCCCCAGCCAAATTACAGAAAGTGACAACCGAACAAGTAGCCCCTCCCCCAATTGAATCTGAAACATCACAAAACCTGTCCAAGGAAAGATCCAGCCATAGAACTAGCTATCCTGCTCCTACAGTTGTACCTCCTGCAGTACTTACCATGGACATGATTGATCCACCCAGCGTGCAAAAGGTGGTAGTTGAACACATTGTCAGAACTAACGACACTGCTACATTGCAACCTGCCTTTTTCCCGTCTCAGGTCGTTCTCTGGAAAAGTTCCAAGGCCAGCAAACGAACCAGATTTCGACACCGTGGCGGGCAAGTGTTGAATACCTTTTAGACGATCCTTCCATTTCGGATTTGTCTCGCACAAGGAGGATACTTTATAGGCTGCTTCCTCCTGCAGCTGATGTCATTACACATGTGAGTCCCCAGTCTTTACCTTCAGTTTACCTGGAGTTACCTGGAGTCTGTTTACGGGATCTGTGGAGGATGGCGATGAGCTGTTGGCAAAATTCATGACCATGCTACAGAACCAAGGGGAAAAGCCTTCCAGTTATTTGAACCGGTTACAAGTTATGTTGAGCACCACTGTAAGGAGAGGCGGCATTGCGGAGAGTGAGCAAAACCGCTGTCTGATAAAACAATTCTGCCGTGGATGCTGGGATAACGAGTTAATCTCCAATTTACAGCTAGAGAAGAAAAAAAATCAACCCACCTTCCTTCGCAGAAATGGTAGTACAAATTCGCACGGAAGAAGACCGTCAAGCCTCAAAGGAAGACCGAATGAGGAATCATTTTGGATTTAACAAAGCTGGTAATGCCCCCAAAATGAGAACTGCCACTCATCAAATGTCAACATACTCCCGCACTCCTCATGCAGTTGGTGAAACAGTTCAAGGAATGGACACTATGCCGTCTCAGATGTCTGAAGTCAATGCTCAGGCTGCTGCTATGCAAACCTCCAATTACCAGAAGTGCCAGCCGGACCATTCCAAGAATCCTGAGTTGATCCAGCTGAAGAAAGAACTAACAGAACTGTAAGCAGAAGTAGAGGCTATGAGAACATCCATCTCTGGTAAAGTGACGAAAGATTAGGATTAGGATTAGGATTAGCCTTTATTGTCTCCTGACGGAGAAATTCATCTTTGGCATTCGAGTCACAGATGCAACACAGTATACATAACATTATACATACACATAACCCACATAACGTGATTTACATAAATTCACACATTCTGTTAATGTTAAAAAAAATTAATGACACTTCCAACATGATCTACCTAATAATGTCACACACAACATGATTCCTAAATTCTAACACACACCTAACTGATAGTTCAGTATTTTAATGGAGATCGGTACAAATGAAAATTTAAACCTATTTAGTCTGCAGTATGGTAACCTGTACCTTCTGCCTGAGGGCATCATCTCATACTCACTATAGAGGACATGATTCGGGTCATTAATGATTTTAAAACTCTGTTTCTTTACCGCCTCCTCAAAAAGCTCATTAAGATTAGTCGGTTGCACTTGCCCAATTATTTTACCCGCCCTTTTGATTAATGTTTGAAGCAGTGATTTTAATTTAACTGACAGGTTACCGTACCAAACTACAATACCATATCGAACAATAGACTCAATAGCTGCCTTATAAAACAGTAGCATAATATCCTTGTCAACTCCGTGCACTCTTAGTCTTCTTAAAAAATGAAGACGCTGACATATTTTTGAGGAAACATATTCCACTTGATAAGACCATTGTAGCTGTCTATCTAATTGAATTCCTAAATATTTATACGATGTTACTTGTTCAATCAGAACTCCTTCAATTAGAACAGGGCTTAGATCGCCTAAAGACCTAGGATCGAAAATCATTTCCTTAGTTTTATTAACATTAAGGAGCAGGTTATGCTTGTTGCACCACTTCACCATCTCCTCTATCTCCTGTGTATACGTACCAATATCTGAATTTTTGTGGAGTAAACTAAGTATGGCCGTATCGTCTGAAAATTTAATAATAAAATTATTCCTCACATTATTTCTGCACTCATTTGTATATAATATAAAAAGTAAGGGCGAACTTACACAGCCTTGCGGGGCACCTGTACTTATGTTAATCATATCTGAAAGGGTCGAGTTTACTCTCACCTGCTGCTTCCTTTCTGTCAGGAAAGAACCATACCATTTAATGATTAAGGGATTCACTTCCATCTGATGTAGTTTACTTAACATTGTCTGCGGAAGAATACAATTAAAAGCAGAACTGAAATCCATAAATAATAAGCGAACATAACCTAATGGATTTTCCAAGTGCTTTAAGATGGAGTGTACAGTTGTAATTAAAGCATCCTCAGTACCCTTTCCATTATTATAGGCAAATTGGTACAGGTTCAAGAGATGCTCTACCTCACTTCTTAATTTACCTACCATTATACGTTCCAGTGACCTCATCACTATAGAAGTTAGCGCTACTGGTCTATAGTCGTCATTTTGCTTTGGGCATGTTTTTTTGGGCAACGGGATGACAACTGATGTCTTCCAAATAGTGGGAATAGTACATGTATCCACAGAAAGTTGAAATAAGGGGCACCACGCCAGAGTTAGCTCATATGAGAATGTTTTTAAAATAAAAGATGAAATACCATCAGGTCCGCTGGCCTTATTACTATTCAACCTTTTAAAAACTGCAGTGACATCTTTAGGGTTAATTATTATTCTATCCTGTATTGGGTCACATGGTATTGACATAGACAGCTCTTTGCAGCAGGTCACATTTGTTTCACAATTCAAATCAAAACGTTTATAAAAGATGTTAAGATCATTAGCCTTATCAAAATCATTCTCCACATTTAATTCCTTCTGACCAGAATTCATGTTAGTCATTTCTTTCACAGTGTCCCACATTTTTTTTGGGTTATTCCTTAAAAAGGCTTCCCTAACTTGGTTACTGTGTTCCTCTCGTGCCTTCTTCAGTTTCCCCCTCAGATCTTTTTGTATTGATCTCAGTTCCATCAAATCATTATTCCGGAATGCTTGCTTTTTCCTCCTGATCAGATGTTTAATTTCAGGTGTTATGTAGTCTTTGTTGTTAGGGTATATAGTGATCGTCTTTTTCGGCACAACAGTATCAACACAGAATTGGATATACCCTGTTATTGTTTCCGCAATCCTGTCAATATCGTTGTCCTGGTAAAAGACCTCCCAGTCTGTGGCCAGAAAACATCCAATCAACGTCTCCTTGCTCTCATCCTGCCACACACTGACAGTTTTTGAGACAGGTTTGCTCCTTTTAATGGCACACTTAAATGTGGGGATCAGATGGATGATGTTATGATCCGAGTTTGAGAGGGGGGTTTGATTCTGGCAGCATATGCATCTTTGATGTTACCATAGCATTTATCTAGTGTCCTATTCTTACGTGTGTTGTCTTTAACATATTGCTGAAATCCAGGAAGAGACAGCTCTAATTTACAATGGTTGAAGTCTCCAGAACAAATATAGGGGAATCTGGTTTATCATTAAGCTGCTGATGGACACAATCTGCCACACGTGAAGCTGCTTTAGATGCGTTCCCACTGGGGGGAATATATACTGAGCATACAAAGATGTTCCCATAGTCTCTAGGTAAACAAAAAGGTCTCAAACTAATGCAGATAAGTTCGAGATCAGGAGTGCATGCCCTGTATTTTATCGTATAATTATTGCACCATGAGTCGTTGATATAAACACAAATCCCACCCCCCTCAGCTTCCCTGAGTCATTGTTTCTGTCCATACGCACACATGAGAAGCCTCGTACCTGCACCAATGAGTCTGGAAAATCCTCTTGTAGCCAGGTCTCTGTGTAAATCATTAGGCAAGATTCACGATATTCGTTACAGGCCTTTGTATTAAGCCTAAGCTCCTCCATCTTATTCCTTAGGGAGCGAACATTGCCAAAGAGTATAGACGGCAGCGGCGGACTTGATGCCCTCCGACGAAGGCGTAGTTTAATGCCCCCCTTTTCCCTCGTTTACGCGGCCGGTTACCTCCGTGTTGTCGCAGCAGCTCCTCCGGAACATGGTCTAACAAGCCCGGTTCTGGGGTTACTTTCCTCCTCAATGACAGCAGCCAGTCCCTGCCGTATTCCCGTAGCGTCTGCTCATTTCCTTCTGCAAGTATGGTGACATCGGATTGTAAGCGGGTGCAAAAGGTGGCTGTAATTAACAGCAGCAACAGCAGACACGTTCCATTGACTCTCTTCCCCATCGTAACTTCTTCCTTGTTCACTTCTTCCTCATTCGACAAACCACAGCAGCACTTCAACACTCTTAACATAGACTTGACAGATGACAAACTCAACTTAGACAACTTTGACAAACTTAGACGACCACATGCAACTGTTATCCTGTGCCCGTGTCGCAAGCAGTGCTGCGCCACCGGAAGTTCATACTCTTTGAAAGAAACCCCAGCAGA
>JAQIUQ010007620.1:0-16638 GCA_030378365.1 Hybognathus amarus
GTCATTGCGCTACACTAACATCATCTTTTAAAAGTGACCCGTATCCTTTTTTTTGCATTTACACTATACACTGCTGAAACTACCAAATGTAGACATTCTGACCTGAAAGATTAAGTAAAACAGCACAAAGTTCAATGGATGCAGATGCAAATAAAATTATCTAGTGTTTTTCTTTCCATAATATTTTGAAAAGACATCAAAATATTGGTCTCGTACAGTGGAGAAAAAAAGGAGAGCCCTTGTTGGCACTGTAGCCACGAGCGCTTAAAACCGTGCCTCCCCATATCTCGTGAAATGTCTTCAAATACAGATTTATTTCTGTAACATCCCTGCATTTTTGCCTGCACTCTTTGCCCCAAACACTCAAAAGACATGAAACCTCCGCATTGCTCCACTGTGTGTATACTGTCCTCCCTTCATATATTATCTACAAAGTTTGACAGCAAGTTAAACTCCATCCATTATAATCATAAAAATGCAAGTTGAAGTTTTAGCGTTTATTAAATCTTGATGTCACAACATTACGATGGATCAGAGTGAAACTAACAGAAAGAAATACAATCTTCAATTAGACTCATGACTAAACATAGCTTCAAATAACAAGTATTTCCTAGAATATTCATTATTTGGACTGAAAACTTAAGATAGCATGTCCCATGCTTAAAATACACTTTCTAATAACTTGACATGTTAATGTCAAAATATACTTTTGAGAGACTGAAAGCAATTACATAAAGAAAACTAACAGCTATTGCTCTTTAAACTTCCAAAGCAAGGATAGATGAGGATTATCCATGGAAAAAACACTCAGACTGAGCAACATGCATCAGCCATGTGCCTAGCTGCACTTCCTGCTTTTGAGCCCGTTCTCGTTTAGCGTCATATGTGATGCTAAATGCAAAAACGGCGCTATACTACGCACATGGCACCCTTTATCGTTAATATAACACGCGAACCCAAGGCGTCATAAATCCTTTAGCGTAATATGAGACTACCCTACCCCTACCCCACACCTAAACCTAACCATCACAGCGCGTGTTATATTAACGATAATGGGTGCCATGTGCATAGTATAGCGCCGTTTTTGCAAATAGCGTCACATATGACGCTAAAGGATGAGAATGCGTTGAATAAAACCTGTAGTTTCTTTAAGGAACACTAGATAGCAGTTCCAGAACAAAAATGTACTTAGATACATACTGTGAAACAGGAACAGAACGCTCATCGCCTGATGTTATTAGACATCACTATAACTAATATCATTTCAGTCCTTTTTAGAAAGAAGCAAAATGACCTGTGATGAGTCTGTAGAACCCTTTGGTTCTGCCTAGGGAAGTCGTTTTAACCTCTACTTTTCTTACATGTCTATCTGCACTTGGGAATGTATGGATGACCATTGCCATTGGCCAGTCATTGCGACAAAGTGTACTATCTTTCAAGAGAACAATATCTCCAACTTGAAGATTGGTGCGTGATTCAGTCCATTTGCGTCTTTGTTGCAAGGAAGGTACTCATGTCTCCAGCAGGTCCAGAACTGGTTTGCAAGGGTCTGTACCCTTTTCCATTGACTTCCATAAATATCTTTCTCTGAGAAGTTGCAGGTAGGAATTCCAAGAGGAAACCCAGTCTTCTGGGTGAGCAGAATGTTAGGGGTTAGTAGCAATGGCATCTCTGAGTCAGAGGAGACTGGAACCAGTGGTCTGGCATTGATTATTACAGACACTTCCGCCATCAAAGTACACAGAACCTCATGAGTAAGCTGGATCGATTTGTTTTACAGCCGCACACTGTCAAGGATTCTGCGTGTAATCCCTATCATTTTTTCCCACACACCACCCATGTGTGATGCATGGGGGGGGGGGTTAAACTGCCATGAACAGCCTTGTTCACATATACCCCTTTTCCACCAAAAAAAGAACTGGTTCGGAACTGGTGCTGGTTCAAAGTTTGTTCGGAGTTGGTTCAACTTGCGAACCGCTTCAGAACCTATTTGTTTTTCCACTGACTAGAGCGCCCAGGGAACGACATCATTATGTCACTGTGTACGTCGCCATACGTCTTAGCAACGCATTCTCATCCCAAGGCGCCATATTTTGACACTTTTTCAAAAGTGTAAATATCCAACACACATGGAATGCACAGCTAGCTGTATCCATGGACTCTATTACTTCCAAGTGCACTGCTCTAGTGCTCATGCACGTAAAAAGGATTGCCCAACCTCCTCTAGTGCGTCGCGTCAGAACAGACCATTGGCCAAATACGTCCAGTCCCACATAGGTGAAAGGACAAAGAAGGAGACATGTCCAGACGCTCTTAGACTTAGACTTAGACTTCTCTTTATTAATCCTTTGGGATGACTCCCGCAAGGAAATTGAAAATTCCAGCAGCAGTTTTAGCAAGAAGAAGGAAGGAGAATAGAAAATAAAAAGAAGACAGTACAAAAATAAAAATAACAGTAGTGATAATAATTATAAAATGATAAAATAAAAATAATAATAATAATGTCAGTGTTGAGTCCAGTATTAAAGTGCTAAAGTGACCAGGTGTTAATACAAGTCCAGATGTGTATATATATGTATTTGTATCTATTGTCCTATCGTCCTCTCTACCCTATTTCCTCCTCCCCCTAGTGAGGAGTTGTAGAGTCTGATGGCATGAGGGACAAAAGAATCCTTAAGTCTGTTAGTCCGGCACTTGGGAAGGAGCAGCCTTCCACTGAACCGGCTCCTCTGGGTGCTGATGATGGTGTGCAGAGGGTGGCTGGCATTATCAATAATGTCCAGCAGTTTGTCCAGTGTCCTCCTCTCTGCCACCATCACTAGAGAATCCAGCTTCATGCCGATCACAGAGCCGGCCCGCCTGATCAGTTTATTCAGCCTATCGGTGTCCTTCTTGGATATGCTGCCCCCCAGCACACCACAGTATAGAAGAGGACACTGGTAACCACAGACTAGTAAAACATGCACAGCAATTTGCTGCAGATGTTAAAAGAGCGCAGTCTCCTCAGAAAGTACAGCCTGCTCTGTGTCTTACTATACAGATGGCTTGTGTGTGTTGTCCAGTCCAGTTTGTTATCCAGCCACAGTCCGAGGTATTTGTATGATTTGACTGCCTCCACCTCAATTCCCTCCAGCAGGACCGGTCGCGGACTTGATCTGGACCTCCCAAAGTCAACGACAAGCTCCTTTGTCTTAGAGGTGTTGAGCTGTAGGCAGTTAGTGCGACACCAGAGAGCAAAGTCCTCCACCAGACTCCGATACTCCTCCTCCCTATCACCCCTAATGCACCCAACAATGGCTGTGTCATCCGCATACCTCTGTATATGACACAGCTCCGAGTTGTAACAGAAGTCCGAGGTGTACAGGGTGAAGAGAAGGGGGGCCAGCACTGTGCCCTGAGGGGCTCCAGTGCTGCTGACCACAGTGTCAGACATGATGTCCTTCAGCCTGACATAATGTGGCCTGTCCGTGAGGTAATCTCTGATCCAGTCTACCAGAAAGTGGTCCACTCCCATCCTGATCAGTTTGTATGGAAGTATGGGGGACCGGATGGTATTGAAGGCACTGGAGAAATCCAGAAAAAGTATCCTCACTGTGCCATTCCCCTTATCCAGATGGGAGTGGATACGGTGTAGCATGTAGAGGATGGCATCCTCCACACCAATCCTCGGTGTGCTGTACCTGGGGTCTGAGGAGGCTGAGGAGGAGCCGCTCCAACGTCTTCATTAGATGTGAAGTGAGTGCCACCGGTCGAAAGTGATTCAGCTCGCTGGGCCTGTTCTTCTTGGGAACTGGAACGATGCAGGATGTCTTCCAGAGGGTAGGCACTCTTCCTAGCAACAGGCTAAGGTTGAAGATCCGCTGGAGCGGCTCCCCCAGCTCTGCAGCGCAGGTCTTCAAGCAGTCTTGGACACACTTTATCCGGGCCCGCTGCCTTCCTGGGCCGGAGCCTCCTCAGCTGTTCTCTGACCTGGTCTGCAGTGATGTGGGGCGGGGATTGTACTGAGAAGGATGGGGGTAATGTGGTGTTGGTGGAAAAATGTGTAAAGGAGGGAGGTATTGTGAAGTCAGGGAGGGGGCGGTGTATAGACTGAGGTATGGTGGTGTCAGGGGGAAATGTGTGGAGGGAAGAAGACATTGCTGAGGTGGAGGTGAGGGTGAGGGTTGGGGGAAAAGGCATGAGCTGGTTAATCCAATTAAAAAAGTCATTCAGCTCATTGGCCATCTCCATTGTCCCTCCTGTAGTTCTTGTCTTTGTGTTGTGAGCCGTGATAGTCCTCACTCCATCCCAGACCTCCCTCATGTTGTTCTCCCTCAGGTTCTCCTCCACTTTCCTCCTGTAGTTGTCCTTAGCTTCCTTCACACAGTGTTTCACCTCCCGCTGTGCTGTCTTCATGGCCTCCCTGTCCCCGCTCCTGAAGGCAGCCTTCTTCCTGTTGAGGACAGCCTTGACCTCTCGTGTTACCCACGGCTTGTTATTAGGGTAACAGCGGACAGTCTTAATGGGGGAGACCACATCTGCACAGAAGTTCAGGTAGTCCGTCAGACAATGTGTCATCCCCTCTATGTCCTCACCATGCGAGTCGATCAGCACATCCCAGACTGTGATGTTATAGCAGTCTCTGAGGGCACTTTCCATCTCAGGGGACCACCTCCTGCTAATGCGAGTTGTCACCGGTTGTTTTTGGACCAGGGGAGTATATAGTGGCTGTAGATAAACCAGGTTGTGATCAGACTTCCCCAATGGGGGAAGGGGGGTCGCTCTGTATGCATCCCTCACATTTGCATACATGAGATCAATAGTCCTGTTGTTTCTTGTTGGACAATCTACAACCTGGTGAAAAACAGCCAAAGTAGAATCCAAGGTTACATGATTAAAATCCCCCGAGATGATCATAAAGGCCTCAGGGTGCTGTGTCTGCAGCACTGCTGTGACGGAGTGGATCTTCTCACAAGCAGCATCTGCGTCCGCTCTCGGAGGGATGTAAACACAGAGCGTGATCACATGACTGAACTACCTCGGCAGATAATATGGCCGCAGGCTAACGGCTAGCAGCTCCAGCTCCCGGCAACATGAGGATGTTTTTACAGAGATATGTCCTGGGTTACACCAGCGGTTGTTAACATACATAATGAGTCCCCCACCTTTGCTTTTTCCACTTGCCTGTGTGTCTCTATCAGCTCTCACAGCAGTGAATCCAAGCAGGTCCACATTAGCATCTGGTACAAGGTGGTTTAGCCATGTCTCCGTGAAGATGAACAAGCTGATCTCACGGTAAATCCGCTGGTTGTTCAACGCGGACAGCTCATCGATTTTATTTGGCAGCGAGTTCACGTTCCCCATGATTACGGAGGAAATCGATGGCTTGTAGCGCTTCCGATTCTCCACTTGCTCGGCCTTTAGCTTAGCCCCGGCCTTGCAGCCCCTGGATCTCCTCCTCAGTTCCACCGGTATAGAGTGCCGTATCCCGGCTCGTCCTTTTGTGCGCAGAGCCAGCAATTCCTCCCTTGAATGAGTGAGAAAGCTAACTCCTGGTTGCATTTTAGGAATGGAAATATCCATGGGATAAATAAAACACACACTTTCTTCGCGTGAAGAATAAATAAAAAATAAATAAAATATAAATGAGGTTTAAGTGAGTATAAGGAACTCAAAAGAGATAAAAAGAGCTAAAAGAGCTAAAAACTGAGGAGCTACTGGAGAGGCAGCCGTCTGCCACAGCGCCACAAAATATCTGGCGCTCTGATGGAAGATCCACCATTTTCTGCTGTGCAAACCTACCCCTTAGTTTCCGACAGGTTACACAATGGTACAATATGGAACTGATGAGCCTCTTGCCATTTACAATCCACAAGCCTGAAGTCCTTACTGCTCCTTCCGTGAATTGACGACCTTGATGTTTCACTTCTTGATGGTAGTGTTTCAGACATGGCTTTTCTTGGGAACAATAATTGGATTCCTCTCATGCTGATCCAAAGGAGCATTTGAGGGTTGAGTTTCTTAAGCGCACTGCTTCTCAGTATGTTCTTTTGTTCTGCAAGGGCACTGAAATCATCTCGGAATGTTTCTTTCTGCACAGATTTAAGGATTACAAGCTTGGCTGCTAAGAGCTCTTCAGGAGTTCTGGCCTGTTTGCATAAGTGCCCGTCTTTGCATTCATTTGTGTGAGTATTTGAGTTCAGCTTGAATTAACGGTACTCTCAGTAGTACTTTCCAGGAGGAGAAACGTTTTGCGTTCTGAAGTAAGGTAACTTTTCTCAGTGAGAGTTGCAAAACTTGTGACGTGAGGCCATATTTCTCCATCCATTTCTGGCGTTACCAACTCAAATGTCTTTTGAGTTCCTGGTTGAACTGTGAGAGGTTTTTGCAGAAAGTCTGGACCAGTACACCATTGTGTGTTAGTAAGCTGTGATGCAGACACTGACCTGGTGGCAATATCGTCTGGGTTCTGGTTTGTTGGTATGAAGTGCCACTGTTCTGGGACGGTACTTCGGATTACTAAGGATTCACTGCACTCTGTTGTGTACATACACAAAGAAACACTGGGTCTTGTTGAATATGTAGCCAAGAACTACCTAACTGTAGCAGTAAAACTCGACTGCATCTGGAACGAAATCGATTTTCAAGTATTATTTAGGGCTCTCAAGCGTCACGTATTGAGCGTGACAGTCACTCATTTCGTACTTTTGTCACGCACTCCCGCCACACATTGTATTTCTTACGCAGAAAAAAACTATTTATAATATATTTAATATGCTGCAGCGCCCAAATTGTCTCTGGTCGCGCCACTCTCATTGTGGAACTGGCAGGAATCAAGCGCGCACGTCTCCCCTGCTCTCGAGCCTGTCACTTATCAGCCAATCAAAAAAAGGAAGGGCTACACAATTAGCCAATCAGAAAATAGCACTATTGTATCTGGGTAAGATTTAACGCAACAACCAATAAAAAAAAGCATTTCCTGGAATTGTTCACATGATTCTGCAACAACATCTCTTCCAAAAATTTTGTTCACCCGCAGAAGAAACGACTGGAGCTCTGAGTATCACTTTGAGCAGAGTAAGTCATGATCTCCTGTTTTAATGTTACAACAAATTTACAAATAGTTTGACACAAACAATTACAACTTGATTGCTGTTAGAGAATCATATTTTATAATTATCCTGGCCATGGATGCATTAAACATTGCATCTGTCTTTCAAAGATGTCAGGTAAAAAGCAAACAAGCATCCTCTCATTCGCCCTGAGAGGAAAGCCCCTTAAAAAGGCCAGGTTAGAGGATGTCGGCCCAGAGAAGGTGGCGAAAAGGGTAGGCCCATTAGAGGAGGAGACGGTGCAGGTGGAAGAGGAAGAGGCAGTGCAGATGGAAGAGGAAGAAGAGGAAGAGACAGTGCAGGTGGAAGAGGAAGAGACAGTGCAGATTGAAGAGGAAGAAGAGGAAGAGACAGACAGTGCAGGTGGCAGCAGGCACTGAAATCAACCAGCACAGTCAAAAAATTTTACTTGCCAGTGACTGCAGAAATGAGTGTGCAAGAGGTCAAGGTACATAGCACATTACAATGTTGATGTTGATTTTGATGTTGATTACAATGTTCATGAATACCATTTTTTTCTAAAATAATACAACCAATTCTGTTTAGGCATACAGGTGAAACTCGAAAAATTAGAATGCAAAAGTTCATGTATTTCAGTAGGCTAATTCAAATTAAAAGGTGGAACTAATATATTTATTATATATAACTATATATATATATATATATATATATATATATATATATATATATATATATATATATATATTATATATATAGGCCTATATATATATATATATGCATGAATATACTTTTCAGAGGGCTGACATTTCTGCATTAAAAATCCTTTTTTTTAATTGATTTTATGTACTATTCTAATTTTCTGAGATTTTGAATTTGTATTTTTCATAAACTAAGCCATAATCATCAAAATTATAACTTTTGCAGGATAT
The DNA here is from genome assembly GCA_030378365.1 of Hybognathus amarus. Taxonomy (NCBI): domain Eukaryota; kingdom Metazoa; phylum Chordata; class Actinopteri; order Cypriniformes; family Leuciscidae; genus Hybognathus; species Hybognathus amarus. Next base: position 7,982 of record JAQIUQ010007620.1, read on the forward strand.
TCAAATTTTTCAAGTTTCACCTGTATATGAGACATTCATCCATGACATGGACAGAATACTGCTCTGAAATGTATTTTTATTGTTACTGTCCAAGACATATGGCTACAGGTCAGATGAAACAACCACAAAGTCGATCATCGACCTATGCCCTAGGGTGTCCTGGTGCTGCGTGCACTGATGGACACCCTTATGCTTGAAGATGGTGTTCGTTGTGGACAAACTGTGACTAGCACAGAAGTCCAATAACTGAACACCACTCGGGTTCAGGTCATGGGGGCTGTTCTGTCCCTAGAGCTAGTTTACGTGTCCAGGGATTGGGTTGTCGAGGCCCCCGTCTTCGACTGCCGCCCGATCCTCTCAGCACCTGCCCCTTACGGTCCCTCCTGAAGGTGGTGAGCCCACGGGAAGGAGGCCCCACGTTGCTCCTTCGGACTGACCGTGGGGGGAGGCCCAGCCATAAGGCGCTCGCATACGAGCCCCAACCCCTAGCCTGGCTCCAGAGTGGGGCCCCGGCTGTCCTTGTTTTCATTTCACTCATAAGGTTTTTTGAACCGTTCTTAGTCTGACCCGTCGCCTAGGACCGATTTGCCTTGGGAGACCCTACCAGGGTCATATAGCCCCGGACAACATAGCTCATAGGGTCGTTCAGGTACTCAAACCCCTCCACCACGTTAAGGTTGCAGTGCAAGGAGTGGTTGATTAGAATCACTTTTTTCGATTTCAGTTTATTCTAATGGGGATTTGTTATACCCTATATATACACATATATTTGAATATATGAGTGGTTTTCTGTTTTGTTTCAATAAATATAATACCAATATAATACTAAATATAGCTGCGAGCAGCGATTGCGGGCCCAAGCCGGTGGCACCGCAACCCCGGTGCCTTTAGTTACCTAAAAGCACCGGGATGGCGGTACCGCCGGCTTTGGCCCTCCATCGTTGCTCGCAGCTGTATATATATATATATATATATATATATATATATATATATATATATATATAAAGCCGGTGGCACCGCCACCTTGGTGCCTTTAGGGTTATTCTGCACAACGTGCAAAAACGGGTGGCAACCAATATAGACAGAAAGGGGGATCATCAAAATTTGCTTCTTAAACATCCTAAAGACTGTAAAAATACAAAAGTTAGAAAACAAATATCAGAAGGGTCCATAGGGGAGGAGTTCCAGTGATCCAATGTCACCATTTTTTGTATACATTTTTTGGTGTTTATTTGAGTTTTTATGCACTATACATCATCTAATCAAGAGAATCCTCATATTTATCAATTCCTCATAAAAAGACGAAGAGAAAATGGGTTAGATTGTGTCTGTAGGATGTATTGTTCAGATTCTTTGTAGATTTAAAGTTTTCATTTTCCGCAGCAAAAAATCAAGCATCGACACAAAAGATGATAAAAAAATAAAATAATCACATATGGGACAAAAATTGTCGTGGGGAACATCAAAATTCATTTTCTAGACACCTTAGGGATTATAAAAAACTAGATAAAAAAAAAATTCTTTTGGGTGCCGGTGAACTGGGTGAACCTCCCTTCCTACCCTACTAAGTCTTTTTCCGTCCGAGCGAATGGTTGGTTCACGCGACTTTGTCACTGCAGGTCGCCAGTGGCGGCGCTGGGAGGGCGTACCCCACTACTGGTTGCCTTGTAATGTTTGTGAGTGACATTCACGGAAGTTACTCATATGTTAGACAACAAATGCGTTTTATTGCCGCTACAAACAAATATTTTGGAAGGAAAAGTCTAAATATAAATGGAATCAGTACATAAAATGCATAATATTACATATGAAGGAGAAAAAATGAGTGCTCTTTGTCATCGCGGCTATTTAACTGCAGCAAACGTGCAAATACCGGTCTATCTGGGTTCCCAAAACCATTCAGTCACGGAGTCAGTATGGTGAACAACACTTTATGTACACGGAGATATATCATCTATTTTAGGACCGTTTCTGACTGCTAAAATGAGCTTCTCATTCAACTTGCCTCGGTCAGACTCAGCACTGAACGGCACTGAAGAGTGACGCGCTCCAATGACTGCACTGCTATTGGTTGTCGCGCGCGAAAATCGCCCTACATTTGCATAACTTTGTCGCGTCGCTGGACACGCCCCCCACTGGTCGCCAACGGTCACTGTCGCGCGTGTCGCCGGAAGTCGCCCGCTCACCGAATGGTATCGCTGGTCGCGTGTAGTGTGTACGCATGTGTACGGGGCTTCAGACGGAAGTGACGTTACTTCGTTTTTGTGGCCGCCTCTGTATGTGGTATTTGCAGTTTCACGAGTGCAACACATCTACTGTAAAACCCTTAACACAAGTAAGAAATATTGCATTTTTAAAATACATGAATCCTTTTTAATGTTCTGTTTGATATTACGTAAACGGTTAACAGTCACTGGTGTTAAATGATGATTGTAGGTTAGCATCTTTGGCTAACCACTAAGTTATGCGTCCTGTTATTGTATTCTTCTATTATTCTATATTATTCTACACGCGCGTCTCGTTTTTCATCTGAACATGCTTTAATAATGGCAATATGACGTGCTATACAGTCGAGATTGTGTAGCCTTTGTGGTTAAAGATCTGGGCTAGGAGCTGTGAGATTGTAGGGTAAATCTTTTGAATCACTTAAAATTGTAAGCTCCTGTAACTAATGTGTCTATTTATTAATGAAATGGGGACAGGCTATGTAGTGGTGAAAATCTGAGCTGTTAACCGAAAGATTGTTGGTTCAAACCCTTCAAGGGATGAATTACTTTTAATGAAGACATTAGCATACTGTACACATTTTTTCATAAAGGAATACTGAATGTCAAATATAGGTTCAATTGAATGCTTTTTATTACCTGGAAGTTGTAAAAGCTTCTTAATTTCCAAATAACTGTCTCAGACAGCACTGCTTATCCTGTGCATCAAAATATTTCTTCTCTTTTACATTATTATATTTTTTATTTTATTACTTTAATATTTGTTCACTTTTTTATTTCTTTACAGTATATTAATTACTTTTACTGTAGATTTTTGCATACTGTACTTTTATATACTTTAATTCTAATTGAATTGACACATTTTCATATAGGGATACACATCCCATATAGGGATACTGAATGTCAGATATTATTATGTTCAATGGAATGCTTTTTATTTCCTGGAAGTTGTAAAAGCTTCTTAATTTCCGAAGTACAGTCTCAGACAGCACTGCTTACCCTGGACATCAAAATATTTCTTCACTTTAGTTTCAACAGTCACAATTACACAGTTGTTTCTGATATGTTGTTTGAATTACAGGTAGATCTACTGATAGCTGCATCCCAGCTGCCAGCATGTCTGGCACTGCCACGGTTCTGCAGCAGTTTGTGAGTGGTCTTAAGAGTCGGAATGAAGACACGCGTGCCAAATCTGCCAAAGACCTCCAACACTATGTCACTACAGAACTAAGAGAGGTAAACTTTGATCTTTGAAACTTTGAAACTTTGAAAATTTGAGTCAAAGGAATATTCTATATATTTTTTTATACTAAATATAATATCTAGGTACCACATATGTGACTGTCAGAAAACATAGACAGATTGCAGAGCATCTACAAAGGCCAGTGGTCAGTGCTTATGCTTCCATAAGTGTATTTACTGTAAATATGTTTCCTTTCTGTAAATATGTTTCCCAGATTTTTTACTCACTCTGCCTACATTTTCACTGACCCCGCCCCCACTGCAAAAAAGTTGTTTTCATTGCTTTTGACACATGTAACTTCATATTCTAATAAATAATGTTGTTTATGACACCAACATTTTACATACTGGTGAAACTTTACAATTCTAATTTAAATAACTATATCGGAGATGCCAAAACTCAGGGCCCGCGGGCCAAAGTTGGCCCATGGTATCCTTTGATTTGGCCCGCCATACCGTTCGGGAAGAGGGAATTTCAATAAAATGCAAAACTTTACAATTAAAACTGCATTAGTTAATCAGATTGAAGTTGTTTTAAATTGATTTTAAATATTATAAAATAAATAAACCCATAGCAACTTTAATGTAATACCATATGATTTATGATGCAAAATTTACTTTTGGCCCACGGCCCGCAATCAAGTTTGATTTTTGGCCCTTCATAGGAAAAAGTTTGGGCACCCCCGAACTATATAATATATCTATAATATGATGTAATAACTAACAATAAATATAGATGCGAGCAGCGATTGCGGGCCCAAGCCGGTGGCACCGCAACCCCGGTGCCTTTAGTTACCTAAAGGCACCGGGATGGCGGTCCGCCGGCTTTGGCCCTTCATCGCTGCTTGCAGCTATATTTATATATATATATATATATATAAAGCCGGTGGCACCGCCACCTTGGTGCCTTTAGGGTTATTCTGCACGATGTGCAAAAATGTAGCCCCAGCTTTGGGAGGATTTAAATTCATTTAGCTTCAATTACCAATTTGTAGTTTACCAATTTATCTTACTTTTATTTAAACCAAACTATACATTTAATAGATTAGGGTTATATGCATATTTTGTCATTTAAAAAAAATCAAGTTGTTATGCAAAAAGACAAGGACTTGCAGGAAAAATCTACAGTCAGCCACACACACACACACACACACACACACACACACACACACACACACACACACACACACACACACACACACACACACACACACACACACACACACACACACACACACACACACACACACACACACACACACACACACACACACACACACACACACACACACACACACACACAGACAGACAGACAGACAAGACAGACAGACAGACAGGCAGACAGACAGGCAAAGACAGGCAAAGACAGAGACCTAGGCTCAGAGAGAGCATGATCATATTCAAACTACAATATCTGACTTTCTGTTGGTTTGAGCTTATTATTGTTAATTAGAAAGTTGTTTGGCTTGAATAGAACAATATACACGGCAAGTTTTGTAACTGTCAGTAAAACTAACCAAGTTATAACACACTTTATGTGTCCTTTTTAATTCATTTTCTTTCATTAATTAGGGCCCAAGCCCTGAAAAGGCGCAGAGCCCTATTGTTTTCCTTCCGATTATTTTATTTTTAGGGCCCAAGCCCTGAAAGGGCGCAGAGCCCTATTGTTTTCCTTCCGATTATTTATTTATTAGGGCCCAAGCCCTGAAAGGCGCAGAGCCCTATTGTTTTCCTTCCGATTATTGTATTAGGGCCCAAGCCCTGAAAGGGCGCAGAGCCCTATTGTTTTCCTTCCGATTATTTTTTTTTTTATTTTTTTTTTTTTTTTTTTTTTTTTCTAGCGACTATTCGGGCACTTTTGGGGCCCTTAACATGCTCGAAAACTCTTGAAACTTTGCACACGGGTCAGAACCCGCGGCCATCAGAGCCGGGCTGAAGCTGGTACCCGGGCGTGGCAGGGCGGCTCGTCAGCGCCCCCTGGAATGGGGTCCGAACACCTGGTCCATAACTCAAACACACTTGCATGTAATAATATGAAACTCGGTACACATGTCGATAGCAGAATTTCATCTATACCTCGGGTTCTTACTTTTTACCCCAGCCCAACAGGAAGTCGGCTATTGAGGTTTTTTTGTAAAACACACGCAATGAACTTTTAAATACTCCTCCTAGAGCTCTGATCCAAATTCGACGAAACTCGGTCAGCGTGAAGTCAAGACATTGAGGATGAAAGTTTGTGTGGGGATTTTTGATATCTCGAACGGTTTGGCCGTGGCGAGGAAACGAAACTATGGCGAGAAACGTGAAACAGGAAGTGTGTCATAACTTCAGCATACATTAACTGATCTGGATGAAACTTCAGCAGTGCGTTCGCTGTAAGAGGACGATCACATGGATGTGACTATTGTGAGTCAAAGTTATAGCGCCACCAACTGGCAGCAGGAAGTGTGTCACTTTCAAAATGCTTTGAAATCACCCTCTTATTTTTACCCGATTTGCTTCAAACTTCATCTGTATAATGTAAATACACGGCAGATGAAGACCTATGAATGGATTCTTGATATCTTTGAAACTGTTGCCGTGGCGACGCATCAAACTTTACCATTCTTTTAGGATGCATTCTTTTAGGGATTCGAACATTTGTCCATAAATCAAACACACGTGCATGGATTAATATGAAACTCGGTACACTCATAGATCACATCAGGCCAAACAACTTTCGTGCTCTAAGTTTTACGACAGTTCAAACGGAAGTCGGGAATTATGTTTTTTTTTTTTAGATAAATGTCCTAGAAAAACATCAAATTACAACCCATGCTGTTACCAATCACCACCAAACTCGGTGTGCATGAAGTCAAGACATTGAGGATGCTAAATTCCGGACGGATTTGTGATATCTCGAACGGTTTGGCCGTGGCGAATTTTTTTGACTAAAAAAGGACACATAAAGTGTGTTATAACTTGGTTAGTTTTACTGACAGTTACAAAACTTGCCGTGTATATTGTTCTATTCAAGCCAAACAACTTTCTAATTAACAATAATAAGCTCAAACCCACAGAAAGTCAGATATTGTAGTTTGAATATGATCATGCTCTTTCTGAGCCTGAGTCTTTCTTGAGTCTCTCTACACACAGTCTGTGTGTGTGTGTGTGTGTAGGGGGAGGGGGCTTAATCATTTCACTGTGTGTCTGGCCTGCTAAAGTAAATACATTTCTTAAGCCTGGTATTTTTTAAATAAGTTTTTATTTTTATTTTTTTATAAGTAAAGGCATATAACCTGTTTAATTGTAGTGCATTGACAATAGTTTTATATAATTAGTGTATTAATTAAATTAACTTGGTCCATAAATCAAAAAGGAAGTGTGTTAAAACTTCTGCATACATTAACTGATCTTGATGAAACTTCAGCAGTGTGTTCGTTGTAAGAGGCCGATCACATGGATGTGACTATTGTGAGTCAAATATATAGCGCCACCAACTGGAAGCAGAAAGTGTTTCACTTTCAAAATGCTTTGAAATCACACTCTTACTTTTACCCGATTTGCTTCAAACTTCATCTGTATAATGTAAACACACGCCAGATGAAGAGCTGTGAAAGCATTATTCAATATCTAAGATAATGTTGCCATAGCAACGCATCAAACTTTAACATTCCTTTTTTTTGATGATTTTGAGTCTCTTAGCGGCTTTTGGGGCCCTTAATGGGTTTGAAAACTCTTGAAACTTTGCACACAGGTCAGATCCCACAGCCATCAGAGCCGGGAAGATGGTACCCGGGTGTGGCAAGGGGGCTAGACAGCGCCCCTGGAACGGGGTCCAAAAACTTGGTCCATAAATCAAACACGCTTGCATGTAATAATATGAAACTCAGTACACATGTTGATCTCATCGTTTCATATATTCATATATTCTCCTCAAGCCGGACAACTTTCTAATTTACACTCATGAGCTAGGACCCACAGAAAGTCAGATATTTTGGTTTGAAAATGTTGAGTGTCTCTCTGAGCCTACACTTCTGTATGGCAAGCCCTTTTAACATTTAAAAGCTAAGTTTGACTATTCGTAATTAACATTGTAGATATCAACAACGTCTTTCTAGTCGTAATTACATTTTGGATAGTTTGTATTATCATTTAAGATATCTGTAACGTAATTGTGACTAGTCGAAACGACAGATAGAGTATGGCAAGCCGTTTTAACATTTAATCATTTTAACCTACTAGTCTCTATTTTCATGCTACTAGTACTTATTTTTTAGATACTAGTATCTATTCCATTAAGTACTAGTACTTATTCATTAGCTACTAGTGCTTATTCTTTAGATACTAGTGCCTTTTCTTTAGATACTAGTGTTTATTCTTTAGGTACTAGTACCTTTTTAAAGATACTAGTACTTATTCATTAGACACTAGTCCTTATTTATTAGATACTAGTACTTATTCATTAGATGCTAGTCCTTATTCATTACATACCAATGCTTATTAATTAGTTACTAGTACTTATTCATTAGATGCTAGTACCTATTAAATAGATACTAGTACTTATTCATTAGACACTAGTACTTATTTCAATGGTGACTAGTAACTATTCTTTTGTTACTAGTCACATTTTTTCCAGTGACTTCTATGGTGATCTGTCATTCAGATATCAACTATTCAGTTCTGACTAGTATGTTAGTATGTATTCCAATTGTGGAATACATACTAGTATGTATTCCAAAGCAGGGGTTACGTTTTTGCACGTCGTGCAGAATAACCCTAAAGGCACCAAGGTGGGCGGTGCCACCGGCTTTACACACATATATATATATATATATATATATATATATATATATATACTAATATAGCTGCGAGCAGCGATGAGGGCCAAAGCCGGCGGTACCGTCATCCCGGTGCCTTTAGGCACCGGGGTTGCGGTGCCCACCGGCTTGGGCCCGCAATCGCTGCTCGCAGCTATATTTATATATATATATATATTTTTTTTTTTTTTCTAGCGACTATTCGGGCACTTTTGGGGCCCTTGAGCATGTCTTGAAAACTCTTGAAACTTTGCACACGGGTCAGAACCCGCGGCCATCAGAGCTGGGGCTGAAGCTGGTACCCGGGCGTGGCAGGGCGGCTCGTCAGCGCCCCCTGGAATGGGGTCCGAACACCTGGTCCATAACTCAAACACACTTGCATGTAATAATA
>JAQIUQ010007621.1:0-336314 GCA_030378365.1 Hybognathus amarus
TTGATATACTTGGTTCAGTTACATATCTCTATGTCAGAATCCCAAGTTTGGGGTGGAACTTTGACCCGTAAGGGGTACCACTGTCGTTTTTTTTTTGGGTAGAAATTTTTGATTTTCTTGAAACTCTGGATTCTGATAGAGGGCCATGGGACTTAGATCTGAGTGCAAAAATGGAGGCTCTAGACCGTTCCAGAGCTGAGATATTTAGATATTTATAATGGCATACAGAGCTGAGATATTGAGATATTTACAATGGCATAAATGCTACGTGAGATCTTCAATATCTCAGCTCTGGAAGGGTCTAGAGCCTCCATTTTTGCACTCAGGTCTAAGTCCCATGGCCCTCTATCAGAATCCAGAGTTTCAAGAAAATCTAAATTTTGACCCAAAAAAAAACGACAGTGGTACCCCTTACGTTTTTTTTTCGGGTCAAAATTTTGAATTTCTTGAAACTCTGGATTCTGATAGAGGGCCATGGGACTTAGATCTGAGTGCAAAAATGGAGGCTCTAGACCCTTCCAGAGCTGAGATATTTAGATATTTATAATGGCATACAGAGCTAGAGAATATTGAGATATTTACAATGGCATAAATGCTACGTGAAATCTCAATATCTCAGCTCTGGAAGGTAGTTAGAGCTCTCCATTTTGCACTCAGATCTAAGTCACATGGCCCTCTATCAGAATCCAGAGTTTCAAGAAAATCAAAATTTTGACCCAAAAAAAAAAACGTAAGGGGTACCACTGTCGTTTTTTTTTCGGGGTCAAAATTTAGATTTTCTTGAAACTCTGGATTCTGATAGAGGGCCATGGGACTTAGATCTGAGTGCAAAAATGGAGGCTCTAGACCCTTCCAGAGCTGAGATATTTAGATATTTATAATGGCATACAGAGCTGAGATATTGAGAATATTTACAATGGCATAAATGCTACGTGAGATCTCAATATCTCAGCTCTGGAAGGTGTTGAGGCCTCCATTTTTGCACTCAGATCTAAGTCCCATGGCCCTCTATCAGAATCCAGAGTTTCAAGAAAATCAAAATTTTGACCCAAAAAAAAACGACAGTGGTACCCCTTACGTTTTTTTTTTCGGGTCAAAATTTTGATTTTCTTGAAACTCTGGATTCTGATAGAGGGCCATGGGACTTAGATCTGAGTGCAAAAATGGAGGCTCTAGACACTTCCAGAGCTGAGATATTTAGATATTTATAATGGCATACAGAGCTGAGATATTGAGATATTTACAATGGCATAAATGCTACGTGAAATCTCAATATCTCAGCTCTGGAAGGTGCTAGAGCCTCCATTTTTGCACTCAGATCTAAGTCACATGGCCCTCTATCAGAATCCAGAGTTTCAAGAAAATCAAAATTTTGACCCAAAAAAAAACGTAAGGGGTACCACTGTCGTTTTTTTTTCGGGTCGAAATTTTGATTTTCTTGAAACTCTGGATTCTGATAGAGGGCCATGTGACTTAGATCTGAGTGCAAAAATGGAGGCTCTAGACCCTTCCAGAGCTGAGATATTGAGATTTCACGTAGCATTTATGCCATTGTAAATATCTCAATATCTCAGCTCTGTATGCCATTATAAATATCTAAATATCTCAGCTCTGGAAGGGTCTAGAGCCTCCATTTTTGCACTCAGATCTAAGTCCCATGGCCCTCTATCGGAATCCAGAGTTTCAAGAAAATCAAAATTTTGACCCAAAAAAAACGACAGTGGTACCCCTTACGTTTTTTTTCTAGGGTCAAAATTTTTGATTTTCTTGAAACTCTGGATTCTGATAGAGGGCCATGGGACTTAGATCTGAGTGCAAAAATGGAGGCTCTAGACCCTTCCAGAGCTGAGATATTTAGATATTTATAATGGCATACAGAGCTGAGATATTGAGATATTTACAATGGCATAAATGCTACGTGAAATCTCAATATCTCAGCTCTGGAAGGGTCTGAGCCTCCATTTTTGCACTCAGATCTAAGTCCCATGGCCCTCTATCAGAATCCAGAGTTTCAAGAAAATCAAAATTTTGACCCGAAAAAAAAACGTAAGGGGTACCACTGTCGTTTTTTTTCGGGTCAGAAATTTTGATTTTCTTGAAACTCTGGATTCTGATAGAGGGCCATGTGACTTAGATCTGAGTGCAAAAATGGAGGCTCTAGACCCTTCCAGAGCTGAGATATTGAGATTTCACGTAGCATTTATGCCATTGTAAATATCTCAATATCTCAGCTCTGTATGCCATTATAAATATCTAAATATCTCAGCTCTGGAAGGTCTAGAGCCTCCATTTTTGCACTCAGATCTAAGTCACATGGCCCTCTATCAGAATCCAGAGTTTCAAGAAACTTTTTTTTTTCGCACAAAAAAAAACATAAGGGGTACCACTGTCGTTTTTTTTTCTTTTTTTGTGCAAAAAAAAGTTTCTTAGATAACTCTGGATTCTGATAGAGGGCCATGGGACTTAGACCTGAGTGCAAAAATGGAGGCTCTAGACCCTTCCAGAGCTGAGATATTGAGATATTTATAAGATATTTATGACATACTGAGATATCTGAGCCATTATAAATATCTCAATATCTCAGCTCTGGAAGGGTCTAGAGCCTCCATTTTTGCACTCAGGTCTAAGTCCCATGGCCCTCTCTAGAATCCAGAGTTATTGGAGAAACTTTTTTTTTCGCACAAAAAAAAAACATAAGGGGTACCACTGTCGTTTTTTTTTTTTTTTGTGCAAAAAAAAAGTTTCTCCAATAACTCTGGATTCTGATAGAGGGCCATGGGACTTAGACCTGAGTGCAAAAATGGAGGCTCTAGACCATTCCAGAGCTGAGATATTGAGATATTTATGAGATATTTGTGACATACTGAGATATTGAGCCATTATAAATATCTCAATATCTCAGCTCTGGAAGGGTCTAGAGCCTCCATTTTGCACTCAGGTCTAAGTCCCATGGCCCTCTATCAGAATCCAGAGTTATTGGAGAAACTTTTTTTTGCACAAAAAAAAAAACATAAAGGGTACCACTGTCGTTTTTTTTTTTGTGCAAAAAAAAAGTTTCTCCAATAACTCTGGATTCTGATAGAGGGCCATGGGACTTAGACCTGAGTGCAAAAATGGAGGCTCTAGACCCTTCCAGAGCTGAGATATTGAGATATTTATGAGATATTTGTGACATACTGAGATATTGAGCCATTATAAATATCTCAATATCTCAGCTCTGGAAGGGTCTAGAGCCTCCATTTTTGCACTCAGGTCTAAGTCCCATGGCCCTCTATCAGAATCCAGAGTTATTGGAGAAACTTTTTTTTGCACAAAAAAAAAAAAAAAACGACAGTGGTACCCCTTATGTTTTTTTGTGTGCAAAAAAAAAGTTTCTCCAATAACTCTGGATTCTGATAGAGGGGCATGGGACGTAGACCTGAGTGCAAAATGGAGGCTCTAGACCCTTCCAGAGCTGAGATATTGAGATATATATGAGATATTTATGACATACTGAGATATTGAGCCATTATAAATATCTCAATATCTCAGCTCTGGAAGGGTCTAGAGCCTCCATTTTTGCACTCAGGTCTAAGTCCCATGGCCCTCTATCAGAATCCAGCGTTTCAAGAAACTTTTTTTTTCGCACAAAAAAAAACATAAGGGGTACCACTGTCGTTTTTTTTTTTTTTTGTACGAAAAAAAAAGTTTCTTGAAACTCTGTATTCTGATAGAGGGCCATGGGACTTAGACCTGAGTGCAAAAATGGAGGCTCTAGACCCTTCCAGAGCTGAGATATTGAGATATTTATGAGATATTTGTGACATACTGAGATATTGATAGAGGTCGACCGATTATCGGCGCGGCCGATATCGACGCCGATATTAAGCATTTTTATGGTTATTGGTATTCGGCCATTTTCATAACCGATTTGCCGATAAAATCATTTAATTTTGAAACGCGCGATCTGGCTTTGATCCAGCCACCTCTATCAGAGCGCACCGCTCTGTGGCCTAGAGTAGACTAATGCCCGCCCATCATCCATCTGATTTGTTGGGAGTCACGAGTCTGGCCAATCAACAAAAGGCTGAATTCACTGAAAATGTTGCAGCTCACTCACCGAGACCGAGAGCACTTATTAGGAGCTGCGTCAGTGATCATCACGCATCAGTTGTCTCAAAGGTAAGCAGTAGACATTCCTGAAGTTGCATTAAATCACTACAGTGAAGTTGCAAAACACCTCATTATCTATTTATGATGAAAAACACCCCTGTTCCCACTAGTTTAACCGGGAATTCAATTCACAGTATGTCCGTCATTGCAGTGATATGCTTTAACGGAACCTCACGTAGGTGTAGCCTAACTAAAACCTATTTCAGCGTCTCCCTAAACGTTATTCTGTGAATAGATTATCAACACGAATGAATTCACTCGATCACGTCTGCTGCGGTTTTGTGTTCACATAGCTTCACCGAATACGTCCTTTATAGGGCTCCTAATCAAAAATTGCGCATATTTGGAGAAATGTTGCTTTATTCTCTCATGATTGTAAAATATTTCGTCATACAGAATACCATTTCTATTAATTTCTCACAGAATTACCGTATGCGATCTGAAGAGCGTTTCACGCAGAGCTCTGTCCGTCTCCCCATTTGCGATCTGCCAGCTCTCTCATTCGAGCTGTACAATCCACTTCCTAGTTTTTATCTCCGTGATAAACAGTCAAACAGACGTTTCTACACGTCAAAAATAAAGAGAATAACCATACAATTACAATATGATTTGTGTGATTTTCATGCGATTTGTCATAAAAATGAATAAAGAATATTCCCATATGCAAAGCAGGTATAACGATTGTAGCAGGAGTAGCAGGATAAATGCTAAACATAACATTTCAACATCATTAGTCATTGTATGACTACAATCATTATATATGTTGTAACCGGTTGTAATGCTTGGACCGGATAACTGGAGATCAATCAAGGGAAGAAAGAGCTTGAGGGCTGAAAAGGCTGTATCACGCACATTTAATAAGTGCAATGCAATCCTCTCATACATGAGAGCTACTCTTTCATGCGTCCCCCCCTCGCTTTTTTTTTTTTTTTTTTTTTTACAGATCTGCATGATTCACGTAGGTCACATTTTCAGGTCGGAAAATCCAAAATTCCGGATTAATACGGAAAAATCACATCCCTGTGTCATATAAGTGAAATTACTGAACTTAAATATACGAGCTTGATAAAAATGATCATCCTAGAAGAAAATTTCAGATGGCACTTGGAGGCTTTTGCATCTGAAATCTTCATATATATGTGTGTGTTTAGTTAATCCATTAATGTGCATTAGACAAATTGAATAATCACCTTTATTATTTTAGGCTATGTTTTAGTCATCACAAAATAATTATGAGAGGTTAAGCTATTACACAGTCTACATTTCTAACACATTATTGAAGCCAATAGTTCATTTTTCCCAAGCTGTTTAGCTATAGTAGTACAGTATCCATAGGCCTAATCATGAACTATACAGTTGCCCAACTTTTAACTCTCTCTTTATCTTACCCTCATTGTAGATGAATACAAGGAAGACAAAATGTAGAAGTGCACTGTGGGAGTACTACACTCAACCAACACCAGGACAGGCAGTGTGCAATACATGTAAAGATGTTGTCAGAATTTAAAGAGACTAAGAGAGTCTTTGTCTGAGGCCTTTTTTATTCTTAATTTTTGACATAAATTTACATTTTTACACTAGACATATATCGGTTCAAAAATATTGGTTATCGGGCTACTTGATCTGTAATAATCGGTATCTAGGTATCAGTCCTGAAAAGCACATATTGGTTAGAACCCCTAGATATTGAGCCATTATAAATATCTCAATATCTCTCAGCTCTGGAACGGTCTCGAGAGCCTCCATTTTTGCACTCAGGTCTAAGTCCCATGGCCCTCTATCAGAAACCAGAGTTTCAAGAAGATTGGAGAAACTTTTTTTTGCACCAAAAAAAAAACAAGGGGTACCACTGTCGTTTTTTTTTTGTGCAAAAAAAAAGTTTCTCCAATCTCTTGAAACTCTGGATTCTGATTGGAGGGCCATGGACTAAGCCTGAGTGCCAAAATGGAGTCTCTAGACCCTTCCAGAGCTGAGATATTGAGATCTACGTAGCATTTATGCCATTGTAAATATCTCAATATCTCAGCTCTGGAAGGGCCTAGAGACTCCATTTTGGCACTCAGGTCTCAAGTCGCATGGCCCTCTATCAGAATCCAGAGTTTCAAGAAGATCGGAGAAACTCAAAATTTCGACCCCCTAAAAAAACGACAGTGGTACCCCTTTTGTTTTTTTTTCGGGGTGAGAAATTAAGTTTCTCCAATCTTCTCAAAACTCCTGGATTCTGATAGAGGGCCATGAGCTTAGACCTGAGTGCCAAAATGGAGTCTCTAGACCCTTCCAGAGCTGAGATATTGAGATCTACATAGCATTTATGCCATTACAAATATCTCAATATCTCAGCTCTGGAAGGGCCTAGAGACTCCAATTTGGCACTCAGGTCTAAGTCTCATGGCCCTCTATCAGAATCCAGAGTTTCAAGAAGATCAGAGAAACTCAAAACTTTGACCCCCCCAAAAAAACGACAGTGGTACCCCTTTTGTTTTGTTTTCGGGGTGAGAGATTGAGTTTCTCCAATCTTCTCAAAACTCTGGATTCTGATAGAGGGCCATGAGACTTAGACCTGAGTGCCAAATGGAGTCTCTAGACCCTTGCCAGAGCTGAGATATTGAGATCTACGTAGCATTTATGCCATTACAAATATCTCAATAACTGACGTGATGACGTACTGACGTAGTGCGTGTGTGTGCGTTGGGTGCAAAAATACAACATGGCAGCACGCCGCTGCTAGAAAAAGATAACAAACTTTTTTTTTTTTCCTTTTCTCTATCTCTCGCTATTTCCGTAAACAACATCACCCACTTTAAACCTGACTCAAAAACCTGGATTCTAACTTCGGACCTGGACCAACTGGAGGATTACATTGACCATCACTTCAATAGACTCTGTAACGTTACAATGGGCCGATCACGAAAAGCCAAAAAACCACGCACTTCGGATTCAAACTTATCAACCGATTCACCGCCGTCACCAACATCACCAGCTTCCACTCAAACTGCTGTTCCGACGTACTCCTATCAATCAACGAGCGATTATCTAATCTGGACTCTAGACTCTCACTAATCCAAGTACTTCACAAAGAATTTCAACACCTCCGCCATAGCCTGGAATACAGTCAACAGCAAGTCGATTCACTCACAGAAGAAAATAAATCACTGAAAAGCTCCGTGGACACACTCACTGCAAAACTTTCAACTGTAAACACTCAACTTACCTCCGTCATTGCTGAGAACAAAGCCATGCAAGAAACCATCCTGGATATACAGTCACGCAGTATGAGAGACAATCTGATCTTCTTCGGCATTCCGAATCACCCACCGAGGACCCCGAAAAAACGGTTAAGGACTTCCTGGTCAACCAGCTCAAACTTACACCGGAGACTGTGGAGCAAATGATAGATAGGACAGAACAAAAAATGCAATTAATAATCTTTCATTGCGCAAAATTATTATGATATGATTATGAAAGACTCTTATGAAAAGATTTATGAAAGATTGTGAATAAGTGCGGCACACAGCGCTTATGCGCATCACGAGCGCTGAATGATGCGCTTGAGGCAACATGAGTCACAGCGCGCAGCTCTTCGAGTCCGTTTGGAAAAGTTCTAAGGAAATACATCGATGCATAGTGTATTATACAGTATCTATCTATGCAATAGTTTATTGAGCCTTTTCTTTTAACAGTTTTACATTTCAGTTACTGTGCGTGTGAAGAACAATGATAGTGCTTTCCAGTGTTGTGATACAGAAAGGAACATGACTGAGGTACTACAGCAACAGAGTCAATTTATGCAAAACCAGAGCTTTATCTACAGATCAAGTATAATAATATTAACATTTATTCATCTTGGAGAGAGTTTTCATCGTTGCCGAACGCGACGCGCTGTGCTGTTTTAATGCTGAATGGAGAATTACTGCGACGCCGCTGTTTGAACGTGAATGGAGAATGACTGACAGCGGAGGAAAAAGTTTACGTGAACTTGCATTTAATGACTTAAACATTCATTTCTAATATCTCGCATTATACTACAGTATGGCTTCATATATATTATGAGTTTTTGAACTCAACCTGAGCGGTCGTTGCAGCGGCCATCAGTGGACGTGTTCTCTGTACTAAGTTACAGAGACACGTTCAGCTGATGACGCTGCAGCTCTTCACTCGGACGCGCGCTTCCGATTGCGGACAGACTATTCTTTCTTCACATGTTGATAATAACAGTTTGACAAGCAGACAGCGGCGTGGTACACACATTGCAGATATATTGCTTAGTGAATTGCTTTTTCACACACCTTGTACAATTGCCAGACAGCTGAAGCCATTTTTACCAGGGCATAAAAAAATTGTCTCGCGAGTTTGTGTCATCTGATCGGCTTTTCTGGATCGGCCTTTATAAGACCGCCGATCACACATCCCAGAAGCAATTACTCGGCCGATCGTGATCGACGAACGATAAATGAGGAGCACCCTTACGCGCGACGTAAGCTACTCTTCCCTATCCGCAAGACAATGATCAACCAAGGTAAAAAAGCAATCATCACAGTGGACGAATTATATATTGATGGACAATTGTTTAAAGACAAAGACACTACTCCCTGGCTTTACTTAATTACTAAAATTATCAATGTAACACTTCCAATCCGTTTATGCTCAATTTATGTTCAATCCATAATCTTTTACAGCTATTCTTTCATTAAGTGCACGCACCATAAGTTTCACCATGCACGCACAATCGCACATTGTATTATAAATGCACCTAAATAGCCTTGCTCACTGTTTATATGTTCTGTTGTTGGTTATAGGTATCTATGTTTTCCCTGTTTTAATTGTCATTTGGTGTTATAGATTTACACACACACACAACCACATTCACATCCATACACACAGACTTATACTCACACAAGGTAACTTTGAAATATACATTATAGGTTTATGCAGTTAAAATTCTTAACTTGGAATATTCGTGGGGTTGGTTCACAAACAAAAAAAAATAAAGTTTTAAATTACCTAAAAAATACACAAGCGGATATATGTCTAATACAGGAAACACACCTCTCACAATATACTCAAAACAGCTTAAAAACTACACATTTTAACCACTGTTTTTCCTCCCACTATAATTCAAAACAAAGAGGAGTATGCATCTTAATAAATAAAAAAATACAGTTTAACCACCATACAACCATTTCAGATCCTGAAGGCCGTTTTATCATTATTAACATTTCAATCAATAATAATCCAATTACAATTGGCAACATTTATGGACCAAACTCTGATGATTCCTCCTTCTTTACAAATTTCTTTTCCTCTCTTTCAAACATTTCCAACGGTCCAATAATTATAGGGGGAGACTATAACACTGTAATCAATCCATCACTCGACAGGTCAAAACATACAGGGAAATCTTGGCAATCTTCCAAAACAATAAAACAGTTCATGAGTGATTTTGGTCTTTGCGATGGTTGGAGGCTAAAACACCCACTCGCCAGAGAATACACCTTTTATTCTAATGTCCACCAAACCTACTCCCGCATTGATTTCTTTCTAACCAGTAATTCAATCATACCAAATATCTTAGAAACCAAAATTCATCCAATTATTATCAGCGATCACTCCCCGGTAACCCTCTCATGGAATATATCTGCAATACCAAAACACCCCACCAGATGGCGTTTTAATACATCACTCTTGAAAGATCCAGAATTTGACAGCTACTTCAAGAGAGAGTGGACATCCTTCCTCGAAATAAATGACTCTCCAAAGTCGTCAGCATCACTGCTCTGGGAAACATGGAAAGCAGTTTTACGGGGAAAAATTATATCTTATTCAGTAAATAAAAAAAAGGACAGAGAAAAAGAAGTCCAACTAGAAGAAAGAATAAAAGAATTAGAAATTTTACATGCAAATAATCAATCAGAAAGCATCTATAAAGAAATTAGAGAAAAAAAAATTTGCTTAATGAAATAATAAACAAAAGAAACCAGTTTCTGATTCACAGGCTCCGTCAAGAAACTTTCCACCATAGCAATAAATCCGGAAAATATTTAGCCAGTCAAATTAAAAGAAATAAAGAAAGAACAGCCATAACCTCCATCAGAAACTCGGCAGGGAAGCTAACCAATTCACCAGTTGAGATAAACAAGATATTTCAAGATTACTATACAAAATTATACTCATCTGATCTGGACCCAAACCAAGAAGACATAATCCAATTCCTCGATAGCACCATTCTACCAAAACTCAACATGGAACAAGTAAACACTCTAGAATTACCAATCACCGAAAAAGAACTTCACTCCGCATTGAAAAGCATGCAAAATAATAAAGCACCAGGTCCAGATGGCTTCCCTGCTGAGTTCTATGAACATTTTTGGTCAACTTTATACCCACTATTTAGCAGAACAATAACAGAAATAAAACATAACGCAAAGTTCCCTTCCCACATGAATACAGCACTTATATCACTCATTCCTAAACCTAACAAAGACCACACCTTCACATCCAACTATCGTCCCATCTCACTTATAAATGTCGACATAAAAATTATTAGCAAAGCATTAGCCCATAGAATTGAACAAATTATACCGTACATAATCCATCCTGATCAGACCGGCTTCATAAAAGGTAGACATGCATCTAATAATACACGCAGATTATACAATTTAATGCACTACTCATCAGTACAACAGAAAGATACTCTCATTGCCACATTAGACGCCGAAAAAGCTTTCGATAGGGTCAACTGGAAATTTCTATTCACCACGTTACAAAAATTCGGCTTTGGAGAGTCATTTATTAACTGGATCAAGATTTTATACACGTCACCATCGGCCACAGTCACAACGAACGGACTAACCTCACAAAGCTTCACACTGCACAGGGGGACGAGGCAGGGATGTCCACTCTCTCCATCCCTATTCACAATTTTTATTGAACCTTTAGCAGCAGCTATCCGTCAAAACCCAGCAATCAAAGGTATTGAAACACCACAACAAACACATAAAATCTCACTTTATGCAGATGATATCTTACTATACATACAAGAACCACTAGCATCTACTCAAGAAATAATTAAAACAATCCAGTCCTTCTCAAAAATATCTGATTATGCAATAAACTGGAATAAATCTTCCATCCTCCCTTTACATAAAACCAAATGGGATGTGGCACCCCATCAATCACCAATACCTATATGTCATGATCACATCACTTACTTAGGCATTAAGATTTCCTCCAGACTGTCAGAGTTGGTAACACTCAACTTCACACCACTGCTAAAAAAAATAGAAGACGATTTGCTCAGATGGCTCAACCTCCCAATCTCCATAATTGGCAGGATAGCAGCAATAAAAATGACGATTTTACCGAAAATTAATTACCTATTCTCAATGATTCCAACTAGGATGGGCATTTTTCTAAAATTTTGCATTCGAATATTCGGGCTCATAAAAATCGAATATTCGAAATATTGTTTATTTAAATTATGTTTAAAGGTGCATTCCGCAAGATTTCATGTTAAAAATAGCCGTTTTCTAACCCATACATGCTGAAACAATCGCCTAGTGGGCTGAATGAGCCTTTGTCTGATCACTGCGATCGCCTCTATAATCCTGTACAGTGAAATAAATAAGAGGGATTTGGGCTCGAATCTGAGCCTGGGCGTGACGTCATGCGCGTTCACGCTCGCCTGGCTATGTGCCTATGCTTTGCAGGTTAGTGTATTCGCCGCCGTTCTCCGTATCAGAGAAGACAACTCAGAGCGACGCAACTTTAGTCAACTTTCCCAAAAGTAGAAGATGGATTCAAAGGGGCTGTTTAGTCTACATCTGGTCACTTCATGCGTTTTCTGTGATCGGATAACTTCTTCGATCGTGAAAAGACCAGGTTGAATCCAGACGGATTTGAATCCGACAGCTCAAACCATTGAGGACGTGGTCTGGGCTGTATTCCAGACGAAACTGGACAAGTGTAAATGCATCTGGTTGTTGAAAACAGGCTATGTCATGTTGTTTTAGTCATATATGACGACGTGCATCAGATGAGCAGGCGAGTGTATTCATCAAACCAGCGCCGCGATCTATCGCAAATGAAAGTGAAAGTAAGACGCATACGATTATCACTAAGTTACCTTCTACCTCCACTATCTTTATTAAAAGTAGCCTTAAGAAATGAAATGATCTCATACCAGGGCTTTTGCCGCTCTCTCTTATTGCTGTCTTTGCTGATTTTGAAATAGCCGAAGCTGATGATTTATAAAATGCAGCTCATCTGTTGCTTTCGGTGACGTGCACTTCATGAAATCCGCATATAACGCGGTAATTGAATATCAGATTAATATCCGTTTTGCAAAAACACATTTATGTGACCAGGTGTAATGGAATCGTTTTGATAAATCAAATAGATCTGAGAAAACGCATTGTGGCCAGGTGTAAAAACAGCCCCAAAGAGACCGGCTTGTAGTTCATTACAAACCCCAACGCAAACTCCACGTAAGACAAAGAAAATACAACTTCTGTCTGTCCAGTGCCAGGCGTCGGAATAAGACGAGAGTCAAAAGCTTTCAACAAACGGAGAGATCTCGGGCGGTCTGCTCTAGGGCTCAAACGTGTTCATGAACGTGTTTCCATAATAATATAATCATAAGTGGATAAGCACATAAAACAGTTCAACATGAGAGATTCGATGGAAACAAAAGCCGAAGTTTTCTACTCCCCTGTTTTCCCCTCACACACATCCTACATAAGTGTATAATTTACTCAAATGCCTTTCCTTTCATATATTTTAAATGACTTGCAGATTTATAACTGTATTACCTCATTATGACTGTAACAAAAGATGTGTGCCTGATCCTCCTTTGGTTATGAACAGCTCGTGCAAACGTGTGTGTATGCATGTATTCCGTGTATATGTCTATGGTGGTATTCCATGAGCGCGCACGCAGTTCCGTTTGTCGCCAGAGGGGGCGTAGTTCTGCAAAAACTCAGAGACTTGCGTTATGCTCCTTTAACGAAAAAGACGTTATTTTTATGGTTTTTTTTTTACGTTTTTGTCACCATTTCTGGACAAGCTTACAATTAGGCAATACACAACAAGCTTACAATAGTAATTAAAGTTTTCTTTTAGTTGAAAACATTAAACCAGTAGGCCTATGAGCAAACAAAATATATAAAAAAGCATTATTAAAAGCACGCTCAAGCAGCGCGAGCGGAAAAAAAACCCCAATAAAGCAGATTGCGTCAGATATCGTACAGAACGTACACCTATACACACGAGTCAGCAAATGACTGATTATCGTGTTTATATTGTTTCACGTTTATGTTGAGAAAAACAATAATATCTAACGTTACATGCAGGGGCGGCGCCAGCACTTTATACTCGAGTGAGAAAAGACACTGCGCTGACAGACGTTTCAGAGACACAAAGAGAACGGTGTTTCTAACAGCACTTTGCATTTTCTGTTCTTAAACCGGTCTCCCCCAACGAAACTTAAAATAAGTGTCTCAAAATCATTTTGCTATTAGATAAGTTAACATCTTTGATCACGCAGGGTCCAGCTGCGCTTACCTGCAGTTGTGATGCAATGATGAACAGCTGTCTTTCCTCACTCGACTGTTTGGATTTCATGTGATTTCTCATGGTGATGATATCATAACTCAGATTAATTAATTCATTTGATCAAAAGTAATTCCGTTAAGTAAGATCCTTTTCAAGTAACGTTAATTCTAAACTTCGCGAGGCAGACGACAACATTGTGATCAAATACAGACAACTTGTTAACACACTCCACAGCGCCATCCAGTGCATTTAATTGTAACTGCGAGTTAGTTCTTTAGGATTTATCATGGACTCACTGCATTTACGGCCAGCAAAGCAACGTATTCAAAATTCGAATAGTATTTTATTTTCGAATAATAATTACATATCGAATATTCGAAAAATTTGAAATATTCGTGCACATCCCTAATTCCAACTCATCCTACACTCAATTAGTTTAAATCACTATAACTCGCTTCTACTGGAAAAATAAAACGCCACGGATAAAACTCACCACACTACAAAAAAGTAAGGTTCAAGGAGGACTAGAAGCACCAAATTTCCAACATTACTCAATGGCTAACCAACTGCAATACATATACAAATGGATTCACCCCACCCAATCTGATATTATATGGCTAGATATAGAACGATCACTATGCAAAGAATTAAATACAGCTGACATACCGTTCCTCACCAAATCAATTAAACAACACGCATGTTTTAATGCAGTAACTATAGCCACCACTCTGACAGCCTGGTGGAAATTTCACCAAATCACTAATTCTACGTTAGCTCCATCTAACTTCACTCCACTGTGGAATAATCGTGACTTTATAAACAATAAAAAAACATTGAATTTTCACACATGGGCGGAAAAGGGTATCACCCACATTAAGCATATTTTCACATCCAACACATTTAAACCATTTCCACAACTGGCCCAGGAGTATGGCATCGGGAACAACAAATTTTTAAAATACCTACAAATCAAATCTTCTGTTCTGACAAAAATAAACATCAGAGACACAAATTTAGAACTTCCACCGGCAATATCAGACTTGATCAACATTTCCTCCCCAAAGAAACTTCTCTCTAAAATATACAAAATAATTTCAAACCAACCTCAGACCATATACTTACCAACAATAAAATGGGAAAACGATCTTTCAATAGCCCCTGATGCCAACTTCTGGACCCAAATCTGTAAAAACATCTATCACATGTCCAAAAATGTGAATCTTCAGTTAATACAATACAAAATACTGCACAGAACACATTACACGGGCAATAGATTAGCTAAAATGGGTTTCACATCAGAAGTTTGCACACATTGCAATCAAAATTCTACAGATACATACATTCATGCAACCTGGCACTGCACTCCAATCAAACACTTTTGGGAAGAGGTCACACAGGCACTATCCACTATAGTTGGCTGCCACATCCCACTGTCGCCTTCCCTTTGCTTGCTGGGGGACCTCACAATAATCACTGATAAAACTATAAACTCTAAAATACTCCTCATAGCTCTAGGGCTGGGCGATATGTCAAAAAAAAATTATCGATAATCGCCTTAAAAAATATCGCGATATCCGATTATATCGTTCTACCCAAGCCCCCCCCAACACGCCCCGCCGCGTGTCATAGGCCATGTTATTTTAGTCAGATATGACGGTGCGACTGCGCAAAAATCACCTCAGATGAGCAACTGAGCGTCTAAGTCAACCGCCGCGATGTATCGCAAATCAAAGTGAAAGTGAAAGTAAGTCGCAGAATCTTAAATCTTCATTAGAAGTAAAGAAACGAAATGAGCTTAACACCAGGCTGTTGGCGCTCTCTCTTATTGCTGTCTTTGATGATTTTGAAATTAGCTGATGATGATCAATAAAATGCAGCGCATCTGTTGCTTTCGATGACGTGCACTTCATTAAATCTGTAGCCTATATTGCAGCGGGAATTGAAGATCAGATTTAGGCTATATCCGTTTTGCAAAAACACATTTATGTGACCAGGTGTAATGGAATCGTTTTGATAAATCAGAGTTCAGATAAATCAGCTCCGAATCTGAGAAAACGCATGAAGTGGCAGGTGTAACTTAAACAGCCCCGTTGAGTCTGGCTGCACTTTATCTAATGATTGCCAGGAATTCAGCTAGTTTAATTTAAAGATTGGCATGTTAAAGGTTTTACTTCGGTTAGTTTGAGCTTGAACGAGCATAAATCATTAGCTTTGTTGTTGTTAGTTTTGCTAAAAATTTCCACACTGTTCTTATCGCATCGCCTATGTGTTTGAAACGAATTTCGTTTTGCGAGGAGAAATGAATAGCCTACAATATTGAATACAACTGAACAGAACAGAACAGAACCAAATTTGATGATTGTAAGAACAGTGAATGCGTGTTGATGTCAAGGTGACAGATGCTTTTTTGTTTTTCATAAGGTCCGATCTCTTACTTTTCTTTTCTTTTCTTTTTTTAGCGTTATCGACTGATTTAATGATAGGCCTAAGTTAATTTCCTAATTATAACGTGCGCTTTTTTTAAAACTTGTAATCAAACTATAATATATTTGTTATTTTATTTGTCTAAAATTAGGCATTAAAACCAATTGTTTTGTTCTGCATGAGCAAAAACTTTCTGGTTTTAGAGTTCCAAGGTCTCCTTAAGCCGCTTAATAAAAATTACTGCTTTATTTATTTAAAAACAGAAGTTACTAATAATTATATTTGGGTATTTTATTTATTTATATTTATTTATTCATGTTTTAATTTAAAGCAAAGTATAATGCTCGATATCTACTGTAACGGACCTCCCAACATTGCAAACTCTAAACGCGTGCATGAGATAGGCCTATTCAAAGCAACGCAATTTATTAATCCGTTTGCAGTATAACGAAATTTTAATTTTAATTACAATGATCATGTTTTTATTTTTTTAGAAGGCCTGTTTATTATGTGCAACATTTAAATTAATATTCAGAAACGGGTAAAGTTACTTTTCTGATGAACTTTTATACTAAACCAAAATAAAATATTGGAGATGTCTCTGCTATTCTGAATTAACAGGATTATTTTTTTTGTCTGCAGAACGAAAAGATAAAAATCAAGAAATCCAGGAAAAAAAATGTTTAGCAGAATTACGAAAGTGATAAATGATCTTTGACAGGTAGGCCTAATGCATCAGTCGCATACACAGTCTAACACAGACTCGTGTTGCCGTTGGAGCAGTCGGCGCCGAACAACAGGCACACAATATTACGTTTAGGCATTCTGTAAAAGTTCAGCGAGAGATTTTCTTTATCTTTTGTTCTTTGATCAACTTCAAATATTGGCACCGAGTGCAGGCTGTCAATGCACGGATTCAATAGACACAGGCCTGCTTACCGACTGTGTTTACAGGTCAGGGATATTTGGAACTTGAAAAAGATGTGTAATGACGTCTTTTCCATGATTGAAACAATTCTTCTGATATTTAATCATGTTTATTATTTCATGCTATAAATTAACAAGAAGGATATTTGTGTGATATTGTATGCACATTTGTCCGTGCATCGAGAAGCGGTTGTGTGTGCAGCTCAGAAAACAGCGCTCATGCAGACGTGTTCTCTCAAATCTTGCGCTTAAGGAATGCTATCAAGAAGAATTGATTTTCTATTCCTAACCCTACTAGCCTAAAGAAAATATTTTAATCATGCCTATTGCATGTAAATAAATATGTGTATTAACTATAGGGCTATGTGAAATATGTTTATCTTTTTTTATTTTTTATTGACGATTATCGTCTGGAAACAGACTTTGATATCGATATTCGCGATACTTGCGAGACATCGTCGATATACGATAATATCGTCATATCGCCCAGCCCTACATAGCTCTTAACCATCGCCAAGAAAACTATCCTCATAAACTGGAAAACTTTAACATTAACATCTGGAAAAATCTTATAACCAATTTCATTGCAATGGAATACGCATCTCCCCTTCATAATTACACATCTGAAACTGACCCCTGCCGCCCAACACTTTCTGACCTCTTACAGCTATAATCCTTTCTCTGTTTTCAACTCCGACTCCTCCCACCTGCTTAATCAACCCATGAATATTCATGCATTTTTAGTTGTTTGAACTTGTTTCTGTCATCATTGTTACTATTATCTTTACTGGTACTGTTGTGATTACTATTCTCATTTGTATTTTTTCATTGTTGTAATTGCTATTGTTCCTGTCTTTTACTTTCACCATTGCGATCACCACTGCCATCATCATTAGCATTTATTATTAATATCAATATTATTAGTATTATTATTATTATTACTATTATAATCATCAATATTGCCATTGTCAATGCTGTATTAGAGTTAAGTGTCATTATCATCACTACTGCAATGATTTTCCCCTTATCTTTTCATGGGTTTTTAATGCACCACAACAAAGAATAGGGAAAAAAAAAAAATTAAAAAAGGGATTATGTATACATGGAAAACTTCACAAACACCAGGGCAGGCAAGACAGGCGAGAAGTGGTTTCAGCGGGATAGCATCTCTATCCCAAGTTGAGACACTCTCGCACTGTACTCCCTCTTTTAATGCACTTTTGACGCTGCATATAACACACACACAAAAATAAATAAATAATAATAATAATAATAATAATTAGGAGAAGATAGGGACTGAAGAGATGTGGGGGAATGTTATCTTATCATATGTTATCTTATCATATATTATCTTTTTTTTATCTTATTGTATCATATTATATTTTATGCAGGGTTGACAATGGCAATTAGGAGAAAGGATGAAAATATAAATAGACATACAATATTGGCAATAAGGTGGTAGTGGGGAGTAGGGGTGGTGAGGGTAGTGACAATGGTAATAAATAATAAATGGTTACTTTGGTTATGCATACACACACACACACACACACATACCCACAGTCACACCCACTCACACACCCACTCAGATCAAACACTTGAACCACTTTTTTGCTCTTATATCACTTCTGGAATCATGGAATTACAAGATTGCTCACTATTGCACTGTTTGTTTGTATGTATGTTTGAATGTTTAAAAAAAAAAAATCTCAATATCTCAGCTCTGGAAGGGCCTCAGAGACTCCAGTGGGGTACCCCTTTTGTTTTGTTTTGTTTTTTCGGGGTGAGAAATTATGTTTCTCCAATCTTCTCAAAACTCTGGATTCTGATAGAGGGCCATGAGACTTAGATCTGAGTGCCAAAATGAGAGTCTCTAGACCCTTCCAGAGCTGAGATATTGAGATCTTACGTAGCATTTATGCCATTGTAAATATCTCAATATCTCAGCTCTGTATGCCATTATGAATATCTAAATATCTCAGCTCTGGAAGGGTCTAGAGCCTCCATTTTTGCACTCAGATCTAAGTCCCATGGCCCTCTATCAGAATCCAGAGTTTCAAGAAAATCAAAATTTTGACCCAAAAAAAAAAACGTAAGGGGTACCACTGTCGTTTTTTTTTCGGGTGGAGTTTGATTTCTTGAAACTCTGGATTACTGATAGAGGGCCATGAGACTTAAATCTGAGTGCCAAAATGGAGTCTCTAGACCCTTCCAGAGCTGAGATATTGAGATTTCACGTAGCATTTATGCCATTGTAAATATCTCAATATCTCAGCTCTGGAAGGGCCTAGAGCCTCCATTTTGGCACTCAGGTCTAAGTCCCATGGCCCTCTATAGAATCCCAGAGTTTCAGAGAAGATGGGTATAAACTCAAAATCTCCGCCCCCCACAAAAAAAAACGACAGTGGGGTACCCCTTTTGTTTTGTTTTTTGTTCGGTGCAAGAATTACGTTTCTCCAATCTTCTCAAAACTCTGGATTCTGATGGGGGAGGCCATGAGACTTAGACCTGAGTGCAAAATGGATACTCTGTGGTTAGCTCATTTATTTAAACATAGTATTATCAATAAGCAAGCTAAAGTAAACCAAAAAAAGTATTGCATTTACTTGCAATGTGGTACCCAAAAGTATGCAGACCATAATAAATAACTATTTACAGCTACAAATATATGAATTATACAATATCATGGCTATTGGTATCAGAATTACTTTTATTAATAATTATTATAGGCTTAAATTAACATATCCTGACAGTGAGAGCTTAACCATAAAAAAATGCCTAAAAAACAAAACCATTAAAAACCATAAAAAAGGCCTAAACGGGTAAAAACTATAAACATAATGAATTATATATTACTCAACCCCCCTAATAAATCTAATGCAATATACACGACAGAGTCAAAAGTTTAGATCGGTAAGATTTTTTATGTTTTTCAAAGAAGTCTCTTCTACTCACCAGGGCTGTAATTATTTGATTAAAAAAAAAACTAACATTGTGAAATATTATTACAATTTAAAACAGTGGTTTTCTATTGTGATTATACAGTAAAGTTTAATTATTCCTGTGATCAAAGCTGAATTTACAGCATCATTACTCCAGTCTTTAGTGTCCTAAAGAAATTATTATAATATGATGCTCAAGAAACATTAATGATTATTAGCCATGTAGAAAACAGTTTTTTACATTTGTATTTCAGGATTCTTTGATGGATAGAAAGTTCAAAAGAACAGAATTGATCTGAAATGGAAAGCTTTTGTAACATTAATCACTACCATTCAAAAGTTTGGGTTCAGTAAGAATTTATTTTAGATTTTTTGGGAAAGACACTTTTATTCATCAAGCATGAGTTAAATTGATCAAAAGTTACAGTAAGAGATTTATAATGTTAGAAAAGATTATATTCTAAATAAATGCTGTTCTTTTGGACTTTCTATTCATCATAGCATATTGGGGGAAAATGGTACACGACTGTTTTCAATATTGAAAATAATAATTTCTATTTTTTGAGCATAAAATCAGCATATTAGAATAGAAAACAGTCATTTTAAATTGTCATAAAGCAGCCTTGGTGAGCAGAAGAGACTTCATTTAAAAACATAAAAAATCTTACTGATCTAAAACTTTTGACCGGTAGTGTAAATGACTATAACTGTGACAAAGTCCTAAGTTACCCCTGATGGCAGTGTATGCCCTGTGTCTGTTTGCTTTATATTCTTTTTATAAATGTTTGTTTCTCAGTATTTGGTGACTTTTTCTAGTCTGAGGTGCACATTAGACTGATAAAAAACACCAAGAAATTTATTTATTTATTTTGGGATTTACATAAATCATTAGTTTTATCCTCATTTGCAAAACTAACCTTCTAGGTTCACTTCTGCAGCATGGTTTTCGGGGGTGTTTAAGAGGACGGGCGGCCTTCCTGTTCCTCATTTTATGCCATCCCAAAGAATTCTGGGTAGTGTAGGCATAGTCCATTTCTCAATGGGAGCACGGGGTTATTGTTTCATGTTTTATTGTGTTTATGTTCATTGTATGTAGAAATGTATTTGTTTATTATTCATATTATTTTATGTGGTGATATACATACAACTTGTGATTGACTGTTAGCTGAAGGGTCCAGGTTGCTGGGCAATGGGGGCGGGGTGAGAACGACTGTTAGTTTTTTGTTTGAGACTGCGTATGTTATTAATAAAGGCAGACTGAGTTTACCATCAAGTTGACTCAATATCATGACATGGTGTCAGAATTGAAAGATCTTCACGCACTCCTCTGATCAACGAGGGAGAACGAAGGAAAATGTCAAAGTTTAACGCACCTGAATCCTTTGATTTCGCACAGCCAGCAAGTTGGCTGGCGGTGGAGGCAGCGCTTCGCGCGGTTCAGGGATTGTGACGAAATCTCGACAAGGAAGATGGTGATGTGCAGGTGAATTCATTACTGTATGCAATGGGCAAACAGGCGGAACTTATATTCAGCACATTTACATTGACTGCTGAGGGAAGAAAATCAGTACTCCGATGCAGTAGTTAAAAAGTTTGATGACCATTTCAGTGCCCAAACGCAATTCGATTCATGACCGCGCTTGTTTCTATAAAAGAAACCGACGGAGTGGTGAAAGTGTGGAAGCAATTGTCAGGAGTCTTTATGAGCTGGCAGAGTTTTGTGATTTTGGGGCCATTAAAGATGAGCAGATTCAGCGATCTGCATCGTGCATTGGAATAGCGGATAGCGACGTGTCTGAGAAGCTGCAGTTAGAGCAAGATTTAACGCTCGAGAAGGCCATACAGATCGCCTTGCCAGTCAGAATTGATTAAAATGCAAAGTGCTGATATGCGAAGTGCATGCGATGTAAGTGAAGTGGGGCACAAGTTTAAGCACACAAAACAATTCAAGAAACGCACGGGAGGTAAATACAGGAATTCAGATTTAAACAAAGAGAAGACAGTGGCAATGTGGCCTGTTCAAGATGTGCACGTGTACATGACCGCAGGGCTTGTCCAGCGCACGGGAAACGATGTCGTAAGTGTAATAAAACAGGTCATTTCGAGATTGCTTGTAAAACAAAGACTGTTAAAGAAGTGACCAGTGACGGACACAAAGTTCGAAGCAAACAACAGGTGGTTTCTGGGTTCTGTATCTGATAGTGCTAACGAGGATGTGTGGCATGTGAACCTTCCAATGAATGGCGCTACAGTAAAGTTCAAGATAGATACTGGTGCTGATATCACAGTTATGTCTGAGCAAACATTTCTGAACCTACCCAGTCGCCCACAACTTACTAAAACACTGGCAGACATCAGGAGTCCGGGTGGCAAACTGGACTGTATTGGCAGATTTTTAGCCTGTACAGAACGAAATGGACAACAAGTCAACTTTTGGACATATGTCGTTAAAGGTCCATATACTAATAATCTCCTTTAGCCGAAAAAACTGCCTGTGAAATGAAACTGGTGAGCAGGGTTGACTTCATTAGTACTGAGGATGATGTTTTTGGAGACTTTGGACTTTTAAAATTTGTGAACCAATCAAAATTGAGCTCAGACATGACGCCAAACCAAACAGCCTTTCTACCCTTGTTGAGTTCCTTTTCCATTACTGCCAAAAGTGGAAGAAGAGCTGCAGCGGATGCTCCGGTCAGGAATCACAACAGAAGTGATGGAAGCGACAGACTGGTGTGCACCAATGGCACCGGTGGTAAAGAGAACGGCAAAGTGAGAATTTGTGTCGATCTTAAAAGATTAAACGAAGCAGTAAAGCGTGAGAGATTTATTCTGCCCACTCTTGAGGACATTGCACCACAACTGTCCGGGGCATATGTATTCTCAACGTTAGATGCCTCAAGTGGGTTTTGGCAGATACCATTGGACCCAAGCTGTAGGAAACTCACCACCTTCCTCACTCCAGTGGGCCGCTTCTGTTTTCAGAGACTACCCTTCGGAATCACTTCAGCTCCCGAGATATTTCAGAGAGAAATGAGCACTCTCCTTAAAGACCATGCTGGCACTGTAGTTGTGATGGACGATATATTGGTGTTTGGCAGAAATAAAGAGGAACATGATCAGAACCTCAAGGCAGTTTTAAAGACCATCAGAGAGTCTGGTCTAAAGTTGAATAAAGATAACTGCCACTTCGGAAAATCTGAGATTCATTACTTTGGACATGTCATCGGAAAGAATGGAATCCGGATGGATACAAATAAAGTGAGGGCCATAACTGAGCTTCCCAGCCCTAAGAATTTGACTGAAATGCGACAGGTATTGGGGATGATTAATTACCTGGGCAAATTCATTCTGGCTCTTTCGTCAGATACTTCATCCGATGACTGAGCTACTGAAAAGTGACACAGAATGGGTCTGGGGTGAGGCTCAGACACAGGCATTCAAGAAGGTCAAAAGCTTGTTGACTACAGCACCAGCACTAGCATTCTATGATGCCAACAGAACCACAGTGGTCAGTGCGGACGCAAACAGCTATGGCATTGGAGCCGCCCTGCTGCAGGAGCATGAGAACAGACTACGTCCCATAGCTTTCTGTTCAAGAACATTAACAGAGACAGAGCGACACTACTCACAAATCGAGAAGGAGTGCCTGGCTGGAGTGTGGGCTTGTGAGCGGTTCAAAACTTCAGACTGACCATAAACCTCTTGTGCCCTTGATAAATTCATATGATATTGACAAAGCTCCCATGAGATGTCAGCGACTACTAATATGCCTGATGAGATTTAATGTCAAAACAGTGCATGTGCCAGGCAAACAGCTCGTGGTGGCCGACACTTTGTCACGAACCACACTGACACATCAGGGCAGAGTCTGACACAGAGGATGACATCAAGGCATATGTACAGTCAGTATGTCGATGATATGCCTATAAGTGAAGACAGGTTAAGTGCCATAAGGACAGCTACGCAGGAGGATTTAGAGCTTCAGTCAGTTCGGAAGTACATTCACCAGAGACTGGCCCAGTCAGATGTCTCAACTGTCACACTCACTTCACAAGTTTCACACTGTCAGAGCTCATCTCTCAGAGATTGGTGGACTTTTGTTGTATAAAGACAGAATAGTCATTCCAGGCTCACAAGGCAGAAGTGTTACAGCAGCTTCACACAGG
Source organism: Hybognathus amarus (assembly GCA_030378365.1). Classification (NCBI taxonomy): domain Eukaryota; kingdom Metazoa; phylum Chordata; class Actinopteri; order Cypriniformes; family Leuciscidae; genus Hybognathus; species Hybognathus amarus. The sequence goes on from JAQIUQ010007621.1 coordinate 24,158, forward strand.
CCATCAAGGTCTTACTAAATGTAGGGAAAGAGCTAACATATCTGTATGGTGGCCTGGAATTGGCAAGAACATCACAAAAATAGTTAAAGAACAGTGTGAGTTTTGCCAAGTCAACAAGCCCACACAAAGGAGAGAGCCTCTGATGGTAACCTCCTTTCCCAGGGGGCCATGGCAAAAGATTGCGCTGATATCTGTCAACTCAATGGCAAGAAATACCTAATAGTTGTGGACAATTATTCTCGTGATATTGAGATTGCTCAACTCACAAGCCATCACAAGCCAGCAGGTAATCACACATCTGAAAAACATGTTTGTTCGATGGGGGATCCCATATGAACTTGTGACAGACAATGCTACTCAGTTCACAGCCACTGAGTTTGCAGAGTTTGAAAACGACATACAATTTCACTCACACTACTTCCAGCCCTCATTATCCGCAGGCTAACGGTGCCGCTGAAAGGAGTGTTGCTATTGCAAAGCGGATGCTCAGACAGCCTGATCCACAGCTAGCTCTGATGAGCTATCGCACTGCAGGGAGCTATCACTCCCTGCATTGCTACTGGACTGAGCCCAGCTCAACTTATGATTGGACGTCAGATCAGAACAATAGTTCCGACACTGCCAAAGAACCTGCTACCAAGTCCAATTGACTATGAACAAGTCAGACGGAAGGATAAACAAACCAAGCAGGCTTATCAATACTTCTACAACCGGTGCTACTCAGCACGTGGTTTATCCGACTTACATCCAGGACAAAGTGTGAACGTCAAGTTGGATGGAGAAAAGGGATGGAAACATTGGCAACAGTCGTCGCAAAAGCTCCCGAACCGAGGTCATACATTGTACAAACAAAGGAAGGTACAATCTCTAGTCTAGGAACCGGAGACACATCCAGAGTGTTCGGAGATGCCAGAAACACCTGTTAGACAGATTGTACATGGGCACAGTGAATTAACTGATGAACCCTCTCTCGAGACTGATTTATACACAAACTCTGAGAATGGGTCTAGTACCACACCTCCCATCACACCACATACACCTACCTGTAAAAGAACCTTTGCTGGCAGAGAAGTAAAGCAGCCTGCAAAGTTTCAGGATTACATGTTGGGTTAGGTAATGACTACCATTCTGATTCATGGTGATAATGTTCACAATGTGAAAGAGTTTTCTTGCATGTTAACTCTTATAGCATACTTTAAGCTCAGTACAGGAGGAGAAATGTGAATTAATGAGATGCTACTAACATGTTTTGTTTATTGACAGGTTCTGTTAAAGAGATTGGTTGTGGTAAACACTTGATATTGTTCTATATCTTACATAATTATGTTAGAACTAATCTGCCTATTTCTTTGTTCCAGGAAATAATAATGCTGAGGTAGCAGTACTTTAAAGAGGGGAGATGTGGTGATATACATACAACTTGTGATTGACTGTTAGCTGAAGGGTCCAGGTTGCTGGGCAACGAGGACGAGGCTAAGACGACTGTTAGTTTTTTGAGACTGCTTATGTTAATAAAGGAAGACTGAGTTCACCATCAAGTTGACTCATATAATAATAATAATAATAATAATAATAATAATAACAATACATTTTATTTTCAGGCGCCTTCAAGACACCTAAGGATGCCTTACAGAGAAAAAATTAAAACAGAACATTAAAACTAGACAACAGTAATATCAATATAAAATCAAATTAAATAAGTACAGTCAAAATAAAATAAAATGAAGTCCCAATGAGAATCTATGTAGAATAAGCTAATCTGAACAGATGAGTTTTAAGTTGAGATTTGAATTGTGGAAGAGAATCTAATTGACGAATGACATGTGAAATGGGAGAGAATTCCACAGACGTGGTGCAGAACGGCTGAAGGCTCCAGCCCCCATGGTGCTCATTCTGAATGTTGGAACAGATAAAATACCAGCAGTGGAGGGAGCGAAGTGTTCGAGGAGGATTGAATGGAAGAAGCAGATCAGAGAGGTATGAGGGGCTAGGGCTGCACGATGCATCACTTTAACATCGATATCGCGATGTGCGCATCCACGATCAGTCACATCGCAAGAATGCGCGATGTCACTAGGGATCGTAGTTAATCCGTGATTCGTGATCAGTAGGCTACGTGCCAGCAGCTCCCCGGCCCGTAACGCTTGTGATTTGCGGATTAAATGCAAAGTTTAACCATCATAGTGAGAGTTTATCAATTTGCAAGTCCTGTCAGTTTAAACATCAAGCGCAAGAAGACTGGAACTTGCGCGCTGTTTTCCGTTTTCTGACTAAAGCGCATTTTTGTCCCGCCAAACTTGACCGGTGAATGATGTAGATGACGATGAGTGACTTCTGCGCTCGTTTAACTGAGAGAGTGAAAGTCCCGGTCGCGCGTGCACTCTCACCGTCTTCAAACTCTCTTGCTCTCCCTGCTCGTGCATATCAATGAATTGAGTTAACTGAATATCTTTGAGAATACATGACGGTAAAAGGTCGGAAGACCTTTTTTCTGAACTACCACTGTTTGCTGTTCCACACATTCAGATGACATTACATAAACCACACTTTCAAAAAAAATGCGATCCAGTGATGAAATGTTTTCCGATGTTGACAGAAATCTTGTGCGATGTGCCTAACCTGCCTGGATAATCACACAGGTCCGTTAATGAAACGTCCGAATTCGCGAACTAATGACTCATTTGAACCGATTCACTTTAATGAATGGTTAAAACAACTGATCTATTCAACACTGAACTTAAGAGACATAAATCGGAAACAATTTACAATAAGGTTCCATTTATTAAAGCCTATAGGCTTTAATAAATGGAATTTATTTATAAATAGATTAAAAATCCATTTATTAAATGCTTTAATAAATGGATTATTATTAATGTAGTTAACTATAGTTAACTACATTAATAATAATAATTCATTACATGTATATAGTGCTTTTCTCTGCACTCAAAGTGCTTTATATACAACCACCACTAATGTGCAGCATCCTGTTAACATAACCTGTTAACGACATTAGTAAACATTCAATTAATTAATATTAGTTATGCGGATATACTCCATAACAAAACCGCCCCAGTCATTCAATGATTCATTCTTTCCAAATAGAGCTATTTAAATCATCTGGGGAAATTATTCTAATATCGCAATATTTATCGCGGAAATATAAAATATCGCAATGCCATTTTTTACCCAATATCGTGCAGCCTTAGAGGGGGCCAGATCATGGAGAGCTTTGAAGGTTAACAGAAGAACTACATGTCTAATGTAGTTAAGAACTAATATCATGACACCTTGTATAAATAAGGTTGATGTATTTTATTTTCATTTTAAGTGTAGTTATGTATTATGTGTGTGAACATTATTTAATTTCCCTATTACTGTAAAATGGTTGACCCTTTCAGTATAAAGGAATGTATGTTTGTTTGTGATAGCAGTTCTGGTGAGGAGGGTCACCTTGAGTGAGTTTTGTTTGTTATTTGTTTTTATTTATTTATTTGATATTCTTTATTTGGAAGTCAATAAAGATTTCACTGACTGCAAGCAGTGTCTCCTGCCTTTGCTTTGGTCATGTCTACACAATAACATAGTATTCAATATAAATATTCCACATTTTTGCCCAAACCATGGTAAATATTACATTCATGGTAAATGTTTGTAAGGGTGGTGATTTAGGGGATTTATAGTCTTCTAACTTTGTTCATGTTTCTGCTATTTACCTCATCAGTAGTGCTGGGAATGTTAAGGCTATTTCATCTGATTTAAAACTAGTTAAAATCATTGAGTGATTTGTGGTTTGTAACAGAGAGGAGTGTCCGATTGAAACGCTTCTCACTGGATGTCGCAACGCTGTTTCACAATAGTGTCCGGGACCGGGAGTAAACGCAACTCCTTTAAGTTTGCGTTCCGTTATCCACTGGACCACGCTGCCTAGTTCAAAGTAAACTAGTGAAACGACTGAAACCAGCGCAATTTTGTTCTCTATTTGTTGTTTCTGACTCGAGAAACTGCTTCAGATGAATCAGTAACAGAACAGTCCGAACGAATCCGAATCGTTTCAAACTGTTACACAGCGTGTTTGGCCAATTCATGGAGAGGAAATAATCGAAACCAACGAATGATTAATATCGCTGGTTCAGTGAACAGAAATACGGATAATTCGGGATAACACATAATAACTGCTGAAATATTCGGACCGAAAACGTTTCTCTCAGGTCAGTCGGAGCGCTCATGGTACACATACAGTGCGTATAGTCGTCCAGCTGCAGGCGCCACTGCGGCCATGCGCATATCTAACTAAATTTCAGCCGCACCACCAGAAAATAGGAGGAGGGATGTTGGGGTGCCCTGGGGCCGTATGGAGAGGATTGGCGGGCCGCACTTGGCCCGCGGGCCGCCAATTGAATAGCCAAGCTCTATATCTCACAGTGTTTCCTCTAGGATTTTTCCAAGCTGTGGGGGCAGGCCCATTTCCCCAGGGGAGGGGGCGTGGCCCACGAGTGATATTCCCTTAAGCCACGCCCCTTGTCTCCCCAAAGTATTATAAGTGATCATGCGCATCCCGTGCGCAGAATGATGCACTTGAAGCAACACCAAGTCACAGCACGCAACGCTTCACATTGAAAAGAACATGGCGAAGGGATTATGCTTAGTAGGGCTGCAAGATTTGGGGAAAATGTCATATTGCCATTATTGAGGTCAATATTGCAATTGCGATATGCGATTCCGATATAATAAAATGGTTTCATGAGTCCAACTTGCTTGGTTCTAAAGTAAAATGCACACACAGATTAGTGATCATTCTGTGTATTAATGTTTATTTCTCAACTCAAACTAAAAACAACAACTAAATGATTGATAACACCTATAATGATCAATAAACCATCAACCAAACCAACATTGATTCCATCATTACAATTGAAAGCCATCAACTTTTTAAAATAATTATTAGGCTTAAAAAAATAACAACAGTTTTTAAATTAAGTGAACTTCAAACAATCCCCACATAAAGCCATAATAAAAACCATATTTACCTGTGCCCTTCCTGTATTAACAGGTATAATACAGAAATTGAATAAAGTTATAAAACAGTCTGCGCTGCATGAATTATAAATTATATATAGAATAATCGTTATTAAAGCTACAAAAGTTCTTTAGTCAAGATCAGTGAGTAATTTTCTAATTTCCCTTTGTTCTTTGATTAACTTTACTGACAGAGCGCTTATTCGCTGCTGGCCCTTTAAGAGCACCCGTTCTCACACACGCCTCATAGCACAACTCTTTTCGTCCATAAGACTTTTCTTATGTTATGAAGATACTCGACAAAACGACATTTTGGCATGATTGTGTGTGTTATTGTTCGTTCAAGCTCAAAAGAGAACTGTATATTCTGGCACGCGGTCAGTGCATGCGCATTATGCAGCGCGTCTTTCTGCGAGTCTCATTTAGGGCATTCACAGGCAGCTTTTCACTTCTTGTCGTGCAAAATGCGAAAAGGCATTTGCACGAATAAGAGCGGGATCATGTAACACTAGTCAAAGGATGACACAAAAGAAGAGATGCTGCGTTAATAGCCCTAATTTGTTTATTTCATATAAAATCGCGGCATTTTGCGATATATAATTGCATAGGTTTGAGATCGCTATTAGCCTACGATTGCGATATGATTAATCGTGCAGCACTAATGCTTAGTGTATTCTATCTATGCAACAGTTTTTTTAGCCTTTTCTTTTAACAGTTGTAAATTTCAGTGCGCATGAAGAACAGCACTCTCTCGACTACTACAGTACTACCCGGAGAAGGGAATGCGATTTAGAAAGGGCAATAAACTCCACTCCAGCAAGATAAAGTCATTTTATGTAAACCATAGACCTTTATGCTTTATCTACAAATCAAGTATAATAATGGGAACATTGATCTTGAAGAGAGTGTCGTCGTGTTACTGTGGAAACCGAACGCGACGCGCTGTGTGAATGCTGAATGGAGAATGACTGAGGCGAGATGACTTTCCGTTAACTTTAACTTAGCGACTAAAATATTAATTTTACCACACATTATGCTATTGAATGACTTTAGAAGTCTTGGAATATAGTGTGAAAACTTGATTGTGCTTTACAAAGTTTTTATGCCTTTAGTGGGGCTTAACAAAATAACACAATACCTAGGCTACTATGCAGAATATCGGACGTCACTAAGAAGCTGCAGCCGTGGCGGGAGGATTTTAAGTGTGGCGGCCCGCCACGGGAGAATGAATGTAGCGGAAACACTGTCTCAGTAGAATTTTGAATATCTCAAATCTCATGGTTTTTGATTTGAATATTTGAATAGATTTGAGATTTGAATATCTCAAATCTCAAGTCTCATGGTCCACTATCAGAATCCAGAGTTTCGAGAAGATCAGAGAAACTTTTTTCGCACCGAAAAAGTCGACAGGGGTACCCCTGTCGTTTTTTGGGTCGGAACTTTTGAGTTTCTTCAATCTTCTCGAAACCCTGGATACTGATAGAGGGCCATGAGACTTAGACCTGAGTGCAAAAATGGAGGCTCTGGACCCTTCCAGAGCTGAGATATGGACATCCCACGTTGCATTTATGCCATTATAAAAATAGTGGGTTCATGGGCGGTGGAATTATGGGATGGCGCTTGGTGCTACAGACTCAGGGGCCCCAGCTGAGTGCAGTAAAATAGTTGTTATCATGAAAGAAACTTTCATTAAAATGTCCAAAAAATACACTACCCAAATCCCCATTCAATAGATTGCAGGCAGGATTCTGTCCAATTGCAGCTTATTGCATGAAGGCCAGGGTTTGTACTTTTTAAATATAGTGGGTTATTGGACACATAGTGGGTTCTTGGACAGTGGAATTATGGGATGGCATTTGGTGCCACGGACTCAGGGAGCCCCACTAAGTGCAGTAAAATGGTTTTCATCATGACAGGAACTTTATTTAAAATGTCTATCAAATACACTACCCAAATCCCCATTCAATAGATTGCAGGCAGGATTCTCTCCATTTGCATCTTATTGCATGAACGCTGGGGTTAGTACTTTACAAATATAGTGGGTTATAGGTGGTTTGGAGGGCAAGGAGTGAAGAGCGCAATGGACGAGATGGAGGAAAATCCGTACTGTACTACTTTAGACGCTATTACAAGAGAAATATATCAACAGAAAATCAAAACATATGTTGGACGTGATCCTTAAGTTATGAAGAGGACCGATTTTCGACTGAATTGAGAGATTTGCCTGCCATCGAGGCTGTAGATATCAGCAACTAAAGCCCTATTCGCACGGGATTAGTATTACCTGGGGACCACATGTGAATTTGAAATTACCCACCCACATCTGAATTTCGTGTGGCGCATTTGCACGGGATAAGCGAAGCCTGTGATTTTACTCGAATTTACTGACTTATCTCCCGGATATGATGTCCAGGTGCGCTGCCAGGAATTTTGGGCCCCATGACAAAAAAATCACATTGGGCCCCCTTATATATATATATATATATATATATATATATCAAGGCTAGGCTACGATTAATTGCACGATGTTGATATGCGCATCTAATCATTAAAGCCGGTTCCTTGATTAGCAGTAAACCACCTTCACCTGCTTTCAGATGGAGCGGCATTTACTACAAAGAGCCGTAATTAACTGACAAGCTGAGCCATATCGCATTAAATATCGCTGGCGATACGTCCTCGATATTAACGCGATTTGGCTCAGCTTGTCAGTAAGTTACGTCTCTTTGTAGTAAATGCCGCTCCATCTGAAAGCAGGTGAAGGTGGTTTACTGCAATCAAGGAACCGGCTTTAATGATTAGATGCGCATATCAACAAATTGGTAATATGCAGCCCTAATATATATATATATATATATATATATATATATATATATATATACATATTAAAATATGCCATACACCAATAACACTACAGAACATTGACACAAATACATTAGATACAATGTGTGTGTGTGTGTGTGTGTGTGTGTGTGTGTGTGTGTGTGTGTGTGTGTGTGTGTGTGTGTGTGTGTGTGTGTGTGTGTGTGTGTGTGTGTGTGTGTGTGTGTGTGTGTGTGTGTGTGTGTGTGTGTGTGTGTGTGTGTGTGTGTGTGTGTGTGTGTGTGTGTGTGTGTGTGTAAGCTTCTCAAACAAATTGCCCTTCATGATAGAAAATAATAAAGTCTGTATAGATGTCATTTACGGCCAAAATTCAGTCTAAATGAACAGATCAAACTGGATTATTTTAATACTGTCTGTAACTTACATGCATGTTGAGGTAAGCTACTTCTTGTTTCTAACTGTATCTACTGTACAGACAGGAGATTGTCATATTTTTTGGTACAGTAAAAAAGAGCAAGAGCAGACAGAGAACCCCACAAATACTCCCTGGAATGATGCTAAGTCAACACAATGTTGCTCACCTTCTTCACTGGGAACAGGGACAGGGAGGGGTGCAGTGAGTATGGGGAGACTGGGTGCTGCTGACTCATCTGTTGTTATTGCCAAATCTGCTAAAAGGGAAATGGATGATTCAATATGAATATACTGCTAAACGTTTCTCTGTACTTATTAAATGTTGATGAAATGTAGGCTAACACTAGCCTGCAGTTAAGTTAGCTAACTTTTTTCACTATGGACGACAGGTTTACCACTTACAGACTAAAGGCCAGGGCGCGTCGCCAGCCGATTTTCCCGGGGCTTCAGCCCCGAATGTTTGAGTCAAGCCCCGAATGTAATGACTGTCACTGAGCAAATATGAAACTGGACAACAATAGCCTATGTAAACGCCCGAAATCATAAGTTGCTTTATTTCATTGCGCTTTGGCTTTGCATGCATACAGCCTGTAAAAATAGATCTTAAAAATAATCTAGCCTATAGAATACATTTCTTTGCTGTCGGGTAGCCTATGGGCTACTCCGTTTCTTCCTCTCTGTTAAATATGCAGCAGCAGCAGGTAGGGGAGGAGCTAGCACAGTCAACCGCAAGAGCGCGAGTTAACAACTGAGACAGTCAGCGAGCAGGAAAGAAAAGATTAAAGAAAAATGAAGCAAACGAGACTTTGGGGATTTTTCGGAAAGAAGTCAGTGGGTAAGAATTCAGTTTTTTTATCCTTAAAGTCTGAAGATAGATCATCATCTGGCTGGCTTTCACTGTAGGCCTATTTGTTTAACTAGCTAGTTATTACCATAGGCTAACAAGCGTATCAAAGTTACTATGGTTACAGCACGCTTATGAGAGTGCGCACCGAAGAAGAGAGACATCGGTTAACTTACAGCTTTAGGGCTTGACTGTCATTGTTGTTTTTTGGCTTAGTATGCTATGGACATTAGACACTTTTTAAAAAGTAAAATAAGGAGTCATGAACGATACGAGGCGGATGAGAGGCAAGAAGGGTTATCAACTTACTGGCGCCGTTTCCTCATCATTAGCTCAGGTTCGGTGTCTACGGTGAAGGCTCTTCAGCAACACTGGTCTAACTTAAATTAGACCTGTAGGCTACTCACTGTGGTATTAATGCAGAACATGTCCGTTATAAATAAAGTACGTGGGACCTTACTATTTCGCCAATAGCTAACTTAATCCATTTTGTGGGTCATAATCCGTTTCTCGTGCAGAATGTAACGTAAATGAAGTAGCCTAACTTATACATCTGATTTGGCGATTGAAACATGATGTGTAGGCTAAATTAACGTTATTCCCCTCAGATGACGAGTAGATCAGGGGCCGTAAAGAGAGTAAGATAGGATTTTAACTTTAGGAATCCCATCTTGCTTCATCCTATCTTATGTTAGAAATTCCTACATCCTACATTAACTTTCTCGCGAGCCAAACGGCTTTTAATCGCTGTTTTGCGGCCTTTTTTAATGAAACATACACTTAAAATGTAGAATTAACAGCTTTTTATTGTTAACTGCTGCGTCATTGTTAACAGTCGTGTGATTTAGTCAGCTTGATTAACATTATTACAATTTATTCCTATTTAACACAGATGTTCTACGCTAGAAACTATAATCTTAATTCATAAGTAAAAAATATATATATATTTATCAAATGTATAATTATATAGGCTAGACTTGTATGGTCCTCGAATGTGTTCAGCATTTCCAAGTGTGGATCATTTATTTCAACATTTATCCTCATTCTCATATTTAAGAATCTGTTATCTGCTTGACAAATAATTTATGCTAGGCTACTGTCCACTGACATGCTTTTAAAGCTATTGTTATCCAATTTATATGACCTTCAAATACCCTAAAATGCACACATGTAGGTCTGAGAAATCAAAATTTTCTCGGGGAGTATACCCCGAACCCCCCTAACTACCTCACCTTTGAATGTGTGTGACTGTGTGGTAATCTGGGATGGTCTGGTTACAGTACCAGGGATGGGGGGGGGTCTTATCCAGTCTGCCCCCTGCATATAGGCATGCGATATACATTATTCTCTGTATCGAAACATGTTATCTAATAATTACCATAACCCAGCCCCTGATGTTTCGGGTTCAGCCCCTGATGTTTTTGAAACCTAGAAACGCCCCTGCTAAAGGCTACTCACCTTTCTTTGTGAAAAACTGGGCTACAGAACGACAGCCTTTATTTAGTCTTTCCTCTCTCTTTCCTTTTCTGGAAACCAGATTTTATTTTACTATTCGACATTATGGTCTCTGTATTTCTAGCGCACCTGCGCTTTCACCGTGCATCGATTGACTGTGTCTGCTAAAACCAGTGTTGCCCAGATCTCGCGAGACAAATAAGCAACCAACCCGGTGAAAACAAGCCCAAAACAAGCGACTTTTTCTCATAGACAGCAAAAGCGGTTTTTTTCTACGGAGCCCTCTAGGTTTCGGGACGAGAAAAAAACTACAATCTCTGGGGACGGATTGGATAGTTTTAAACTGTGAATGTCAATTTACATCCACGTGGACAGTTTTGTAAAACTGTGCACACGGTACAGTTTATTTTTCTTCTTTAATAAAGCTTGGCTGCCCATCTAGTGTTGGTACTGTGCCCAAATAAAATCTGACTGAGAGCTAATTTTGAGATGTCAACCTAAAATTTAGAACTTCTTCAGATTTTTGGCTTACATTTTCTTGCAATTTTAGAGTAAAATATATATTTTGCAATATATATATTTTATATAAAATAGAAATAATTATATTTTTACATTGTTCATTTTCATAAACTCAAAGTTATAACTTTTTTCTGTTTCACTTTCATAATTTCATAATACTGCACTTCAAAAATAATTTGGCAAATGTCTTCTTTAAAACAAGACCAAATAGGTCTATATTCCAAAGCATTCTTGAATTAAAACCATTTGAATAGTGATTTTCATGGAAAAAAGGGGGAGTGACAGTTAAAGGCTAAACAGTTAAACGATATTAAATTAATATCTATATCTAAAATATCTAACATATAAATATATATATATATATATAATCTCTCCTACAGTCTAGTAGTCAGTATCAGTCGCGATGGTCCAGACTCGCAAGTATTTTCATTTTAACATCACTCACTGACGTTTTAACTAACCAGAAAAAAAAACGAAAAAAAAACAAAACAAAAACAACGACTGCCCTGCTCTGCCTCTGATTGGCTAGTACTCGTTGCCATCTGGGTCAGAGCCAATTAGAAGCAGGATGTGGGTGGGAAAAAACTCTATGAATGGGGAAAGGGAGAGAGGGAACAGGCAAGACAAACTCCTACGTTTAAATAACATAGAAAATATCTGCTTTGCAACGAGCTGGGAGCAAGCCCAAATAAGCAACTACACTTTAGAAACAAGCCCAAAAAAAACGCGAACCGCGACTCCCATTATTTGCAAGCGACTTTACAGAAAAACAAGCCCAAAGTCGCTTAGAATAAGCGGACTTGGCCACCGTCAACGATGCACGCGCTTAGGCAGGACCAAACCATTTCATGCGGATACATGGGGTGGTCAGTCAAATATGGATATTTACTTTTTGGTCAATGGGGATATTTAACTTTTATTGCCAAAATAAGTCAAATCAAAGACATCGTTCAATTTATTATTAATTGAAATATACTCAATGATGATATTATATATATATATATATATATATATATATATATATATATATATATATATATATATATATATATATATATATATATATATATATATATATATATATACTATTTTTTTTCAAAAAGTTTTTACCTATTTGATGGGCCCCCACCCCTATACGGCGCCCCTGATAATGTCATTAGGCTATGGCTTTGAAATGTCTTGTGTCAGTTATAATGTCGTTATTATGTCTAGCTGTATATAATAAACAGAAGAACTGTCCTTGTATGCTGCTAAACATGTCATTCATCTCCATCTAATCGTTCCTTTTGTTTTGCTCTTATGGTTTTTAGCTTTCTCTTTCTGCAAATTCTATAAGTTAGTTGTACTAGCGATATGACGCCGCACCCAAAATACAATCAAAACACTCCAACTCAGCTTCTATTCTTCGCGAAAGATGGATAAAAAGGCGCAGATGAAACAAAAACTTGAAAAAATTATATTGCGATACGGCCAAATCACAGAGATGTCGATTCGCACGGGAGTAATATTATCACAGGACCTCAGTGTTGGCGAAATAGTAGGTCATTTGCGGGGGAATTATTACTTTACAAATTACAGACATGGCCGATTCGACACGGGATTAAGATCACAGACAAACTCCGCAATTATTGCAAATTACTACAGGTCCCCAGGTAATACTAATCCCATGCGAATAGGGCTTTACAGACATGCTTTGACTTTACAAAGTTCGGAAACTGGCACACAAACAGCCACATAAGTGTATTTAAACACCTGAATAATGTAATTATAAGCCACATAATAATGTATTAACTCACATTTGACGAAGTGATCACTGCACACTGTACAAACACACGGGCATTTTCCCATTCGGCTCCTCCCGAACCGCAGACGTAAGTTAGGTTTACAAGGCATTTTTTTACCGGTGTTTTCTGTCAATTTCTTGTATTTTCCCCCTTATGAACAACAACTTTTGGCACACAATAAAAAAATCTTTGTGGTTCTGATCAATTTGAGCAACCATAAACGACGCAAAACATAGGCATTTGAGTGTGTTATAGTGCTTCCTAATATAGAAATTCACTTCCTGCCCTCCATCTGAGTTTCGCGCCAAGGTAACGCAGTGGCGTGACGTCACGTGAAAACAAGCTATTGGACAAATAAGCTGTGTCTGAAATCGCTCCCTATGCACTATATAGTGCACTATATTGGGTGTCGGCCATTTTGTAGTGGTGTCCGAATTCTGAGTGAACGACATCATTCCCTACTTTCATTCACTACTTTTACCCACAATCCTCTCTGAATTCGAGTGTACATTCGATGTACACTTGCTAAAGCACTATTTCCCACAATCCAATGCGGAGAGAACTGAGCGCGCATGAAAGTGCGGCGCGAGCAAGTTTAAACCAGAGATTATATTACATCCAGTGGAGGATTTGAAAAAATATCCGTTAATCGTCGTTATTCGGATATAATAACGGTCGCCGGAGGGCGCTTGATGACACGTCATCTGTGAGCGTGAGAGTTACAATTTCAGTCGATGAAACTACAAAAGCTGGCACGGAGGTATATATAATTACAAAATAAAGTCATTATGATTGTGATTGTTGTTAATATTATTTTATAAAGTAAGTAACATAAGATAAAAGGAGTTTTATCAGTACGTGACGAAGCCTTTTCTGCGACAGAAAGCTCCAACTCTCTGACGCACAGTATAAACGTCAGCATCCGAATTCACTCACTTCATCTCGTTCACTCCTTGCAGATATAGTGCACTCAAATGCCATACACTATCTAGATTAGTGAATGAGTGAACGAGTGAGCGGTTTCAGACACAGCTATAGTGTGTTCGTGGACAGTGGAATTATGGGATGGCACTGGTGCCATGGACTCAGGGGCCCCAGCTGAGTGCAGATAAATGGTTTTCATCATGACAGGAACTTTAATTAAAATGTCCACATCAAATAAACTCTCTGAATCATCATTCAATAGATTGCCGGTGGGATTCTGCCCAATTGCAGCTTATTGCATGAAGGCCTGGGTTAGTTTATTTGAAATTGTGGGGAAATAGTGAGTTCGGGGACAGTGGAATTTTGGGACGGCGCTTGGTGCTATGGACCCGGGGGGCCTCCTGAGTGCGGTAAAATAGTTCTTTTTCACAACAGGAACTTTAATTAAAATGTCTATAAAAACACTATCCAAATCTCCATTCAAATAAATTGCAGCGTCCAGACTGCAGCATATTGAATGAACTGCGGAAAACTATAAAAAATATAGTGGGTTATTGGACAAATTGTGGGTTCGTGGGACGGGGCGTGTCCGGGACTCGGTCAGTGGGCGGTCGCCCTGCTGGAAGCGGTGGTCGGTCGGACAAATAGTGGGTTCGTGGGACGTTTCGAGGGTGGCTCCACCGAGGGGTCCTTTGAGGAACTGCCTCGGGGATACCGAGAACTTCGACCCACCTCGCCCGCCTCGCCCTTTTGGCGGGGCCGGGGCGCCGTCGGCCGGTCACCCAAAACTTCGCGGCGCGCTCGTCCGACAACCCACGTCCGTTGCCTACGGCCCAAGGACGGAATGGACCTTTTTCCGGCCTTGGACTAGCTAGAGTTACTGGAAATCGAAATACAGTGACTTGCAGGCAACCGTCCTGCCAGTACTGTAAAAATACAAGAAAACACAGGATGCACACAGGAAATGACTCTAACATGAATGCATTGATTGATTCCTAGGTTTATTTTGTTATGAATAAACAAATGTGCAATATAATGGAAAAACCTTACGATTAAAGTTGTTATGTTATAATGTTCAAGTTTTTGTTCTAAAAAAGAAAGATGCACAAAGAAAATGACTCTAATATAACCAGATTGATTGAAATATACATTATATAGTTTGTTACAAACAATGTGCAATCTGTAAAACAAAAACCTCAAAATTATAGTTCAAATGGTATACTGCTGGATTTTTTTTTTACCTTTGAGAAAAAGCTTAAAGTATAGACCAACACATTTTATGTTTATTAATGTATTTCATGTTGGTACATTTTTGGGAAGTACACCTGCTTTGACCTGATGTCTATTGGAATGGACAAAAAAAATCACAATGAAAGCAATATATATATATATATATATATAGCTATGGAAAAAATTAAGAGACCACTGCCAAATCAGCAGTGGTCTCTTAATTTTTCCAAGAATGAAAGTCACAATATATATATATATACAATATATATATATATATATGTATATATATATATATATGTATATATATATATATATATATATATATATATATACGCAATAGGTTTCTATAAATGAAAACAAATGAATTTATATATATATATATATATATATATATATATATATGCTATGTGAAAAAATTATAGAGACCACTGCCAAATCAGCAGTGGGTCTCTTAATTTTTTCCATAGTGTATATATATATATATATATATATACTGTATATATACTGTATATATATATATATATATATATATATATATATATATATATATATATATATATATATATATATATATATATATATATATATATATATATATATTGTATATATATATATATATATATATATATATATATATATATATATATATATATATATATATATATATGTGTATATATATATATATATATATATATATATATATATATATATATATATATATATATATATATATATATATATATATATATATATATATATATATGTATATATATATATATATATATATATATATATATATATATATATATATATATATATATATATATATTGTATATATATATATATTGTGACTTTCATTCTTGGAAAAAATTAAGAGACCACTGCTGATTTGGCAGTGGTCTCTTAATTTTTCATAGCTTTTTATCATAGCTTATATATATATACATATATATATATATATATATATATATAAATTCATTTGTTTTCATTTATAGAAACCTCATGAGCAGGGAAAATGTACTTTTATATTTTTTCAGAAACTTCTGAGGGGTTAAACTTAGGTGCTCCAAAAATGCTCCAGAAGTTAAAAAAGGGGGCTGACATGTGATGTCCATTGTAATGGACACGGGGTCTGAATGGGATAAAGATTAAAAGCATAAAAAATATGTTAAAAGTACTTCATTTTAATAATTGCACAAATGGACTAAAAGTATTTATAAAAGTTATGGCATCTGCCTGCATCCATTTGAATTTGAATTGTTTTGATATGAAGTATTAATATTGAATTTGGAATTAGTCAAATACTAAGAATTAAAAAGCAGATGTAACAGTTTTTTTTAAGTAGACTGTTTATTTTTTAAACACACAACATATGTTTAATTTGTAAAAGGTTTACAAACTTTTATTTCTGTAAACTTTGTGTTCTACCTTGCAGCGCATATGTAACAATGTGTTATTTACACTGGGATGAATTCAAATGTGTTTTTTTTGTATTTGACATTTTTACATTTATTTTTGTTTTGGGCTTTGCGAATACAGTTGATTCAGACCATATAAAATTTGAAAAAAGAGACCACATGATCCCAAAATAGCAGCCACCCATCAAGTCATCACAAACTCTTAGAATCTTAAATCAGTGCATGATGTGCTCAAATCTAGAAATATTTCATACAAAAAAAGATCAGTGATTTACATTCAAGCTCATACAATGATTGACTTTACAGCATTGTGACAAGAGAATTGTTTTTTAAGATCACATCCAACTCAACATTAACAACAACAACAAAATATCTCAGTAGTATGGCTCTCAAGGGGGAATAAATAGTATAAAATCAATTATATAAATACAACCATTAAAAATATTGCTTGGACAAAAGTGGTGCTGTCATGAGAACGGCTCCATTAATTGATGGTGAAAACAGTCGACGAGGGACTCATGTGGGAGGAGGACCGTTGGTGTAAGCGTAACATGGGGTGGAAAGAACGGGCAAAATTGTTGGAAAGGGTGCAGCTGTAGTCGTTTTCAGAAAGTGGGACCAAGCAGGCCAGAACCAGCAGCAGGAGGAACAGGAGATGCAGAGGGAACGCCGCTCGCAGGACCCGATAGAAGAGAATGAACGCTGAGGGGACGGCTCACGCTTTGACCTGAAATAGAAGTTTTTTTGTTTTGTTTTTTACTTTTACTAATGCCCTATTTTTCCAAATCATTACTGTGGTACACAAAAAATACCGGGTATGTGCATTTTTGTGCATGTTATTATATTCTACACTTTTTAAATATATTTGTTGATTAAAAATGCAAAAAGGCTAAAAACTGAAAATAGTTTGTGTGTGCGCGAAACGGTACCGAGAGCATTCTGTGGATTTCGTGTCTCCTGCAGCATCAGCTGTGTTCTCCTGCAAGCACATGTTCACAAATGAAAACTACTCAACCAGATCCTAGCACTCTAAATAATATTTCAATTAAAAGTACATTACGTGCTGATGAATTATAGTATGACTGAACAGTAACTGCCTTATCTTGGTTCACTGCATTTAATTGTTGACATGATGGGGGGAAAATGTGCTCTTAGATTAAATCATTTTAGGCCTCGTTTACACTGCATGGTTCAAGTGACCCAAATCCGATTTTTTCCTCTCATGTGGCACAGATCGGATATGACCGGTGAACGTGTAAGCAGGAAAAAAACGCATGGATTCCGATTTTCTCAGATCGGATTCAGGCCTCATTCATATGTGGTAATAAATCGGATATGAATCGGATACGTGCATTTGCGTGTGCCATGTAAGCAGACAAAATCGGATATTCCCCAGTAAATGCGAGTCGTCCGTCATTAAAAATTGCGCGATTACAGGCGCGATGGAAGAAAGGATACACACAGTGGAGCAATGCGGAGGTTTCATGTCTTTTGAGTGTTTGGGGCGAAGAGTGCAGGCAAAAATGCAGGGTTGTTACAGAAATAAATCCTTATTTGAAGACATTTCACAAGATATGAGGCATCGTTTTAAGTGCTCGTGGCTACAGTGCCTCTCCTCTCTTTTTTCTCCGCCGTACGAGACCAATGTTTTGATGACTTTTCAAAATATTGTGGAAAGAAAACACTGGATAATTTTATTCACATCTGTATCCATTGCATTTCGTGCTGTTTTACTTAATTTCCCGGGTCAAAACGTATTTGGTAGTTTCAGCAGTGTATAGTGTAAATGCAAAAATCGGATATGGGTCACTTTTAAAAGATGATGTAAGCAGGTCGTCAAAAAAAATCGGATATAGTCAGAAAATCGGATTTGGGCATCAAGATCTGCAGTGTAAATGCAGCCTTAATGTTTACTGTCATTCAAAAGTTTGGGTTTGGCAAATCTTTTGTTTTTAAAAGGATAGTTTACTTTGAAATTAGTTTTTGATGCAGGGCTCGACATTAAGGCTTGTCCGCTTGTCCGGGACAAGTGGATTTTTTGTAGGACAAGTAGAAGAGAAAATTAGTTGCCCAACCGGACAAGTTAAATTTCAAACAAAATAAAATGCCATGTTACTTCACGTTATGTGCCACTCGTTCTGTCCTATTTTAGATATTTGAAATGAGCACATTTTTCGCGTTGCCTGTGAATGTCCTGAATGTGACTCACAGAAAGAGCGCGCCAGGATAATGCGCATGCACAGACTGCGCGCCAGAAGTTCTCTTTCGCGCTTGAACGAACATCAACAACACACACAATTTAACTAAAATGTCATTTGTCGAGTATCTTCATAACATAAGAGCAGTCTTATGATGGACATAAAGAGTTGTGACTCGTGAGAGAATGAGGTGCGTGCAGATCCACCTCTCTGTCCACAGCAGCAGCTCTTAAAGGGCCAGCTACCAATAAAGCGTTCTGTCAGTAATATGAATGAAAGAACAAAGGGAACAGAGAAAATTACTCACTGCTCTTGACTAAAGAAATTGTGTAGCTTTAATAAGGAGTAGTCTATATATCATTTATAATTTATGCAGCGCAGACTGTTTGATAACTTTATTCAATTTCTGTAAATGTCCTACCTATTATACAGTTGATTTATCCTACATAATGGCTTATTGATCATTATAGGTGTTATGAATCATTTAGTTGTTATTGCTAATTTCAGAATTATCACTAATCTGTGTGTGCATTTGGTTTAGAACCAAACAAGTTGACTCATGAAACCATTTGTTTATTATATCGCAATCGCATATCACAACCGCAATATTGACCTCAATAACCGCAAATGAATTTTTTCAAAACGTGCAGCCCTAGATAAAATTATAAATCTTGACCCGGACAAGCGACTTTTGTGCATGGACAAGTGAAACATAAATTTACTTGCCTTTTTAAGTGCCTCAACAAGTCAATGTCAAGCCCTGTGATATGTTTTAGCTTACCTCAAGGGCAACCACGATGTAGGTGTCTTTGTTTCCACAGTATTTTCAATATCAAATCCACCAAAAAGCATGCACAGAGAAGTCAAAATTAAACATGATTTAATGACTTGTAAATGTAAGTACACATTGATGGCCTAAGACACGAAACGAGTGTTTTTTGTGAGAAAACGAACAGTATTTATATTGTTTTACCTCTTGTAATCATAGCCATGACAAAATGATGCGCAGGAAGTGATCGCTTGCGCGCCTACGCTGGCCTACTGCATCATACGTCACTCTTTGTTTATACAGAGATTTCGGAAGTTTTACCTTTCACTAAACATATTTAGATATCCAGGAAACCGCAATGGAAGACGATTTCGGTATATCTAAATATGTTTAGTAAAAGGTAAAACTTCCGAAATCTCCGCGTAAATATTGAGTGACGTCACACGCAAGCAATCACTTCCGGCGTAACATTGAACTGATTCAGTTCGGTTCAGTTGGACATTGCACAACTGATTCAGATCACTTGGACGTCATTGTGATTACAAGAGGTAAAAACGATATAAAATACTGTTTGTTTCGGTGTCTTAGGCCATCAATGTGTACTTACATTTACGAGTCACTAAATTATGTTAAATTTTGACTTCTCTGTGCATGCTTTTTGGTGGACCCCCTTAGCTTCCAGTGTATGACTGATAGACAACAACGGTTTGACTGAAAAATGTCAAAATTGAAAATACTGTGGAAACAAAGACACCTACATTGTGGATGCCCTTAAAGTAGGCTAAAACATATTAAAAATTAATTTCAAACTGAACTATCCCTTTAAAGTAAGGCTGCATAAGTAATATTGTGAAAAAACACAATTTAACAACTTTGTAATACTTTGAATTTCCAGTCACATGCTTCTTCAGAAATCATTGTAATATGCTGATGTGGTGCTCAAGAAACATTTTGTATTATTATCAAAGTTGAAAACCGTTGTGATGCTTAATATTTTAGTGAAAATATTTCATATTATTTTTAACAGACTTTTTTATTATATTTATAATTTTATGTTTTAGCTTTTTTCAGGATTCTTATTTTTTACTTTTGATCATTTTAATGTGTCCTTGCTGGAGAAAGTATTCATTTCTTTATACAAACTCCAAACTTATGAATGGTAAAAAAGAAGTCTATTTATGAAGGAGAAGAGAACAGTGCTTCTGATGGCTTAAAATGTTGAAGGTTTTACTAAATCCTCAAGGTTTGATTAAAATATTAAACATTAACTGACTATTAATTGACCATTGATTACCGAAAAGCTCCATCCCCTCTTTCAGTGAAGCTTTGCAGAAAGTCCCATAGGTCATTTTTCAGCAAAATGTGCTTATAAAGACAGCACTATTTTAAATGGATATTATTCATTCATGGGTTCCAATGTACTGTGACACTGTACAACATTTTACACCAATTGTGAAATAAATGTCCTCCCAGTTACTCTTTGTTGTGTAAATGACTTCGAGAATGTTTAGCAAAACACCCTTACCAATTTCTCCTGAATCATCTGGAGATCCTGTTCGACCTGACGGGACAGCAGTCGTAGTTTGCTTCCGATGACGTGGAGTTTTTCCTTGGCTTCAGCACTGTCCTCGCCAGCAGCTTCTGGGAGCAGCTCGGAGACGATCTCCTGCAGGGAGCTCACTTGCTCCTGCCTGCCCTGCAGCTCCTCGGCTAGATCCTGCCACCAGGGGGTGCAAAACTAAAGCTCAGCACACGAGTAACAACACTAACTAGAGATGGCATCCATGCCTGAACAGTCTCAGATGGAGAAGCTGATGTTTCAGCTGGTTTCTCTTGATTACCTTCAGCGTGTTCCTGTGTTCCTGAAGCATGGAGGGCTGCACAGAAGGGTCGTCCATGTTCACTGTGTAACGCCTGCTCTCTGCATGGGCCAGCCACAGCAGAAGAGAGTGTGACCATCCCGTGAAACTCCTACATGGGGGCAGCAGATGGTCAGTGATGAGGGTTAAAGTTTCATGCGACAATAAACTCGATAGACGTCCATTCATTCAAACCTTTATTTAACCAGAATAAAAACCCCTTGAGATGAAAAATCTCCTTTACAAGAGTGTCCTAGCAAGTGTCAGCTTTGCACGTACAAATAGTTACAGAAACACTTACCAGGTAAATACATTGACACACTTTCACTCATCATATTCAAACAACAATGTCATCATTAAAATCTAGGTCATAAACCAAATTAATGAAATCAATAAAATCAAATCAACTGTAGCTCACTTTGTATCTGATTCCATGCTGATGGTGCTGCAAAATTAAAAGCCTTTTTTTCCAAAAACAGTGCGGGCTTTAGGGACTGCCAATAAAAACGAATTCTGTGAGCACAGGTAATATGTCCCTGCAGACCTTGGGATAATTTAAGTGTTCAGAAAAGGAGTCCTAATACCGCCTTATAAATGAAAAGATGCCAGTGCATCCAATGCCGAATAGAGAGGGAAAACCATCTGACCCGAGAATACAGTAAACAGTGATGAGTGCGAGATTTTAAGTTTGTGATGAATCTCAAGGATAGATTCAACAGATAAACAGGACTTAATTCTAAAGAGGAAACCTAACTTCAATTTCAATTTTTAAACCAAATCTTGGACATGATTGATCAGATAGTGATGCCCAAATATCTGTAATGTGACACTTCTTCGATTTATATACCAGAAAGTGTACAAATATTTGGGATGCAATTTTTTGTTGATTTTCCCAGAGGTCAATTAAAGGTCTTGACTTTATTATTATTTTTTTTAAAGTAGTCTAAGTCATATTGCAAAATTTTAAAAGCAGATTGTAAATTTGTGATTGCTTGACCTAATGTGGACCCAGAACAATAAATAACAGTATCATCAGCATATAAATGATATATATTTTTATATTATTGCAGAGGTTATTTGTATAAATAATAAAAAGAAGAGGCCCAAGGATTGAGCCCCTGAGGCACCCCCTATTTAAAATCTTTAGAGAAGCAGAAGTAAGGCCGTCTACTTGTACACATTGTGTTCTCCCTCAATAAGTAACTATTGAACCATTACACAACTGATGGTCCAATAGAGATGAGTCTTTGAAGAAGTATTTTATAGTCCACTGTGACTAAAGCTTTTGACAAGTTAATAAACAGTGCTGCTTATTGTCCAAGATATCAACCAGGTCATTGACAACTTTTAAAACAGCTGTTATTGTACTGTGTTGTTTCTTAAAACCAGATTGAAATTCATTGTGAATATGATTATTTATTAAATTATCTTTTAATTGCATACTGATGAGTGATTCCATTAATTTAGCTAATACTGACGATTTAGAAATAGGCGTATAATTATTTATGTTTGCAAGATCACCACCTTTGTAAAGGGGGAGCACATTGGCAGATTTCTGATTTCCAAATGTCTGGTACTTGACTCGTAGCTAAAGAAAGGTTAATTAAATATGCAAATGGGTTGGCTATCAAATTTTAAAAAATAAGGGTCCAATCTGTCTGGACCTGGTGATTTTTTAGGATCTAGATCCTTCAAAAAGATCCTAGGCCTTCCTTACATCTGATACAGTTATCATCTTGAAATAAAATGGTTGTGCTGACAGTAACTGATCAACAGAACAAGCAATGGGGGAGCAGGAAATTGTATGTTGTAGTGTTTCATAAAGGGAGCTAGCAGCTATGAAATGATTATTAAAACTATTGAGAGTTTCGTTTTTGTCAATTAGTTTTTTGGTCATCAACAACAACACAAGATGGTTCTTCTGAATCTGTTTTTGCTTCTGTTATCAATTTAATTGTTTTCCAGAACTTTAAAGGGTTATTTAAATTCATTGATGTTTCAGAAAGGAAAAAAGCTGATTTAGCATAACAGATTTTTACAGTTCATAAATTACGTAAATGCCGAATTTTCAACCAGTCAGACTCAAGCTTTTACTTTCTAGCCTGAGCCCATGTAAAACTATCATAAAACTATCATGTCCTAAAAAAATGTCCATGCTTTCTCAACATCATCAGTAAGGCTAATACTTCCCCAATCAAACAGATCATGTGAAAAACCTTGCAATGAGAACTGCTTCATTGCCCTCTTAAAGATTATGCACGGCCTTGTTTTAGGAATTTTTGTGCTCCTTACCGATGCTAAAAGACAATGATTGCTTATATCATTTACAAAAACAGAGGCACAAGAGTATTTGTGAGGGGCATTTGTAAAAATAAGAATAAGATTTTTTTGGATGTTCATTGAGGTTTCTATCACCTGACAGCGTCCTAGGGTATTGCGTAGACTGTCCTCCCATCCCTCAAGGCCTGCACAAGCCTCTGTCCAGCGGCGATTCATGTTTCGCAGGCCGTCCTGAAGCTCATGTCCAGTGGACCCCTGCTGCAGCTCTCGCCCACCCAGGTTCAGAGACAGCATCATTGTCTTATAACAGGCGAATGTCTTCTGCATTTCCTGCGTAAAGAGAAACAAACCAGTGTGTGAAGACAATAATATTTTTTCTTCACGTGACATCACACCATTGTAGCAGCGCCCTCCGTGAGGGCAAAACAAGGCTTTCCTCCGCTGTTCATCAGTTATTTTGTATCCGGTTTGTACTAAGTGCAAATGTACTAAGACATTAAAAATCAGTATACAGCTAATTGATGATACAGGCAAGCAGATTGTATCAGATTATAAAGGCAAAGTGCTAAATTGCAATATATATATATATATATATATATATAGAAAATTCTTAATGTGACTTAATGTATTAAGAAATTAGGAGGACCAAATTCATTAGAACAAAACAATAAAGTTTCACTTTAGGCATTTTTTTTTTCCATAGACAAACATTATAAGGAAAACTTTTTAGGGCTGCAAATTTAGTGCATTGCATTCATATACTGGGCTTATCACCTTACCTGTATATAGTATGCATCAGTTATACATATATATGATATGCTGAAGTTAATATTTCTTAGTACATTAAGCCATGTTAAAAAAAATGTCATGTTAAGTGTTTTAGAATGTCCAGCTGTTTTTAGTGACTGTAATACTATGACAGGTGCTGTATTTGGAGAGCTTGTAATGTGTTCACTATCTTTGTTTTTCTTCTTTTCAGATATGAAACATGGAAAATTGACAGGCCTGTACTCAATGGATACTTTTCCCTCCAGGTCTTTGTGCCAGTAATGTGACCAACAAAAATCTACCATCATCAATAATATTAATTGCATTAAGAACATCAATGAAGGCGTATCTGTAATGATTCACATGTGATTAGATGCAGTGTAGTACTGTAACTGAGACACTCACTTTAAGCTGTTTGACCTTCTCTTCTAAAACCTTGACACTGGCAGATGTCTCTGGTTTCTGCAGTCCATCCAGCTCAGGGGTGACACGATCCAGCCAGGAAATGATGTCATGCAGGTCAGAGGTCAGCTGTTGGGGGTCTCTGGTGCAGCACTGTTCCTTACTCACTGCTTGAGCCTGCAGCAGCTCCCAGCGCTCGATCACTCCTGCGGAGAAAAGAGAACGCGTTCACAGGACACAATTCTATTCCATACTTTTGTTTCATTCATCTAACCATCTATCTACTCAACCATCTAATTATCCACATATCCATCCATCCATTTATCCACTGATCCATCTATTCCTCCATTTGTCTAACCATCCATCTTAATTTTATCTACCCACCCATTTCAATGTCGATCCCTTCATGTCTATCAACTACCTACTCTTTAATCTATCCATCCAGTCACCTATTTACCAATCAATCCATCTACCCATCCAACGTTCCTTCATTTATCTACCCATCCACTGATCCATTCATCCATCCACTCATCCAATTATTTATTCATCCATTTGTTTACCCAACTAAATGGTAATTGAACTGCATTTATACAACGCTATCACAGACCCAACGGCCACCAAAGTGCTTTACATTTGCCTCACATTCACCCATTCACTCACTCACTCATTCATAAACCGACGGTGGTGTCAGCCATGCAAGGCGCCATCCAGCTCGTCGGGAGCAGCTGGGGTTAGGTGTCTTGCTCACGAACACCTCGAAACTTGGTCAGGTGGAACCGGGGATTGAACCCCCAACCTTCTGGTTTGTAGACAACCTACATGAACCACTGAGCCAGTGCTACCCCTATGCCTATCCATATGTCCATCCATCCATCCATCCATGAGGTGGCATGTAGGGGTGGGACGATACAGGTACTTCACGATTCAATTCTGTGGCGATATGTGGTCCACGATATGATAATATCACGATTCGCGATATATCTACGATATTCAATATATTGGAAGAAATTTCATCAACGATATATCACGATATATGTGACTTATATATCTATAAATATAGATATATAAGGGCCCTATAAAATCCGTTTTATTTTTTGGGAATTCGTTTTTTTTTTTACCCTTGGCTGTTATTTTAGTCGTAAAAAGAGTGTGCTTTTTAAAGTTAATGATTAAAATGTATTAAAAAATACAAATAAATTAGGAATGACCTTAAATTTATTGAGGTAATATAGACATTTAAGTTACTCAGTACCTTTTCAGGACAACTACATGATGCAACATACTGTAACACTGCACTCTCAAGTAACAACAAAATATGGTTATGAGCTTTAAACTGTCCAGTAATATAAATTATATAAGTTAATATAAGTTTAAATAAAGTCACACTCTGTCGCTCACGGAGTTCGCTTCGCTTTTGTCCAGTCCGGCACCTCATAGACAGACGCGGTGTGCACGTTCATCATTGTAACTGAAATGACAGGTTGGTGGGTTTGTGTCGCCCAGATTTGCTTCCCCTGGTCTGCATTTTCACCAGACATGCATTCTTCTCCCACACAAAAACAGAATTTCAAACCAAATGTGTGAAATTCCGCGTAAACACTAGATTCCGCGTAAATTGGCCAAATCCATCCGCGATTCCATGGTCGCGGAAATCATAGGGTCTTAGTGTCTCCACACTTTAGAGTGGAAACTAGCGGGTGGGTCTTTGATTATTTTTTTTATTGTTTTCCGCCATTCTTCTCGCTTCTCTTGTTGTTAGTTAACTTGTGTTCTTCACCGACCGCTGTTTGCGCCACTTTACCCCTATTTACTCGAACAGCGCCGCCCGCAAACAGAATGGTAGATATTGGGTAGTGACAGTGACACTGACAACGGGTAAATTAATCATTTCATGTTGTAATAAAATATCGATATTGGGTGTTAGTGTATCGATTATTTATTGCAACAGAGAGCACAACAATATATTGCAATATCGATTTTTTTCCCCACCCCTAGTGGCATGAGGCTGTTAGTACAGTATGTGCTATTTTTGAAGTCTTTATGCATTTATACTTATCTACAAAAAAAAAACAAGCCATCCCCTGTGCATGTGATCTGGATCAGTGCTTGTACCCAACTATTTGTGAAGAATTTTGTTACATGACTCACTGGACAAAACAGGACTAGTACTAGACAGACATCCTCATGTCCCTCTGTGTCTGTACCTGACTGTTTGTCTGCAGTGCTGAGGCCAGTGAGGCCTTGTTCCTCCTGCTGTTCTTCATCATCCAGGATCATAGAAACCCTCTTCATACTCTTAATGCTGCCGCTGCATTCAGACATCAGCTGGACCTGCAGAGTGCACATACACATCACACATGCATACGTTTATACTAGCATGGAACATTGACAGGCCTTTGCTGCACTGTGCACCAGTCGCGTGACCTAAAACTATGAATAATCTACTGTAAAATCACTCTTCATGCTGATACTACTTGAGAATCCACATTTACGCTAGCAAAGTCTGCATGGGTAAGAGGACAACATGCAAAATTATGTACTTATACATTAAAAAGGTTTAAAAATGGTTAAAAAGGAAAGGGTATATACTTACGTAGCCTTGCTTAAAATGAGTGCTTGTGTGTATGGCTGAGGAGTCGTCCATCTGGAGGGATTGCCTTTCAGGTATGTTTTGAAAGTGCCAATTCTGTCCTGTGAGTGTGTGAGAGAGGGAGAGAGATTTAACTCTATGCTCTACACAGACATTTCATTCGGGCTTTTAAAATAGACACAAGTAGTGTAAACCAGTCAGAATCAACCATTTGCCTCACGCAGTGCAACACATCTCCTTCACATAGAGCTGATCAGGTTGTTAATTGTGGCCTGAGGAATGTTGGTCCACTCCACTCCTTAATCAGAATCCACCTCTTCAATGGCTGTATAAAGTTGCTGGATATTGGCAGGAACTGGAACATGCTGGTGAATGTGCCGATCAAGAGCATCCCAAAACATTCTCAATGGGAGACATGTCCGGTGAGTATGCTGGCCATGCAAGAACTGGGATGTTTTCAGCATCCAGGAATTGTGTACAGATCCTTGCAACATGGGCCGTGCATTATCATGCTGCAACATGAGGTGATAGTCGTGAATGAATGGCACAACAATGGGCCTCAGGATCTTGTCACGGTATCTCTGTGCCTTCAAAATGCCATCAATACTTCTAAAATGCACCTGTGTTCAATGTCCATAACATACACCTGCCCATACCATAAACCCACCGCCACCATGGGCCACTCGATCCACAACATTGACATCAGCAAACCGTTCACCCACACAACACCATACACGCTGTTCGCCATCTGCCCTGTACAGTGAAAGCCGAGATTCATCCGTGAAGAGAACACCTGTCCAAAGTGCCAGATGCCATCGAATGTGAGCATTTGCCCACTCAAGCCGGGTATGACGACGAACTCCAGTCAGGTCAAGACCCCGATGAGGACGACGAGTATGCAGAGGAGCTTCCCTGAGAGAGTTTCTGACGGTTTGAGCAGAAATTCTTTGGTTATGCAAACCGATTGTTGCAGCAGCTGTCCAGGTGGCTGAATTCAGACGATCTTGGAAGTGAAGTTGGAACTATATTGAATCCAACAGCAAATCCACAGCATGAGTCTTTGCAAACAAAGCTCTGTCACCCATTTGTCATGCACAATTTGTGTTTTTTTAAAGGGATACTCCACTTTTTTTGGAAATAGGCTCATTTTACAACCTCCCCAAATTTAAATAGTTGAGTTTTACCGATTTAGAATCCATTCAGCCGATTTTCTGATATTTAGAAGAATATCAGTAACCAGACAGTTTCTGGTCCCATTGACTACCATAGTATATATTTTTTTCCTACTATGGAAATCAATGAGACCAGAAACTGTCTGGTTACTGATATTCTTCTAAATATCAGACAATCGGCTGAATGTATTAGAAAATGGTAAAACTCAACTGTCTGACTCTGAGGGAGTTGTAAAATGAGCCTATTTCCAAAAAAAGTGGAGTATTCCTTTAAAGGCAGAGGGGTAAAAACAGGCCATTCAATTCAAAGGGCCAGAGACAGGGTGGAAAATGGTCATTAAACATAAAATGTTTTACACAAATGTTATTGTCATAAAAAAATCAAGTATAAATAGATTTCAGGATAAAAGTACAACCCATTTAAAAGCAAAAGCATCAAACAAACATTTTTCACATACTGACAAACTGGTGGTACATCATGTACGCTTCTCCAGTAATGAGCAAAACTTCAAGAGTGCGCAGTTTAGATTAAATGAGTGTTATTATCTTTTGCATGAGCATGAAAGCTGTGGAGGGGGATGAGCAGGTGCACTGAGCTGTGATGAGCATTGGGGACACAACCTTCTCAAAAACTCCCTGATGTCTGGAATTGCCCAGCTCTCAGCCCTCCCCCTTAACCAACAGAACCTAATCACAAGCCCAAGTCTTTCATGATAAGAGCACATAGCAGAGCAGGGTGAGGGGAGGACACTTGCATCTTTTGATTTAAGAGGGAGAGAAAATTCTGCACTGAAAAAAAAAAAAACAAGCCTTTGATGATCCAGCAAACCTAGTCAATCCATAAAAGTATCAGACAGTGGTGTGGGAACGGAACAGGACGAGAGAGAGAGAGAATAATGTGGAAACAGAATGAGAGGCTGCGAGGTGTGTGACTGGATATGTGTGAATGCACAAAAAAAGGTAATGCGATTTTGTGCACAACTGAATCCAAGTACATGTAAAGGGACCTAGAGGCCTACCTAAAGGCTCACCAAAAGATTACTTTGTCACCAGAAAATTCAGGGATTTCTGTGCCCTCTAAATGTGGAGGGAGAGAAAAGGAATGGCTAAAGCAGCAGTGTGACAGGCCATTGGACATACAACTGGAAAAAGTTGCAACTGATTGTTTTTTTGTGTGTGTGTGTAATTTCCTGGTGCACAGATTTCTATCATTCTGCCAGGAAACACTGCTGTCAACAGGTACCAATTCAATATAATAAGTCATTCTAAGAAAGAACAAGGCACTGGATTTGGCCAATTTTGTATTTACCTGACAGGGCAGAGAAGAATGCAGCATCCTCTTCCTCATCATGTGAAGAAGAGCCACCAACATCTCCGGTGTGGTCCCACTCTAGAGGGATGGAATCCACGCTGACGGGGGTTTCACGGCCTGAGTGCTCCTGAGGCAGTGATAACAAGCACATGGATGGCTGGCTGGAGGCAGAGGTGCTCTTCTTCTCACTGGACCGCTCTGGCTGCTCCTGCAGTGATTTCAGAGAGAAAACACTATCATTCAAGTCTCTTATGCTCACCAAGTCGGCATTTGTTTGATCAAAAAACGACTGAAAAACAGTCTCTGCGGTAACACTTTACTTGAAGGGGTGTGCATAAGACTGGCATGACACCTTCATAAACATGATATGACATATGTTATGAATCTGAAATACGGTTTATGCACGTTTATGACAACTGTCATTAAGTGTCTTTCACTCAATAATGACATTTTAAATGCAAATATGACATTGTTTAAGATGTCTTTGTTATGACATCTTGATATAAACCATAACGTCATAACCTGTCAGTGTCTTTCTCATGACAACTTGACATTAAATTAAGTTAAACTGTCATGTGGTTGGCTTTGACATTGGCTGTCATGAGGCCGTTATAACTGTCATGAACATGTTTTGTGACCTCAACTACAGTGGTACACATTGAATTTGTCATTAAAAAGTTATAATGGCTTCATGACAGCCAATGTCAAAACCAACCACCTGACAGTTTAATGTAATGTTAACCAATAAAGCTAGGTGGTTTCTTAAGTTTGATAATTAATCTGCTATGTCATGTTTATGACAGGTTGTGTTGTCCTAGTAATGTCAAGTTGTCATAAACAAGACATCTCAAACAATGTCATATTTGCATTAAAAAAGTCATAATTGAGCGAATGACACCTAATGACAGTTTTCACAAACATGCATAAAACTTCCTTCATATTCATAACATGTCATGATTATGAAGCTGTCGTTTTAGTCTTATGCACAACCCTTCAAGTAAAGTGTTACCGTTTTGGCTTACTATTTTTGTGGAAACCAGCATTTATTTGAAATAGTAATGTTTTGTACTGTAAAATCCTACATTTCTTTACTTTTTATCAATTTAATGCATTCCTGCTAAATAAAAGCATTAATCTCTTATCTTACTGACCCCAAACATTTAAGCGGTAATATAGCACAAACACACTTTTCAAGAAAACAATTTCACAAAAAGACTCCAAAGAGGCTCCAAATGTCAAAATATGTATAAAAAATAATACCAGGCGGAGGCTGGTGAGGCGCTGGTGGAAATCGGGCCACTCTGCCAAACACCTCTTGACAGTACGTGTGCAGTTCCTCTAACTCATCTTCTATCACAACGGCATCTAGAGGACAGCTCCTCTGAATTAGACCCTCCCCAAACACGATCAGAGCATCGATCTTATTGGTGTTCAGAGTGATCTCCTTCTTAAAACTCTGGAGGGGAGAGTAACATAGTTCAATTAATTTCAATTTGTTCTCATCTACGGACTGATTAAATGACTGAATGAATGAAACACTGTTGACTAACCTTGAGCTGTTTCATTTTGTCTTGAAGATGGATCTCTGAGAAGTGCTCCATGTTTGTCAGCTGGAGGTCAATCTCAGTCAACCAGACAAGAAGGCTCTCGCGAGTTCCCTCAAACTCCTCTCTCTGGCTTGTAAAATGCTGAATGAGAAAGAGAGAGGGGAAAAATTATTTGGGAGAGGTTTGTATGGGCACTCAGGGAAATATAAACGCATAGATAATATAAGAAAAAGTGTCGGTGTCCTCACCCTGAGTCTGCGCAGTATTGCAGCCACTCTCCTCTGGAGTGCGTCCCAGCGCTGATTCCCCTGATGCACCATGGTCCTGAGACTGCTGGCAGCATCAGTGCGGTTCTCCAATACCAGTCGCCTGTACTGGTTATTAATGATCTCCAGCTGGGGCAGGCTCTCATGTACCTGCCTTTGGGAACCCTAAAACGAGAAACCAAACATTTTTAACTATGACCATAAAAACTAACACGTGTGTTTTAAACATTAGAAACCTTTCACAATAAGTTTGAATGACTAAACATTCAGTAAATTGCAAGACAAGCAATACATGATTTCTTGAGGGATCTGATATTCTCCTAATAACAGATCATGTTCCTAAAACAGCAGGATTAAACATTTGAGATTTACTAAATGACAGATATATAATGGTTCCGTAGCACAACTATTCAAAGGCTCTAAGTTGAAAATTTTGTTGGAATCAAACCTCATATTTCTGGAGTTCCTCTTTGGCATCAGTGTACAGGACGTCTGATGAATTGGGTTCAGCAGTGGAGCGCTCAGCTATGTTCAACCAGTTCTCGAATGAAGAATAATCCTCCTGAAATTTACACCACAGTCTCCAAGTCTCCTCAATCCTGCAAAAGTGATTAAAAACAAATAGTCATTTATTTCAATTTTATATTTATGCAAAACATAAAATAACAATTCAATCTTTTATTTATTTGTATTTATTTTGTAATTATTATTATTTTATGGCTTATATATTTTATGCATGTATATATATATATATATATATATATATATATATATATATATATATATATATATATATATATATATATATATGTATATGAAAGTTCAGATGCAACAGCCTCTAAATGCCATTTGAAATTTTCTTTCTAAAATGACCATTTTTTATCAAGCTTGTATATTTAAGTTCAGTAATTTCACTTAAATGACAATTAATAGGTAATCGTCATTGCCATTTAAGTGAAATTACTGAACTTAAATATACAAGCTTGATAAAAATGGTCATTTTAGAAGAAAATTTCAAATGGCACTTAGAGGCTTTTGCATCTGAACTACATATATATATATATATATATATATATATATATATATATATATATATATATATATATTAGGGCTGTCAAATGATTAATCGTGATTAATCGCATCCAAAATAAAAGTTTGTGTTTACATAATATATGTGGGTGCACTGTGTATAATTATTTTATATATATATATATATATATATATATATATATATATATATATATATATATATATATAAATACACACACATGCATGTATATTTAAGAAAAAAATATTATTTATATATAAAATATTTATATTTATATATAATACAAATTATATATAAATCTTTATACAGTATATACATGAAAATATTTCTTAAATATATACAAGCATGTGTGTGTATTAATATATATATATAAAAAAATTATACATAGTGCACCCACATATATTATGTAAGCATAAACTTTTTTTTGGATGCGATTAATCACAATTAATCATTCGACAGCCCTAATATATATATATATATATATATATATATATATATACCTAATATTGTGTGTGTGTGTATGTACTTTTATCAAGCCAATAGAACATTTACAGCTATCCCAGAATCAGAAAGCAGTGTCTTAACCTGGATCGAGAGTGAACTGAGATTTCATTCCCATAAAGGGATGCAACAGACTAAATATCTGTAAGCAGTTTAGAGTCATCTGGGTAAATGGCCATACTGTACCTCAGCTTCCTTTCCAGAGACATGGAGCAGATATTTCTCCAGCGCTGGTCCAAGCGCTGCGTGGTGTGTTGGATTGAGTCATTCTCTCCATCGCTGCTGCAGGCGTCCTCATCGTGCAGAAGCACATCACACAGGGTGAGCACAGACGCCACCCTCTCAGTGTGGAGCTCAATGTCACGCTGCAGGTCCTAAACGCACATATAAACACATATGTTTGATTTCTTTCACCTGTTTATGCATTTAATATAAAAATCTGTTAAATAGATAAACACCTCTGCCAGTCCCACAAGACAAAATTCAATAAATATTATCTGAAAACAAGCTTTGTCTTTATTTAATGATTAATAGTTGTTTCTAAGTGCTGTGCTGTGTTGACATCTGCACCACAAAAAAACAAAAAACAATAAAAACCTTATATCATTAAAAAATATTGAAACACATTGATTAAGGATATTTAGGTATTATCTATACTGCCTGAACCAGGATCTTGTGTTATTTATTTTTAAAATTTGATTTGCTGACCTGTTGCTCTGCCAGTCTCTTCTGGATCTCATCACTATGGCAGATACTGTAATGAATGGGTTTGGCCAGCTCAGCCTCAATGCAAGTGAGCCAAGAGCGAAGGTTATTCATGTTCTTATCCAACTGTTGTACTGTCACCAGGGTTTCTGTCAGCTTTTTCACCCTGAGAGAGATAGAAGTAGCAGCATATTCATTAAGATCATTTTGGAAAACCATGTAATACCATAAACGTACTTGAAAGTTTTGATGAAAACCAGATTTAGTCCAAAA
The DNA here is from genome assembly GCA_030378365.1 of Hybognathus amarus. Taxonomy (NCBI): domain Eukaryota; kingdom Metazoa; phylum Chordata; class Actinopteri; order Cypriniformes; family Leuciscidae; genus Hybognathus; species Hybognathus amarus. The sequence continues at coordinate 58,275 of JAQIUQ010007621.1, forward strand.
GTCCTACATAATCTCTCCAGTAGATAAAAAAAAATATTTTCTGTAAAAACAAATATTGTGTGCCATATTCTTTTAAGAAGAAAAACTACTAACCCTATTATAAATCAGTCAAAAATGTTTTCTTTGGTATCTGAGACTGTAGTTTGGCAGAAACCTAGTAATACAATCATGTCAAAGTTCAACACGCTCCACTTGGCCACTTGGTCTGATAACCTCAGGTCAGATCACCGTGAAACCCAGACAAAGGTTGTTTGTCCCATAGGGATTAGATGGAACCATTTAAGTGTGACAGTGTGAAGCTTCTGGTTACGTTGTTTGAGTGACCGCGTGACCTATCAAACTGCCTGAACGGCCATACCTGCAGATGGCCGGCTGTGCTTATAGCATGCCTGAGCACATACTGTCCATTTAGCCCCATTGTGCCCCTGTTCATAAGAGCTAATATGAGGTGACAGACCATTGCCCCCCACAACCCCTCCACCCAATCTGAGCTATACAGAGGGACTAGAACAGACTACAGAAGCCTGAACACGCCATATGGCAAAGCTGAAGCAAACAACACTAGTGAGGGCTACGTTAATTCCCTCTTCCTTCCAATATTAGCACCATCTGCCTGCTTCAGAGCACGTCACACCGCAGCAGGACTAACCAATTACATGAGAGCTTCTTGACGTCACAAACAAAATGAGGGGTATCAGTTCTTTCCTGTTTGCTTAGGACTACATGATTCATACACTCAGTATGTACAAATGAGCATTTTACTGGTTCTGTAAATAATGCTTCTTTGGCAGCACTGTCTGCTTTCTCATTACTCATATCTCATTATTAGAGATGCCTGAGTGGCCAGAATACTACAAACTTAAATTTATTTCATATCAGTCAGTTGCCATTTTCCAAAGAAGGATTATGAGAGCATATGTGCAAGCTGTGGTAACCATTACCATAAATGAAGATCATATAAAATGCTGAAGGAATTATTGAGAATATGCAGACTCAAGACCATTTGATCAATTAAAATAATAATAAATCTATAGCTATACGAACATCATATATTTAACATTACAACACATGTACACATTGTAACAGCGTCAGTGTTATTTTAATATTATTTATATACAATTATAATATTTATTCATGTTGAATTGGCTTTTATTTAGAATTTTTTTTGTATTTAAAATTATTTTAGTTGAAGTTAAAAAAGTTTGTTAGTCTTTTCTGCTCACCAAGGCTGCAATTTTTTGATCAAAAAATACACAAAAAACAGTAATATTGTGAAATATTACTGACAATTTAAAATGACTTTTTTATGTTAATATTTATTAAATTTTAATTTATTCCTCTGAAAAAAGCTGAATTTTCAGCATCATCACTCCAATCTTCAGTGTCACATGATCCTTCACAAATCACTCTAATATCATGATTTTATGCTCCAAAACATGTATGATTATTATCCATGTTGAAAACAGTTTTTTACATTTTTATTTCAGGATTCTTTGAATAATAGAAAGTTCAAAAGAACAGCATTTATTTAATTAGAATCTTTTCTAACATTATAAATGTCTTTACTGTAACTTTTGATCAATGTAACTCATCCTTGATGAATAGAAGTATTGATTTCTTATTTATTTCCCCCAAAAATAAAATACAAATTCTTACTGACCCCAAACTTTTTAAAGGGTAGTGTTTAATGTAACAAAAGCTTTCCATTTCAGATAAAAGCTGTTCTTTTGAACTTTCTATTCATCAAAGAATCCTGAAATAAAAATGTAAAAAAAACTGTTTTCAACATGGATAATAATCATACATGTTTTTGGAGCATAAAATCATCATATTAGAGTGATATGTGAAGGATCATGTGACACTGAAGATTGGTAGTAATGATGCTGAAAATTCAGCTTTTTTTCAGAGGAATAAATTACATTTTAATATATATTAACATAAAAAAGTCATTTTAAATTGTCAGAATATTTCACAATATTACTGTGTTTTTTGTGTATTTTTTATCAAAAAATTGCAGCCTTGATGAGCAGAAGAGACTTCTTTTAAAAACATAAAAAATCTTACCGACCCTAAACTTTTGACCTGTAGTGTGTATGTATGTATATATATATATATATATATATATATATATATATATATATATATATATATATATATATATATATATATATATATATATATATATATATATATATATTTTTTTTTTAAGTGATCTTGATCCTACATATATAAAAAGAATCCTTTCCTTTTTTGCATTACAAAAGGGAATACATGTATATATATTTTTTCCCAACATCAAGATTTATTTCATGTAAATTATTGTTTAACCACTGACCCCATTCTGATTGCCATTTATTTTTGGTTTATGCATTTTTAATGTTGGTCTCAGATCTGTGAAAGATATAGAGCTTATTACTGATTCTGTAGATCAGTGGTTTAATGTAAATTAATGTAAATTAATGTAACATTAAAAACATTAATGTAAATGTGTAATCAAAGGTTTTGTTATCACCAAAAGATCTAAATGAAGAAAAAAATGCACAGATTATTGAATGAATCAATCAATCCTCGAATGGTAACCAGAAATGTAAGGCTTTCAAACAAAGAAAGAGCTTTGATCACTGGGAGATACAACGACCAGCCATTAACCATTCGAGCAATAGCAAACACCAGACTGAAATGAAAGAACATGATTTAAGCAGTGATTATTCACCAAACCATTTTCCCCACCACAGTTCAGTGTGGCTCTTTTGTTTTTTGCTCACCTGGTCTCAATGTGGTCGAACAGGTGCTGCCAGCGGTCGTTGACATCGCGTAAGGCCCCATGGATCTCTGCCTCCTTAGCCTTGTCGCTGGCCAATAGGAGCTGCTCGCCCAGCTGCTTGAGGTGGCTCTTGTTCTCGCTGAAGAGGTTAATCTCCTCCATGCAGTCCTATAGTGAGAGGTACACAATGAACACTGGCCTTTCATGTGCTTTAGTCATTAACACATCCATCCCAAACAAAACCCACTAACTGCACTTTGTCTCTGGATGGGTCTGACGGCTGCCAAAACTATATTCCTTCTCTCAGCATGGGACCTCTTTAAAGCAGAGGAACACTTATTCACACTGACCCCCTCAGCCGCCCAAATCCTTTTCACTTTCTCCACTGCTTTTAAGGGTTCACCTGTTTGTTTAGTCCGGCCAGGCACACTTTGATCATGGCATCTGGGTGTCATCACTAGTTACACAATATATGTACGCACCCTATATATTCAGAAACCCTATGTTATTAGCGACACCGGTGGGCGTTAAGTGAACTGCAGCTAGCAACTTCAAGATTACAGCTAGCAACAGTTCTTTTTTAAGTTTTTTTTTTCTCTCTTTCACGCGCTAATGTACTTTCCTCTTAATAACTTCATAAATACACAACAAAAATGACAGCGGTGAAAAAGCAGCAGAAAGAAACAATCAGATCAAAGGGATATGTTTGCACAAGCTCTGTAAATTACCAGCATTATGTCGAGTTATGAAGATTATAAAATATATTTGAAACTATATAGATCTGATGAGATAGTTTGAATTAATCTCTTTTATTTTTATGACACACTGACTACAGAATATCTCTTTCTGCATATTATCCTAAACACTGTACAAGCATTCATTGCATGTGTCAGTATGGAAGAGAGGCTCTCGGAAGCGCACATAAACATCACAACCTTTTGATTTTCTCGGAAAAAAACGTCCCGATTCTTTCACATATAAATCAGTCTACAGGCATAGGCAATCTAGGAAGTCGGGGAAAAGGTTTTGTTTTTTAAGTTTTGTTAGAAGTTGTTCACACATTGGCAATAAAAACAAGTTGTTCACACATTGGCAATAAAAAAAGCGATTAATACATGAATTAATAAATTCTCACATTAACTTCATTAAAAAATTATTTGAAATAAATTAGACGTTAACTGAAAAGTATCTTATTTCAGCTTCTTGCCCAGGAAACCTTTCTCATTTAGTTCAACAAACTAAACATGAAATAAAAATTAACAAAAAACTTAGACATATTTTTAGACAAACGCCAAAATGTAAAACCTATTATAATTGTAGCATCTCACTAATGCAAAATACATCATCAGTAACGGCACTAGAAAGAGACAATGGCCACTTTTCTGAAAACCTCAATGGTAAACTATGCGCTAATGACAGCAAAGTGCTTGACGTGGCACTGTTTGATGGTGAGAGAGAAACTGCACATATAAGGCCATTGTAGTGTATGAACAAAGAGGTAAACAAATGAACCAACAGTTATGCAGAACAGAACTGCCCTCAGTTTTATAGTACATGCAGTAAGCTAGATTAGCACTAATCTTTTGAGTTTTTTTTAATAATGTACATTTGTAACATATTTCAGTAAAAATGAACAAATGCTTCAGTATGTGAGTGGATAAAATGTAGCCTACATTGTAAAAATGAAATGTAAAATCTGTGGGGCCTCCCTTGGGAACGCTGAAAGTGTGCTGTTCATTTGAGACCGTTTTAATCCTTCATAGATACTCTAAATAGCATATACCATATAATACCATATTACTGACCTACTTAAGCTCCTTACAAATGTACAACAGAAACTCACCATGACAAAGGCAGATCCATGTTTGAGGTTATATAACCACAAAGAAACAAACACTCAAGCAATTTTACATATTAACACAGCAATTACATAATGGTTGATTTCAGGGACCGTTCACACAAAACTGAAAATTCTGTACTCATTTATTAAACCTCGTTCCAAACCCGTAAGACTATTTCTTTCTACAGAACACAAAAGGAGAAATTATGTCTTGTATGCCCTTTTCAATGCAGTTACAATGATTGGGCTCTAGAGCTTTTAAGCTTCAAAAAGGACACAAAAGGAAAATCAAATTATCATAAAAGTGGTTCATATGACTTCCTCATTTTAAATTAAAAATAGAATAAAGTGTTCAGAATATTCATCAGAACTTTCACTATTAAACTTGTGTGTTACACGAAAAACAGTACACTAACGTTGAAAGGTTTAGGGTAGATTTTTTTTAAAGAATTTAATACTTTTATTCAGGCACGGATGCATTACATTGATTATGTTATAATAATCAACGTTATAATTATGCTGTAATAATTATGCTTATGCAATAATAATTATGTTATAATTATGCTGTAATAATCAACAATAATAATCATAATTTACTATATTTAAAACTGGGTTTAGAAAAAAAATGTAGAACCTAAATTAGGCTGCACAATTTATATATATATATATATATATATATATATATATATATATATATATATATATATATATATATATATATATATATATATATATATATGTATATATATATGAAGAGTTCAGATGCAAAAGCCTCTAAGTGCCATTTGAAATTTTTCTTCTAAAATGACCATTTTTATCAAGCTTGTATATTTAAGTTCAGTAATTTCACTTAAATGGCAATGAAGATTACCTATTATTTGTCATTTAAGTGAAATTATTGAACTTAAATATACAAGCTTGATAAAAATGGTCATTTTAGAAGAAAATTTCAAATGGCATTTAGAGGCTTTTGCATCTGAACTCTTCATATATATATATACGAAATATCACAATATGCATATTTTCAGCACTTTAAGGTGATAAAATCAATAACAGGAAATCATCTCTACCTTTTTAAGTTTCTCCACCATTTCCTCAATACTATGGTTTTCCCCCCTGTGTGCCACTTTTTTCTCCATCTGTGTCAGCCAATCACAGAGCTCCTTGTTTTTATCATTGAAGATGATCCAAGCGTTCAGGCGATCAGCTATTTCCTGTTTGCGATCAGTGACACCTACACACAAGAGAAAGGTAAAAAAAAGCTTCAGCATGACAAAAATACAGCCTAAAATATCATTTCATTACAGTAAGTAAAGAAATGTTTGAAAGTCCCGGATTTCTACACTGTTAATGTGTTAAACAAAACATCTCTGAGAGCACATGTCCCACTCTTAAACTCTAGAAGAGATACAGAAGAACTTGCACTCTTTGTCCTCATTGAATTTTGTAATGCGCTCTCGAACTGATGGACCGGTTCACTACCCTAATTCACGAGTGAAATAAAGACTTCAAACCAACTAAGTACAAAGGTGTAAGGTTACAACTATGAATTTATTTTAAGCTTTCCATCTGAAAGGTTTTTAACAAAAAAAAACACTCATCTCGTGCTGTGAGATTGATTACAGGACTGTTAGGCAAAGAGTACAGCAAAAGCCCGCTAGCTCTTACTACTTTCTGTCAGAAAGAGGCTAGTCTATTCGTATGTACTAACACCAAGACACACTGGGGGACAAGGGCAGCGCTTTGTAGTTCCTCTTTTGCTCGTGTCATTCCTAAATCGCCATGGCTTACAAGTAGCCTTTTAAAAAGCAAGAAAGCATTTACCATGCTACATTTGTCAGTGAATGGTATGCATTTTCCTTAAACCACTGATGCAACACCACACATAAACCATTAATGCTTTCTTTCAACTATAAGAGAAAGTGAGTTTTTCCTTCTAAATACAAGTATTAATCACTAGTTTAAAAGAAAGCACAAGGACACTGAGATAAATTGGTTACTTCTATTCAAAGTTGTGTTGTCAAACAGATATTCAATGATTTCCTTGGGCTCACAAACCTAAGCAACTTACTACAAACATATGCAATGGCAAATAAAAGTCCTCTTTCCAGAAAAACAAAGCAAGGTCTAGCTTTGCCAGCTTTATTCATTCCAGGGAATGTTTCCACCTGCAACCTGTTAGCAACAGACAATGAAGAGCACGTAGACTGACCTCATTGGCTCTCTGGCATGGCTTCCGGCCAGAGCTTTAAAGAAACACGACTGAAAACTCAAACAGCAACTCCACAAACTGAAAAAACGGTTCATTAAACAAGGCTCCCTGCGTAATGTGGTGAGAAGTCCAAGGGTTGGATATAGGCCATGCAATGATCTGTCCTAAATGTGGCCTTTCTGTTTTTAATTGCTCTGGCTGTTTACAGTTACAAGAGCAGCTCCATTCAAATATGAGCGGGCCATTCAGCTACTCTACTTAATAACGGCAGGCTGGACACCTGCGCTTGACAGATAAACTTGGAAAAAAAAAAGTCCTCAGTCAGCCTAGAAAAAAACAAAACTTTTAAAGTGAGCTACGTAAGTAATGCATATTGATGAGTGTGTTCGAATTAGATCTGCACTACACAGGAGTATTATTTTATTTTATAACCATAATTAGAGCTCAACTAATGTAATTGTAGTTAGTACGTTGTAATGATGTTAAAGGGGTCACCCAGCAATGACAACTCATAATTTATCAAACCAGAATCACTTTCGTTCTTCTGTGGTGCAGAAAATCCCAATTTCTGAGGACGATTCTGGCTAATGATATTTCATTAAAATGAAATTAAAGGAGGACTGGAGCTGTCAAGCCCCCAAAATTGGTCCATGTGACTCATGTGCTATATTTCAAGTCTTCTGAAGTCATACAATAGCTTTGTTTGTGTTAAAAGTATTCATTTAAGGCATTATTTGCACACTTAAAAATGGTTTACAGAAGTGTACTGATTGATTCAGTTCACAAAATGATTTTGGTCTGACGGATTTGTTCAGCGAACCAGACTGAGATCAACTCTAAATGGCTAAATGATCCAATTGGAGTGGTAACATTATAATTGCAAGTATTCTGAAAGGGATATAGTGCACGAGTCATACTGTATAAACTACTTTCATTATACTTTCATGCTGTTTTTGTGTTCCTTTAAAGCTTTGAATGCGCTTTCCATTCCTATTTGTAATTGCGTGAACAAAAACTTCTTAAAAATTTCTCCTAATGTGTTTCACAGAATGTTTGGACCAACATGTGGGTGTGCAAATGAAACAGGTGAAACATATTTTCTTGTACTATTTATCATGTCAGAAACATTTATGTGTTCAGTACATCTTGTGGCACATTCTGAGGAACTTTTTTAATCATGAACATAAATCTAGATCAATTCATGTATGTTCTTGTTTTCCCTCTCTTTTTTTGTGCCATGCGGCACTGTGAAGTTCCCCCACTTCCAGGGGTGAATCATTGTGTGCCTTTCAATGCTGCTTGGTCAACAGCTTCTCTTTCCCTCCTACTCTCACACTCTTTCAAACTCACTCACTCATTCACTCACCTTCAAGCACAGTTCTTCCCATTGGCTATGAAGCTCTTCCACCTGTCCCTGAAGAAGAGCGGTGTCCCCGGGCAGCACGTACTGGGACACGTCTGCCTTCATGGTGCTCAGCTCTTTCAGTCCTCCAGCCCAAATCTGCAGCGAGTCCTCGTATCTCCTGCATAACACGGCAACCAACAAGTTAAACTCCCCTCCTCTGCACACTAACCCTAGCCCTCTCTCTGTCCCTGTCATTAGCGCACGGGATTAAGGCCCGCTGGATGGGACGGGGAGGGTTGTAGGCGAGAGGGGGAGGTGGGAAGGGAGAGTGGGGGGAGGGCAGAGCACCCATAACAGCATGGAAAGGGGTGATGGGGTAAAGGCCAAACATGTTAAGGATACTCATTATCTTTTGTTTGTCAGTTTTACCTACCTCCATTAAAAGGCAAATCACAGCTTAATCAACAAGAAATCAAATCAGTCTCAGCAGATGTTATTAACGCATTTCTAAAGCAACATGATTATATCAACAGGTGTTTTTTTTCTTTAACAAAGTCTTTGGAAATAGATTCAGTGTATTAAAATACAGGAGATTAATGTACTTTGAGGGTATGTTTACACAATAACGATGTACTAAAATCAGACGACGATGTTGTCAAAAATGATCTCAGTTCACACGGATCTGCGATAATGACTAAAAAGGCTGTTTTATGGCGATGTCACTTTGTCAAGAAACGCAAACACATAACACGCATGCATGAATATGTAATACGCATGCGCATGATGTCACCGTTTTCACAAATTCATGTTTTTGTTGTTTACATGGAGACAGTAAAGGCATCGTTTTCAAAAGCTTGCGTTTTCAGCAAGTGGTCATGTAAATAAACGGCCAAAACGCATACCAAGTTTTTGCGTTTTCAGTTGAAAACGGTGTTGTGCAGGCACGTGCACACATAGACATCAAAGTGGGCTTGAGCACCTGCCCTTTTCATTCCTGAAGAGAAAGTGCCCTTTTTTCTGGGGTGCTTTTTTAATTTTTGAAAAATAATATATATTCCTTTTTGAGCACAGCTTCCCTGTCAAACAAATATATTTATTGAATAGTGTATCTAAATATCAGGTCTGAACATAGACAGTAGGGTCTGAAGCGCCGATCAAGAGTTAACGCGTCTGCTCTAGTGAGCTCAGCTCAGCTGGCTGCGCCACTGTTTGGACTTTGAACCGAGCGGATAAACAGTCCGTGAGACGCGCGCGGTTCAAATGAGTTTCGTTCCGCTTTTGGCACATAAACATTATCGAACATTTATCGAACTCGACATTGATATCGAGCATTGGCGATATTGACTCGAAATTGAATTAAAAAAATATACATTTAAGACGTGGCTGAATGTAATTTATGACCTTGTATGGGAAATCCGGACGTTTTTATGACTTTTTATGGTTAAAGTTATTATTATTAAAGTTAATGACTTACATCAATAGTCTTTCCCCTGAAATTTAGAAATCTAAATTGGTGAATTTAGAGGAAATCTACAGATGCAAACAGATGGAGGATAGTAGGTTTAAAACAAACTCCATCTGAATGTGGATTTTGAAGGTTTTATTTGATAATGATGATACAGTCTTCCCTCAAATGTGAAACTAAGTCCATGTCACTATCAGGTGTATCAAATATATAGCATAGAAAACATGCACATTGTGGCATGGTTTCATTTGCTGCTCAACAATTGCGTGCATTTGAGGAAGATAAAATTAACTTGAAATCATTTTATAAAAAGTCAGAGTTGTGTTAATATATATACTTTTTTGTTTAAAAAAAGTAAAAAAAAAATGTAATTATGAGAAGTGCCCTTTTTTTCACTTGAGCCCCTGCCCCTCAAAATGTCTGTGCACGTCCCTGGTGTTGTGTAAACGAAAATCAAATCTAAGTAATCAAAGTCAAATAGAAATTTGACGACTAATTTCCCAATAGCGTAAAATCTTGGCACTGGCACAATTCATGCAGCAGGTTTCCAATGCTTGATGTGATCTGTATGCTTAAAGGAGGTGCCAAAAAATAATTGCAAGCAATGTAGAGGCCTGTACCTTTAATGTTAGCTGACTTAACACTATAGAGTAGGATCAAAAAGTGTTGAGAATATTAGTGAAATGCTTCTATTTAACTTTTTTTTATATATATAGGCCTACAGTATGTGGTTTAATTACATATTACATAGCAATTTGTGAAAGCAAGGTGTATACTAAAATATACACTACTGTTGCATAAGAACCTTTAAAGAAAAAACACAAACCCCAAACTTTTGAACAGTAATGCATATGAATTTCAGAATGTCTAGGTGTTTGGTTTGTCCCTCTTTGGCTTTATTAACTTAAAATACCATCTCAAACTAGCCTACATTTAAAACATGAAATTGTTAAAAATTTCTTCCTTTTGTCATAACTTTTCCTTGAAAAAAAAAAAACGTGATTGTAAACATGGTCAAACTTCCTAAATCCCTAAATGTTTAGGATGCATAAATTACCTTAGTGAGTTGTTCATGTGTCTTTAGATCTTCTAGCTTCTCTGGCAGTGGACTCTTTAATCTTGCTTTATCTCTTCCAGTTTGAGAGCACAATCCGCCAGTCCAGTTTCACACAGCTTCCAGTTCTGCAAATAAACAGCAGAATCTCTTAATCACTGCAAATCACTTATTTTTAGATTTAAAGGAACCTTCCAGGTTCAATACAATCTTAAGCTTTACAAACAGTATGTGCAACATGTCAAGTTTAATAATTTCGTTTTGTCGATCCTGGAGTTTAAAAATACAGTTTTTACCATGTTGATTATGAGAGTCACTGGTGTGCTTGTACTTTGTGTCTGTCTGCCACTGTTTTATCTCGTATCAGATCTCAGATCAGTGAAGAGGGATTTCCATTCCACATGGGGGATATACCATCCCCTGTCTATTGTGAGCACATGCACACAAACACAATTCTACCCACATCACTCTCTAAACCCCTCTCTCTTTGGCAGTCAAAACAATGACGTCATCATTCCAAAAGAGATAAGCCAATCAGAGTTGGTTATGAGTGGGTGTGACTCAACATGACAATTTATGTTGTTTGTACAACTGTAACTGCTATGCATTACAGTGCTTAGCATAAGTGAACACAGCCATGCTAAAGTTGACTTAACAGAGCAATAACAAATCATCTTTTGGAAAAATGAGGATAAAACATATTTCATGGATCCAGGATACTATGCATCCTGATAAAGTTCTCTTGGCCATTAAAATAGCCCCACATCATCACATAGCCTTCACCATACTGAGAGATTGGCATGGTTTTATTTCAGTTAGCCTAATAGCTGGTTTGATTTGCATTTAGAGATGATCTTATGGAAAGTACCCCATGCCAATCTCTAGGTATGGTGAAGGGTATGTGATGATGTGGGGCTATTTTAATTCCAAAGGCCAAGGGAATTTAAGATCCATGAAATAACTGGCCTTTAAAAATAAAAATCTGCCTTCCTCTATGGGAATTTAACATAGGGGTGTCCTGACTTATGCCCCCTGTATTTTAAGGAAGAACATTTATTTATGAAACATTATTCATTCACAAAGAAAATTGGTGTCCTTAAAGGTTAGTATTTTTCCTCATTTTTTTAAATTAAGGCATTAAGATCAACTTCCAAAAGATGATTTGTTATTGCTCTGTTTAGTCAACTTTAGCATGGGTGTGTTCACTTATGCTAAGCACTGTGTGTTCTGAAGCCTTATTATCTTCCATTATTGTGGTTTTGAAAATGAAGTAGAATTTAATAAAGATTTTACTTAATATCAATTTTACTTCAGGCCTTAGGGCATTATAGGATTGTTTGTGAAGAATGACAGATGATCCAGTGTAGACACCGAACTGCACAGTGGCTTGGGAGCCATGGTTTTCATGTTCTGTGTGATATGGCCCAGCTGCCTCGTTTATGGATTATGGGTGGGATTACGCTGATCTCTCATCCTCAGAAATGAAGCACTTTGTTAGTGAAACGCTCAGTAGGGTATGTAGGTCAATTGCGGCTAAGAGCCCCATGACAACTTTGCTCTCTCCATAAAAAGAGAGTTCAACAAGACAAGGTTGTCAGCACTAATTCAGACTGAGTCTGTGCTATGTTTATGTTTTAATTAGCAGGCTAAGTTTTGTTTGACATGTTCTAAGTGACATTTTGACCCCTGGAAAGTCAAAAACATTCAAAACAGTTTTGTGTTTTAAATGAATTTTTTTTAAAATAATAATAAATACCCATACAATAAAATGATCAAATCTACGAGGCGATTGCATTCACTTGAAGAAAAAAAATCTACTCTGTTTTTCTGAATTAACGAGTTAATATTTCATGAGAAAATTTTTTTTGCTCTGTTTTTCTGAATTAACGGTTAATTTTTCATGAGAAAAATTTTTCTTGCTCTGTTTTTCTGAATTAACAAGTTCATTTTTCATGAGAACATTTTTTTTGCTCTGTTTTTCTGAATTAATGAGTTAATTTTTCATGAGAAAAAAAGTTTTTGCTCTGTTTTTCTGAATTAATGAGTTAATTGTTCATGGAAATTTTTTTTGCTCTGTTTTTCTGAATGAAAAATTTTTCTTATGAAAAATTAAGTCGTTAATTCAGAAAAACAGAGCAAAAACTTTTTTCTTATGAAAAATTAAGTCGTTAATTCAGAAAAACAGAGTAAAAAAAATTTCTCATGAAAAATTAAGTCGTTAATTCAGAAAAACAGAGCAAAAACTTTTTTTCTCATGAAAAATTAAGTCGATTAATTCAGAAAAACAGAGCAAAAACTTTTTTTCTGAATGAAAAATTAAGTCGTTAATTCAGAAAAACAGAGCAAAAATTTTTTTCCATGAAAAATTATCTTGTAATTTTGAGATAATTAAGTCGTTAATTCAGAAAAACAGAGTAGATTTTTTTTCTTCAAGTGAATGCAATATCGCCACCGAACAAATCAATTAATATGTTACAAAAAAGGTAAATGTAATTTGAATAATTGGTACCGATATATTGAGAATTTGACAAATTATTTGTCAATGGAAACTTTCATATCACAGCTAGTAAAGACACTGGGGTGTAACGGTACAGTAACAGTTTGGTATGTTTATGGTAAAGCAGGAGAAAAGCTAAACTTTAAAAATGTTTTATTAAACCGGTTAGGGTGCTATTTTATTTGGGGGATGTGATTTGAACTGCGTACACTGGGATGCAAAATATGTAAGTAAGATATTTAAAAAGAGGATAGAATCATTGCAGTCCCATTCTAAACACCTCACTCTATTTTATGAGCATGTACGCACCGGCACTCGTTATATGAAGTCTGCAAACTTGTTGTCAAAATAATTATTACCAGTTAAGTATTCAACGAATGGAAAACACATCTCAAACGCATTAAACAACACAGTCAGTAGGGCCATTAAGTTTGAAATAAACACATTATTTAGTTTGAAGTTCTGATTTAGATTCATGCGATTAATATAAAACAAGTCTCCTGTTTAACACAACTGGGATTGTGCACTTATACAGTAGCAGCTCATTCTGTCAATCTCTATCGAAATAAACTATATTGCCCCATCCGAGACAGGAAATGCGGAGTTTGAAAATGTGTTCTATACACCAGGGTGTGTAAGGCTTTAATACCGGTTTTTAAGGCCTGCAAAAATAAAATTAATACTATAAATCATATCCAAAACCATAAAATAACTGTAAAAATAGCCATTTAAACTATACAGCTCAAATAATACAAGTTTTATAAAATGACAAACCTCACATTTCAGCCTTTAAACCATTTTTAAGAAAAGGGATGTCAATATGATACTCTATAATCTATACAATAATTTCAAAATATGATTATATATATTATATTCTAGATGCTTTATTCTACAATGTATGAATGTACACATTAGCTTCTTATCAATCCACCAGTCAATCTTCGCATTGCTCTTTTCATTGGCAGATGCCGCTGAATGAAAATGCGATTTCACGCTTCAGCGAGTTTGCAAGTACAATATAAACATGAAGTAAACATTGTAATAATTCAACAACAGAAGACCAAAGCAATCGCTTAGCACAAATGTGGACTATTCAGTGATTGTTAACTGCCAATTCCACCCCTATAAAACGGTCTGGGAGATCTGAGAATTGGGTCACGTACATGAGTTATGGTGTCTGCAAGAACTTTTCTTTTCTCCACAAGGCCACAGCTTCGCTTCCCACGTCTCCATGAGGCCATCCAGTTCAGACTGCAGGCATGTCTGCGTATGTGCATCTGTTAAGAGAAGGATCTGTCTGCCTTCCACCACAGTCTGGCTGTAGAGTTCCTCATGAAGCTGTAGTTGCTCCTCAGCCCACTGTGGGAAACAGAGCATGTGAGATAAACAGTTTATGATATACAGATGCCTCTGCATGCAATGGATGCAGTTGGAAAGACAAAGTCTCATCACTAAATGATCTTACCTTAAAGTCCTTTATAGAGCACTGGAGCTGCTTAAGCTAGCACAGCGCCAGTCCTGCCGGTGGCAGAAGTTCTTTGATGTGTCTGATTAACTTTGAAAGTTTCTCTCCAGCCTGCCTCATAGAGCTGCCAATGTCCCATAAGCCCCTCCAGATATTTCCCATGCTGCTGGACCCTCTGCTGTGTCCCCTGCCAACGTGTCTTTCAGCTGGGTATGCCTCAAGATCAGATGACTCCTGCTCACAGTGGAAATGTGTTTAAGATTTGCTCAAGGTAAATCGAGCCGCAAGTTATCATAGGCTAATGAAGAACATTTACTTGGGTTAAAAGGGTTTAGTTCACCTAAAAGTTAATATTCTGTCATCGACTTCTCTCCCTTCTTTTTTGGTCTTCAAAACACAATTGAAGATATTTTTTGAGGTTTTTGTCACTCCATTGAAAGTCCATTCATCCAAAATATTGATGCTTCAAAAAGTTCATAAAAACATTGTAAAGTTAAATCGTATGAATAGATCATAATATAATGCTCCATGTCCCTTCATAAGACTTGAATTGAATGTTGCAATTCATATTGAACGTTTTTGCAGTCTTTTGAACTGTGAAAGTTTTGTGGGTTGGACTGAAGGTTTCACAAAAAAAATCTTCATTTGTGTTTTGAAGATAAATGAAAGTCTTATGTATGTGGAACAACATGAAAGTAAGCAAGAGATGACAAAATTGACATTTGTGAGTGAAATAACCCTAAAAGTTTAAATCGTTTTTTGAAAAGAGTCCATAGATGTTACAACAGATGAGCAACACATAACGAAGATGATAATATCATAAAACTAACTGCAGTTCCACTGGCTATTAGCTTTGCCACTCATCTGAAACAAGAACTAACCACATTTATGTGCCTCTCTACATGACATTTGTTTTTGCAATAAAAAACCAGGCCTGAAAAACATCTTAAATGTAACTGCCACGAGTTTCATATGAAGCAGCACTTATCGGCTGAAAAGAAAAAAATATTTCATGCTGATAGCACATGCAGTTTCATTTCCTGAGTGCGAGCCAGCTTGTTCCAGTGCTGAGCTCAAAGGAGCTCTTCCACACCACATAACTCAAGAGTTATGGCCCTAGCTGAAGGCCGTGGAAAAAAAAACAGTTGGAGAACCTTGGTTTTAATTATTCATAAAGGTGACATCCAGTTCAGAACAAATTATTAGACAACTTTCTTTGATTTCTTATCCATGGCAGAGTCCCACACAGGAGGTAAGTAAGAACATTCTGAGGTTACTGATTTTTTATAGAGGGAATGAATGATTCAGTGCAGTGCTAGAAAAGCTCACCTGTCCTCATTCTGACTTGCTCTCCAGGAAGAGTAAAGCCTCATTGATGATAGCATCCTGTAGCTGCTGGCTGATTATGACCTCCACTTTCAGCCTCTGAAAAAATATTACTAATTTATGAGCAGATGAGCTCTCAACAACCATTTTCAAAAAGTACTCTATTACAAACGGTTAAAAAAACAATAGAAGTAAAAAAAACAACCTCAATAATAATAATAATAAACCAAAAAACATTCAATATTGACTGTGTTTACATTACAATATTCCAATCAGAATATGGTAAACCTCTAATTATGTGTGCGTCATGGTAAACATCTCAAATGATATAATTATTAGGTCAATATTCTGATTTCCACAAATCATTAGCATGATTCTTTAGTCTAAATGCAAGATATTCTGTGTGTTGTGTGATAGAAATGGAAATTCTGTGTGTTCTGAAAATGAAAAAATAAAAATAAAAATAATTCAAGCAGTAGTGGAAAAACAAATCAGATTGCTATATATACAAGAATATTCCAGCAGCATACACTACTGTTCAAAAGTTTCGGGGTCATGTCTTTGAAGTCCCTTATGTTCACCAAAAACTGCATTTATTTGATCCAAATTATACAGTAAAACAGTAATATTGTGAATATTCATGTTCACATGACCACATGTTCTGCATGTATAGATGGTCATTGTGAAGTAACAGTATTATACAGTAAATTGAATAATAGAAAATAATGTTGGTAACACTTTACAATAAGGTTCATTAGTTACTACATTAGTTAACATTAACTAAGAATGAACAATACTTCTTCAGCATTTGTTAATCTTTGGTAATGTTAATTTCAAACATTTACTAATACTTTATTAAAATCTTGTTAACATTAGTTAATGCACTGTGAACTAACATGAACAAACAATGAACAGCTAGATTTGTATTAACTACTGTTAACAAAGAATAACAAATACAGTAACAAATGGTTAGTTCATGTTAGTTAATGTATGAACTAATGTTTAATAAATGAACCTTATTGTAAAGTGTTACCATAATGTTCTAACGTATTTTAACTGTTTACTATCTTTACCTGATGCGCAGCTAGCTGCTCTCTTACAGTAGCATAGTTTCCAGACGTCTGATTGGATAAACCAGCCTCGATTTTGTCCAGGAGCTCCATCCAGCACTGGCACTTCTGTTGGAAGTTCTGAGCACACAGTATCTCTCCATTCATCTTCCTACAGACAGAGATGTGCATTGGCATTCACCAGACACAAGAGCTGGGGCTAAATCTAACGTTAGGGTGTTTGTTTGGGGGAAAAGTAATAGTTTGCCAAAACATGAAAATTCATCCTGATGTAATTGCAAATTATTTCACCCCATTGAACACAACAGGAGAGTTTTTGAACGGATCTGAAACAACCTGAAGGCGAGACAGAAAATTACAGAATTTGCACATGTAGGTTAACTAGCCCTTTAATTAGATGTAATGTCCATGTGGATAGATGCATAAAGCACATTTTTTTTGTATATCTCAGGGCTAAAACAAAATGTTTGGGAACTGAATGGCATTGGTGCAGTGAAGGTTCACTTGCCTGTGTCTATCTGTAGCCTGGGAGAAGACCTGAACCCACTCTGTGTTGAGGGTCTGCAACCTCTCTTCCTCTGTAGAGCTTAAGGAGATTCTGAATTTATTTTGATTCAGAGCAGCAAGGTTCAGGGTTCAGCCCACTCAGATCTAACAGAACCATCTATCAAACAGGAAATAAAAGGAAAAACATTTACATAAACTCAAACTATAACCTTTTAGTTCCCTCTGAAACACAAAGAGGGGATGAAAGAAATGCCACAGATTCACCTTTAGTCTTTCCATGCTTGTGGTGGCCGAGTTCAAAATGCTTTCAAAGTTTTTAAGTTGTTGCTCCATTGATTTCAAATCATTGCTGAAACGGCAGTGCTCCTCTAGCTCCTCCTATGGACCGAGAACAGCACAACACTTTGCCATCATGATTGCCATCGGTGTGCAGATCAATCAGATAACAATTACATAATATTGTATTTAGCAATTTAAAATATTAAAACTTGTCACCCTCACCTGAACTTGTGCCCCAATCTCAGAAAGTG
Organism: Hybognathus amarus; assembly: GCA_030378365.1. NCBI lineage: Eukaryota > Metazoa > Chordata > Actinopteri > Cypriniformes > Leuciscidae > Hybognathus > Hybognathus amarus. Next base: position 76,350 of record JAQIUQ010007621.1, read on the forward strand.
CTTTACCAAGATGCACATGGTCCCGTGATAGCAACCTGGTTTCTGATTTGATGACGCGAAACTGACTGAGGTTTCATCTGCCCAATGAGAAGCTTTGAGGCCTCCAAGACTTTTCCCACACTGCTTTGTAAGGCCGCCATGTCTTTCTCCAAAGTCTGTGAAAGACAAGCCACACAGGACATTACATAATTTGTCATCTCATTCATTTGTTTTTTTAATGAATGCTGCTCTTTTAAAATGTTCTATTCAATGCAGTTTCCACAAAAAATATTTTGAGCAGTAAATCAGCATAGAATGATTTCTAAAGGACCATGTGACACTGAAGACTGGAGTGAAATAAATTCTCAATAATATTTTGTACGCTGCATGTTTCCCTTTAATGTTCAACGTTTTATTGTTACAGCACTTTGGTTAAAATGTTGCTTTTAAATGTGCTATAGAATTACATTTTGACTTGACTTGACTTATCTAGGGAGCCACTTTAACTATTTTTGTGAGTTAAGATGGAATTGGTAGAGGTTAGGAGAACTTCTGACATCTACTAAAAAAATTACAATTAAATACCAGACATAGTATATGCAGACAGCGAGGGAGATTCATGTCACAAAGCAAAAAAAAAAAAAACACCAATTAGGGCTCTGGATAGATCATTTCACAAAAACATACTGTTGTGCTTTTGCATTTCTACATCATTCCTTTAATTTATTTTAATTTTTTTATCCACACATATTTGTTTTATACACAATATATTTGTTTTATAGATAATAAATGACTATAAAATATGTTCTAAAAATATACACTGAACAAAATTATAACCGCAACACTTTTGTTTTTGCCCCTATTTTTCATGAGCTTACTCAAAAGATCTTTTTCTATGTACACAAAAGGCCTATTTCTCTTAAATATTGTTCACAAATCGGTCTAAATCTGTGTTAGTGAGCACTTCTCCTTTGCCGAGATGATCCCTCCACCTCACAGGTGTGGAATATCAAGATGCTGTGAACAACTGAACTGAAGTACCTCAGACTCATCTGCAGGACAACAATTTAGCACTTAACAAGCACATGTTGAAATTGGTTAATTTTTTTATTTTTTTTTATTTTTTCAGTTTGTCACTGTGCAGTTTTACTTTATTATTATTTTCTTAAAGGTACAACCCAAACCAGTACTTTTGTACTTATTTAAAGGAGTAGTTCACTTTAAAAAAAGCTTTTGCTGATAATTTGAGATGGTCCTCACTGCAGAACACGAAATCCAAGGGATGTTTTTTTGCTTTCCTAATTTGCAGCCCTAATTGGTGTTGTTTTGCTTTCATGACGTGAATCTCCCTCGCTGTCTGTTTTTAGTAGATGGCAGAAGTTTTTGTAATTAAAAAAAAATCCTAACCTTTGACCAATTTCATCTTAACTCACAAAAATAGTTTTACCATACATATAGCTAAACCTACCCATCTCCACCAACTGACCCCGGACCACACCCCTAATCCTACCCATCTCCACCCCCTGCTCCCTTAACCCCACCCCTAATCCTACCCATCTCCACCCCTTACATCTGGATCCAACTCCGCCCCCTGGATCTCGTGTACTGCAATGAGGTGCTACTGGATAATTTACTCACCCTCATTTTCATCCAAGATGTCCATGTGTTTTCTTTCTTCAGTTAGAAAAGAAATTATGTTTTTGATGAAAACATTTCCAGGATTTTTCTCCATATATAATTCAGCTGCACTGAAACTGTCATTTGGACCTTGAACCGTTTCGGGCCCATTGAAATCCATTATATGGAGAAAAATCCCTGGACTGTTTCCATCAAAAACCTTAATTTCTTTTCGACTGAAGAAAGGAGAGACATGGACATCTTGGATGAGGTTGGGGTGTAGTAAATTATCAGCAACATTTTTTTTTAAAGTGAACTAGACCTTAAGGGTCGTATCCGAATGGGAAACGGTGTGAAAGGGGCCTAGATACTATAAATTACTCACACTGATGCTCTGCATCCTGCTGTTAAGAAGCTCTACAGTGTTTTCTTCTTTGTCTGAAGAACTCATTAGCTCTTCAAGCCTACTCCAGTGCTGATTTAGAAGAACACGGCACTCTCCTGTGAGACGGTCTGTATTCCAGCCAGAGCCGCAATTCATTCTGGGCCATTTGTAAATCTGCATGCACACTCCTCAGTCACTGATAGATGTCTGAAAACAAACAAAACAGACATTAATACCCACATAGGGCCAGACAAACACAACCTAATAATCAAACATGTTCTGTCCTCTCTTTGCATCACAATTCCTTTTAGTGCAACAGTTTGTTTGCAAGATTCATTATTCAACTAAACCATCAAATGAACAGACTCATCTGATAATTTATACAGCTTCCTCAACATTGATGTTGATAATATTGCCAATTTGGTGCCATTTCAAAGTGCAATTTTAGATTAAATGGCGAATATAAAGGAGACGGACTGGAAAGTAAATTGCTTACCGAGTTCTCGCCTTCTCGAGATGATTGGAAAGCAGTTTAGATGTCGCAAGGCTTGAGTTTGTCTCTTAAGTCAAACACCACCTCAGTTAAGTTGTTCCAGGTCTCTGATAGGTTCAGCTCCCTTTCAAGTTCCTGTTAGGAAGTATGCATGCTATCATATAACATAGTTCTGTACCACTGATGGCAATGTTGAATATTAATATAATTTGTATTCCCATGTTGGGAGAATAAAGTTGGTGCCTCAACATTAATGTTTAAAATGTTAACTTCAAAATGTACAAGTACAACATTTCTGTACAATCTTTTTCCAACGGTATTATTTGTCAGACTGTTTACTCACTTGCAGATGTTCCACATGAATTCGGCTCTGCTCAATTGAGAACACAGGAGACTCTGCACTGCTCCAGTCTGTAGGCCACCCTGGTTGTTTGTAATTCTGCTGCACTTATTTCAGATTCAAAATGAGCCCACTTATCCTTGATTGGCTGCAAATCTAGCCTGAGAGCATTTATCTAAGAAAAAAACACACATGCTGCTAGGAAAAACATTTCTTTGGTCAATCAAAAATAATGAATGAACTCTGACTGGACATGTTTGAAGTTGTTGTAAAACAATCAATAAAACACAAATCAAATGAATTCTTATACATATAAGAAAACTATGCTTCTTAACAACTGTAAAAACAAATGTATTTTCTGAGTAACCCAACAAAGAGGAAATAGCATAATAATAAAAAAAACATGTACACACTGCAAAAATGTAAACACGCATTCAAACGAGGGAGTGAATACATTTTCATTCTGTGTGTGTACGGAATACAGACGTCACTTCTGACGTTCACAGTTTGACACCGTGATTTCACAACATTTCTGGCTTTCTCATGGCTGTAAATGTGCTAAAGTACAAAAAATATTGTAATAAAAAATAACATAAATATTATAAATAACATTTATGTAAATAACAATATAAATATCATATACAAACACACATACATACATATATGTATATATACACATACATACATATTATATATATATACATACATACATACATATATGTATGTATGTATATATAATATGTATATATATATATATATATATATATATATATATATATATATATATATATATATATATATATATACATGTATATACATATACATATATACATATATATATACACACACATCTATATAATAAATATCATCAATAATTCAGATAAAAATATTAATGATTACAAGACTTAACACCACTGAGTGTTTCATGCTGCCTTTAAGCATACATGGCATAAAATGTAGCTGCAGTGTGAGGCTGCTCGAAAGTGTGGGGTCACTAAAATGTTTTCAAAAAAGTATCTTAATGCTAATCTAGGCTGCATTTACTAGATAAAAAGTAAAACAGAATTTTTTTGAATATTACAATTTACTTGGTTTTCTAAAATGTAATTTATGATGGCATTATAGCATCATTACTCCAGTCTTCAGTGTACATGGTGCTTTAAATCCATTCTAACATGCTGATTGCTGCTCAAGAAACTTTTTCCTTTTTTATACAATATTGAAACAGTTGTGCTGCTTAAAATTATTGTGGATATTGTGACACATATCAAATTGAATGCATCCTTGCTGAATGCAAGTAGGTATTATTATTTTTTATCTGTACTGACCCCAAACTTTTGAAAGGTATATGGCCAATGTGCACAAATTTACTGATGTATTCCAGAACAGGGTGTAAGAACTTGCCTGTTGACTCAAAGCTTGGCAGTCCTGGATGGCTGAATTCACCTGCTTGGAGAATGCTTGATCTCCAGGATGTTCACCCATCCTGCAGCCCGAACAGGTGAAGAGCTCCCAAACCCTTCAACTCAGAGGACTTCACCTGCAGCCTTTCCTCTGTCTCCTGGAATGAAGCAGTGTCAGAGTTTCCTGAAATCCCTCAATCCCCTTTTCACAAAGCAAGTCATTTGACTCACAAACAACATTTGCAGCATAAGAGTAAGCGTAAGAGTCTCACCTCACACTCCTGTAATGTTTGCTCAATCTGCAAGCAGCTCTCTGGTCTCCAGCTGCTTCTCACCAATTCCATACGTTGAGCGATCCAGCTGTGGATACAGCGCAATCGCTTTTCTTTATCTGTGCAGACCTGCCACTGGTCCTCAACACTGTGTATCTGGAAACAGAAGAACCGATCACGTTTTAAATATGATGGCTTTAGCAGGTTATACACGTTAGAAACAGCATTGTTGTTTGTCTGCACTCACCTCACTGTCAATCTTGGCCTGTAGGACAAGCCAATTCAGATTGGAGAGCACTTAGTTGCTCAGCAAAGAGGATGCGCTCACTGCGATTGGTGGGTTTGCTCACTGACCCCACCTCATCCACAGACTGGTGGTTCAGAAAGTCCACACACAACTGGCGACTGCTTACTTCAGCCTTAATATCCTAATTATATGTAAAAACAAGGAATATGATACATGTCAGAGTTCCCTACATAATTCAGTTTTGTAGCAGGGTGATTAAAAAATGACAGTAAAGACATTTATAATGTTACAAAAGATTTCTTCTTCAAATAAATGCTGTTATTTTGAACTTTCCATTCATGAAAGTATCCAGAAAAAAAATATCCAATCAGAATTTTAGAATGATTTCTGAAGCTGCGAGAATAAACTTGGAAAAAACATTGTTTGGTTGGTCTAGAGTTTAGGGCTGGACCAGAATATTCGGAATATTTCGTTCAAATAGGTTGGTATTCGATTTGAAAATGTGACATTCGAATAATCGTTTTTTTTTATAATTTATTTTTGCACACCTGGCATCCCACTCAAAACGTTCTCATTCGCACTTGAATATGTTTTACAGTATAAAATCTGGTGAAATAATACTTAACATAAAACTTCCTTATAGCTAATTTATAAATATATTTGCTTCTTCTTGGACTACTAAAAGTGTTCCTGCATCGGGAGTATTCTCTGGCTAGAGCGCAGAGCAGCGCAGAAAACAGCGGAGTTTGTGTGGACAGAAGTGCATGCCTGCAATTGTACGTATTTTGGGTTAAGCTGCATGGCTTTGACATTGTGGAAAATAGAATAATAGAAAGGAAATGTATTATCCTTTTTATCCGTTATTATCAATCTAAATGAATCTACTGCGAGACTTTGAGATTTTACTGGGACCTCACGTCACAATTTCGATTAATTGGAATGTTGTATTACTTGGCCCGCCCTGCCCGCCGATCCGCACATCACTATCGGCAAATGGTCACTATGGTTAGAGAATGGACACGGGAACCCGCAACAGAACGGTTACGATGGGAAAAGGGTATCTGAGCATTTGTTTGAGTTTTGTCGAGAGCCGGAGGCGGCACGAAATTTGATGGACGCGGCCTGTGTGTGTATTTTATATCACTAATGCAGTGTCCGTTCTCGGAGCATATTCCCTGCACGCGTGAGGCGCGCGTGGGCCGCTTCTGTATTTAAATCTACCCTACTTTGTCAGTTATTTGTTAGTCAGTTATAAGTTAACAGACTTGTGTCTGTGTGTGTTTTGCAGTGTCCGTTCTCGGAGCATACGTTCTGCTCGTGTGAGGCGCGGCGCTTCCCGCTCGCGCTGTTCTGTAGTTTATTAAAAGTTTATTAATTCTGAACGTGTTGCGTCTCGCCTGTCTATATATATTGCACCATATAGAGATTCCGAAGCTTCGAATATTCGATGTTCATTACTACCGAAGCTTCGAAGCTCAAAAAATGGTATTCGGACCAGCCCTACTAGAGTTATTTTATTGCTGTATATATAAATTTATTCATATATATAGCTATAAAATAACTCTAGAGTTTGAGCGAACCAAACAATATTTTTCCATTCCTACCATGAAATAATCAGTAAGATTTTATCCAGAAAGCCAGAAATAATAAAAAGTAGGTGCAATACCGTCAAAGCCTGTAGATGTCTATGCAGCTCAGAGGAGTCCAGGGCACAATGGACCCCTGAGCTTTTCATCCTCTAGTCGTCTCTCTACATGCTCCAGCCAGGAGGTCAAATCAGCCAAGACTTGACTGTGAGACTGGCTTGTCAACATCTAACAGAAGGGCAAAAAGATGTTTACAAAAATATATATCTGCTTTGGTTCAAATAGATTGACGAGGGAGAGAGATGGAAGGAGAGAGAAACTGAGAAATTATTCGTACTTGTTGCTGTGTCTGGTGGAGGGTGGGTAGCATGTTAGTCAGGTTCGACCATTCCTGCTCAAGTTGAGCCAGTTGTTTGCGCAGACCAGGAGCTTTCCTCTCAGTCAGCTGCAGTATCTGCATGCCTGCGCTTTCTGCAGAAGCTTTCTGTGCTCGAACGGAACACCATCTCCCTGAAGAACTCCTGTGGCACACAACCAGAACCAAGGTCTCATATTTTGCATTATGGGAATGAGGCATGTGGCCATATGATATAAAAAAGAGAGATGAACTCTAATAAAATTCAAGTCACCATGATCTGGGTCAAGACAATTCTGGAGTCCAGTAGACCAGAATCGGAGAAACTGTTCCATTTCTGAACCCGTTCATGAGCACAACTCAATCCACTCCTCTAGTTCTGTTGAGTCACGCTGAAACCTACACACACACAAATACACAGAAATACACACCTTTATGTTACCTGATATAACAATGTGTCTTCTGAGCCAGTATTTCTCAACTGTTGGGTCTCATTTACCACTACACAATTTCATTCTTCCAACGAAATTACATTTTGCTGATTTTAGTCATTTCTTATTTTTGGTTACTGTGTTTTTCTCAAACCTTTCATAATTCTTTCTGATCTTCTGTGTGGAACGCATCTTCTGCTGTAGTTGATTTTGAAGATTTTTCCAGCGTATTAACAGTCTTGATTTTGGGGAGGTCAGGCAGAAACCCTTTTTCTGTAGGGTCCTGAGTCGGTCTTGGAACTCCCACATCTGAGGTCTTGTGTCTTCCAGGACTTTGTGCAACCTCTGACAACGAGAGAGTGAAAAAGGAAAGGAAAAAGTTAATGGCTAAAATTTGGACAACCATGGCAATAAAGGTATTTCAATTAACTCAGTTACTCAAACCGATTGTGATTAAGTGGTTCAGATGGACTGATGTGGTCAGATGTAGTACTTTGACTGCAAAGTTTGTGAATCATTGCTCTATCTTATCTCATCCCTCCACCCCCTTATCTCTCTCAGCTTCACCCACTTGCTCAGATGGAACGGCTTGTTGGAATGGGAGTGAGATATGCATCTATTCAGAGACACAAAAGAGTTGCTTGATGTTCCTCCTATATCAATCCAGAGTAATGAGCTTTGGTAGTTATAAAGGGAAAATGACATGAACGCAACCAACCATATGCTGCTAACTGTTCCGCGTGAGTCAGCATAGCTGAGAAATTAGGTTTTGTAATAGTGAGAAGGGACAATCAGTTAAAGTGCGGCCAATGCAGGCAGCAGAACATGAAGTTCCGCAGATATGGCACCTGTCGTTCTGAGTAATTTAATCAGGAACATTGTGTGCTGGACCAAAAATGATTGTCATGCAACATATAGCCAAAGAAAGGAGAAGAACCTCAAAGTGCCCTAGAATTTGCAATTGAATTTATCTTGGCATAGTTGCATAACAAGAGTTCAGTACATGGACATGACATACAGTGAGTCTCAAACACGTTGTTTTCTCCTTATTTAAATCTCGTTTTTGAAAAGCACTAGGCGAAAATAGGCGGTTCTCCACATAACACTGACTGTGATGCCACAGTCGGGATCATTAAAATGTTCGCCTCCAAAAAATTTGCATACGCCACCCCATGTTCAATAGAGAGCCTAAGTCCCTCCCCTTCCGGTCGACCACCATGGGACCTTATTTCAGAAAAATATTGTATGGTAGTCAATGGCAGTAAGACAACAAATATTTTGATCTCATTTAAATTGATTCATGAATTACACATATGGTGTTTGTCAATTTGAAAAGATACATTTTCAAGTCAAGAAAGTGGGAGTTTGGTGTAAAACTGTTCTGAGATATAAGACTGTGAAAATACAAAGACTACAAACCCCAAAGGTGCACATTTTCTCTCAATGAATGAAGCTAATTTTACTGAAGCTATGTCATTGTTTCTATAGTCTTCCGTTATAATCGTAACGTTACGGTCATGAGTGTGTTGTTTCAGACTGCACACACAAGCAGTGGATCTCGCTCGTTGTTTCGGCTTCCTGGGAGATGTAGTTCATTGAGCGACTTTCACAAAAAACTAAATGTTACTCTTCTGTTTCATGACGAACTGTGACTTTCTTGACTTTCCTAATTATCTTTTAAATTGACAAACATCATATGTGTAATTCAGGGCACAGTTCAGACGGAATAAAAAGGTAAGTTATCTCTCGCCATTGACTACTATACATATTTTTTCCGAAATAAGGTCCCATGAGCCAGAAGCGGAGGGGCGGGACTTAGGCTCTCTATGCCGGGCAGAACTGTCTGAACAGCCGAGATCATCAGAAGTTCTGCAGGTGAAGAAACAACAAGGATCTTATGGAAAATGGCAGATCATGGAAACAAATGTTATGTTCCTGGCTGTGCAGGGGATGTGAGGACTTTTCATACCCTTCCCACAGAAAATAAACGTCAACAGGTGTGGTTGATGTTTATCTATAATCGGGATCACGTGTACCGCAACAGTTTAATTAGAAGTTGTTAGTCTGCTCTGCCCATTTCACTCCCGACTTATTTTCTAACCTGGGGACAATATCAATCAGGCTTCTCTCAGCGTCTCATACTGAAGAAGGGGGCAATTCTAACTATATTCCTGCAAGCGTTAACTAGTGACATTGTTGACACTGTGTTATCTACATCCAGCGCAAGATCCTAGTACAGTAACAAATAGCAAACTCCAAGTAATACAAGCATACATAACCAGGGTTGGGGAGTAACGGAAAACATGTAACGCGTTATGTAATCAGGATACAAAAATCCAGTAACTGTAATTCGTATAAAAAACATAGTAATCAGATTTTTTATCTGATAAATTACATTTTAATTTATAACATAAAAAAAGTCATTTTAAATTGTCTTTAATATTTCACAATATTACTGTGTTTTTTGTGTATTTTTATCAAAAAAATTGCAGCCTTGGTGAGCAGAAGAGACTTCTTTTAAAAACATAAAAAATCTTACCAGATCTTAAATTTTTGACCGGTAGTGTAAGTTGAAGCTATATTTATTTGACAAGGCATCTAATGTCAGTCCATTTGTTAAAATGTTACAATTTTTTAAAACTGACGTATGAATTATTTTGCAGGCTTGTATTTCAGAGTGTGTGCAGTGAAACAGCCAATCAGCGCAGAACTCCTCATTACTATTCATGAACCTTCCAAATAAGGTAATAACAGACCATTTTATTCTAGTTGAAAATGGACCTGTAAAACCATTATACCATTTTAAATGCCCTGAAATAAGCCACATACCCTCTATGTAGATATCAGAGACAAAATTAAAATAGTATTTCAACACATTCTAGGGCACCCTTAACTTTGCTCCCCTCACACACCTCAGATTTGTATTACTTCTGCTGCTTTAGATGGGTAGTACTCAACCAAAAGTAAAAAACAATATTTTTTTTTCTATAGATTTATATAAATAAATGTACAGAACCATTCAAAAGTTTGGGTTAATAATACTTTTTAATGTTTTTTAAAAAGTCTCTTATGCTCACACATAATGCAATTATTTGATAAAAATGCAGTAATATTGTGAAATTAATGTAATAAATAATAATTAATGAAATAAAATGTTATTTATTCCTGTGATGCAAAGCTGAATTTTCAGCATAATTACGCTAGTCTTCAGTGTTGCATGATCCTGATGTTTCGCAACTGATTTTTCGTTGAAAAATACTGCAGATAAATGTTTTTGTGAAAACCGTGATATTTTCTTCAAGCTTTAAAAATAAGTAAATAAACAAAGCATTTGTTAGAAATATCTGAACTCTTTTGTAACTTTATACATGTCTTTTTCAATTAAACATACCTTTTCCTAATACAATTTCTTAAAACAACAACAAAAATCTTACTCAAAAATCAGAAAGCAAACTTTTAAATTTTTTATTATTTTTTTTCAATAATACCCAGGGGGCAGGAAGCCATTAGCATTCCCATAGATGTGGGAAACTAACCTCATAGGACTGCTGTTGACCCTGCAGGTCTCCATCCAGCTCTAAATCCAGACTGGACAAGTCTGTCTCCATCTCATTCAACTGCTTGCACAGTCTCTCAGTGACCTCCTCGTACCAAAACCACTCCTGGAACACACATACAGAGTGCTAAGAGAGTGATTTTGTTGCATAAAAGTGGATCAACATAAATATGCATGTCATATACTCCTATGAAATATCTGCTTAAGTAATTTTGAATTAGCCCAAACTAGTGTTAATTGATGCAATGAGTGCCTGTTTGTAAATTGGATCAGCATAAAAAGACTTGTATTATGACAGCGTTAGAGTGCTTATATAATGAGAATGTTTAATGAAATGAATAAGATTAATGAGATTAAGGTCTGAGGAAGTATAATTCTCTGTACCTGTAAACTGTGCTGCATTTGGGATCCCATGACTTTGTGCTTGAACCTGTAGATCTGATATAGACTGCTCCACCTCTGCTTGGCCTGGCAGTGCCCTCTGGCAGCTTATGGTATAGCAGCTTTACACTTATGAGGTTCTGCCCAAATCTTGGAAGTATTTCTGTTCTCAGTCAAGTGCAAACATTGTGAGAGTCATGTAAGAGGTCAAAAAAAATCTGATGAACTTATCTTACTAAATTTGTCAGTTAAAATGTATAGTGTACCATGTGTCCTCTGAGCTGACTGTGCAGCTGGCTGTAGTTTTGTGGCTGTGCATCCTGACTGCGCAGAAGCCGCTCTGAGCCCAGCTCCAGGAGACCTCTGCAGACTCTTTCAGAAGAGCTTCAGAACATCTCTGGTGCTCAACATTAATCTGTCCTGCTGATCTCCACCGGTCAAGTGCCAAAGCCCACGTGCGGCCCTGCAGACTCTTAGAGAAGAGACAAACACTTGCATTAGTACATCAGAATGGACCTATTGAATGAACTATTGCTAAGGCTAATATAAGACAAGTTTGTGAACTTTCTAAAGTACAATGTGTTTTTGGAAAGTTTTAAAACACAATTTTATGGAAATGATGCACACACAAAAAAGTAAAAAAAAACAAGGTACTAAGAGAATATACAGCAATATTTTCTTGAGTCTTAAGATTTTTATTTTAAATAAATCTTTAGAAGGTCATGCTGTGTATTAAACTTACACATTAAATATAATCTACATTACGAAGAGACAGCTTTGTACCAAGTTTTGTGTGGACTTTAAAGGGATAGTTCACTTTGAAATTAATTTTTGATATGTTTTAGCTTACCTCAAGGGCATCCAAGATGTAGGTGTCTTTGTTTCCACAGTATTTTCAATTTTGACATTCATGACTATCAGTCATACACTGGAAGCTAAGGGGTCCACCAAAAAGCATGCAAAGAGAAGTCAAAATTAAACATGATTTAATGACTCATAAATGTAAGTACACATTGATGGCCTAAGACACGAAACGAGCGGTTTGTGTGAGATAACGGACAGTATTTGTATCGTTTTTACCTCTTGTAATCATAGCCATGACAAAATGATCTGACGGCACAGGCGCTTCATTCTGCGCATGCGCTGGAAGTGATGGCTTGCGCGCCTACGTCAATCGTTGTTTATACAGAGATTTCAGAAGTTTTACCTTTCACTAAACATATTTGGATATACGGGAAACCACAATGGAAGATGATTTCGATATATCTAAATATGTTTAGTAAAAGGTAAAACTTCAGAAATCTCTGTGTAAATATTGAGTGATGTCACACGCAAGCGATCACTTCCGGCGTAACATTGAACTGATTCAGTTCGGTTCAGTTGAACATTGCACAACTGATTCAGATCACTTGGACGTCACTGTGATTACACGAGGTAAAAACAATATAAATACTGTTCGTTTTCTCACAAAAAACGCCCGTTTAGTGTCTTAGGCCATCAATGTGTACTTACATTTAAGAGTCATTAAATCATGTTTAATTTTGACTTCTCTGCGCATGCTTTTTGGTGGACCCCCTTAAGCTCCAGTGTATGACTGATACACAAGAACGGTTTGACTGAAAAATGTCAAAATTGAAAATACTGTGGAAACAAAGACACCTACATCTTGGATGCCCTTGAGGTAAGCTAAAAACAGAAATAATCAAAAATTAATTTCAAAGTGAATTATCCCTTTAAGTAAATTGATTATACCTTGATGCTTGAAAAGAGTTTGGTCGTGTCTCTCATCTGTATTTCACTGGCATTCAATGCAGACACAGGAATCTCTAACAGATGCTGTCTAGTCTGTGTAGGCAGGAAATAAAAACAAAGAAAGGCAGACTCAGTCTCAAAGCTTCTGAGAAATGTGTTCTATCAGCCACTGCCACTGATATAAATCAGAAAAGTATCTTTTTTGTAAACTAATTTGAGCAAAAATTCTTAATTTTTAAATTGGCAGATTAACTGCTTCACATTGTCCTTTCTTAGTTAACTACACTACCGTTAAAAAGTTTAGGGTCATTAAGATAAAATAAAAACGCTTTTATTCATCAAGGATGTTTTAAATGCATAAATGTTTAAATGCATAAATCATTTTTGTTATTTTAAACTTTCTACTCAAAGAATCCTGAAACAAATGAATCATAGTTTTAATACAACTGTATTCAACTGGTAAGAAATGCATCTTGAACTATATCAACATAATTCGAATGATTTCTGAATGATCATGTGACACTGAAGACCTGAGTAATGATGCTGAATATTCACCTTTGGATCACAGAAATAAATAACATTTTAAAATATTTTAAAACAGACAAAATTGTAATAAAATTTCACAATATTATTGTTAGATGTTAAGGTGACACACACGTCAGAAAATGCACACAGACACTCATTCACTTGTTGGTTTTAGTAAGAATTAGGGCTGAAACTGACCTCTGAAGAACTGATTTCCTGGACATGACCCCAGTGTCTCAGATGTGTCCTTCAAAGAGGTGAGCAGCTGGACCAAACTCTCTTGATACTCTCCTCCTCCTTCAGACTGTGAGAGATCACTGAGAGTTGTTGTGTGCAGAAATGAGTGTTCCTGAGACAGGCTGCCCTGGTGAACGATGTCCTCAATCAGATCTCTCTGTCTATCCTAGAAAGTTGGAAGGGCAGTTTTTAGTCATACAGATATTTCAAAATGGACTGTTCTTGAAAATGAAATGATAAATGTGAGTTTACAATTGGATTTCACATAGAATTACCAGCATTGTATCTTCCTGTGGCACACATTCTTTGTGCTGGGAAGAGAGCAATGGAGGAGCTATGGGTTTTGGCTCTATTTGGGGCTGGTCATCATCAGTAACATTTACTGCCTCTGTGTCGGCAGGCTTTGTGGTCAAACCTTCCTTACGAACTGCCATTTCTGTGTTTATAGATACTTTGTTCAGATCTACAGATTCAGACTGTTTGATTGATTCACTGGCATCACTTGCTTTTAACATGGTGATTTCCAAGTCTGTTCCTGGAGTTGCTGGTCCTGCTTCAGTCCCCTTGGTTTCTGGGCACTCAATTTGTTTTTCCTTAGCACTTGTTGCACTGTCAGTCTGCAGATAATTTGTAAATTCTTCGAAGTGTTGGGATGTTAGTGGAGGTAGACAACTTGTCTCTTCAGTAACTGGTCTGCTATCAATGGCAGGCATTTCAGAGAATCCAGGAGGCTCTAGTAAACAACTTCCAGTGTCAGACTCCTGTAATACATGCTTTATCTGCAGCAAAATCAGTTTCTTCTTCAGGAGATGATTCCTAAAAATGAAATAATGATTTTTCAGTGAACTTTTATCAGTGAATCAACTTTTCAGTTATTTTACCATGAGTAAAGCGAGTATTTTGGGATCTAAAACCACCTTAACCATGGTATAACATAACCAAAACCACTTCAATGATATAACAATGATAGTTACACCAACTTTCAATAAAGAGTTGTTTTTTAAATAACTGTCTAAATAATTGTTCCGCCATCTACTGTAGTATGCACTATAATTACAAAGTTTGGGATCAAGGACACAAAAAATTGATCATAAGTAACAGCAAATAAATATTAAAAAGTTCAAATGTTACAATTTATAACAAAATATCTATATTTCAAATAAATGTATTTTTTGAAAAATCTATAAATTCAGAACTTATGAAAAAATGTATCACCAAATGTATAAAAAATACATAAATACAGTGTAGATTAGCAGTTTCTGAATACTGAGACCAGCCCTTCTGGCACCAACAATCATGCCACGTTCAAAGTCACTCAAATCACCTCTCTTCCCCATACTGATGCTCGGTTTGAACTGCAGGAGATTGTCTTGACCATGTCTACATGCCTAAATGCACTGAGTTGCCACCATGTGATTGGCTGCTTAGAAATTAAGTGTTAACGAGCAGTTGGACAGGTGTACCTAATAAAGTGGCCAGTGAGTGTATATATATATATATATATATATATATATATATATACACATATATATATATATATATATATATATATATATATATATACACATATATATATACACATATATATATATATATATATATATATATATATATGTATATGTCAGCAACATTGATAATAAGAATAAATGTTTCTTGGCCACTGAAATCCTGCATATTAGAATGATTTCTAGGGGATCCATGTGAAACTGAAGATTGGAATGATGGTGCTGAAAATTCTGCTTTTTCTATCACAGGAATGAACAAATACATTGCATTTATTATTATTATAAGAAACTTTCTGTCTTTGTTAAAAGACAAAAAATCATACAGACTTAAGAAGTTTTGAATGGAAATGCAGTCCATTATTCTGATGAGGGCAGGCAGTTTGTGGTTGCCAATCAACATCGCAAATGACCAAATTCATACAAAACGCATACAGAATGATGCCTTTGAGCAGGGCTCATTCAATCAGAAGTCGGTATTACACATTCCACAAAGAGGAATGATGAGAATGATCATGATGTCTACCTGCCTGCCATTAACCAATAAATCACAAAGTTTGTTCCTGAGAGTCAAGTAACTCCATTGGGCCGAGTCTATACCTTAGTGGAACACTCTGTTACAGCAGAGGCCGTATCCATCTCCACCAAAACGGTCTCACCTGGGTCCTGGTACAGAGAAAGAAAAAAAGATGATGATTAGAGATGATGGTCCAGAGTATTAGAAGAACAGACTTCCAAAAGACAATGGAGGACAGCAGCAGTTACTGAAAGAAGTGGAGTAGTTATATTTGGCATTCTGCAATAAATGCTGCCTTAGTCCACAGAAGGAAAAGCAAAAGAGCTTGTCTGCAAAGCTGACTGAATTATAAACAAATTGAGACATTAATAATAGCATAAACTTAAATAACAGCAGTGTTGAGAAAATTATGATCATGCAATTCCAAGAATGAAAGGTAATTTTAACAGGACCAATCCCTGTGAAAATATAGTGAAAATAGCATAGCATAGAGATACATAAACATAAAACATAAAGATTCAAATACATTTATTTATATTTATAAGTATAGTTGTATTTGTATATTCGTATAATTTCCATTCATACACTTATATAAATAAAACATTAAATGCATGCAAATGAACAGCCACAGCAAAGAGGTCCAGAGTGTACAGAGTACAGAAATGAACTCTCATTCAGAGCTTGGCAAAGATTTTGCATCAAGACTGGGAAGATAAATTTGAGGTTTTGGAGGCTTTACCTCTGGAACACTGCATGTAGAGTTCCTGAGGATGAAGACTGACTGTCTTCCTCTTCCTCCTCATTGAAAGGGCCTTCCATTGAAACCTGTTTCACCAGGGTTATGCGAGGACATATTATCTCTTTAAGTTTTTACAGTGACAGAACTAATAAGTTGATTTAGTCTTTTTTAGTCCTAAGCAGACTTATATCCTCATCTTAGATGTCATTTGAGCTTGAGTGGGTATGATTTTGAGGTGTATATTTTTTGAACTGTCTTGACTTACCATCCCATCTCCAGAGTAAAAGTGTGGCATTGTGAATTCTGTGGTTTGGTCTGAAGGGAGAATCATTTCAGATGGATGTCCAATAGAGGCCTGAAATTAAAATCAGCAAACTATTCAGTTTCATCAAGATCTTAGAACGTGGACAAACCAACACTACATAATAAAGATCATGAGAAAAGCCATGTGAGCATCTTTACTGCATACTGTTGCCTTTGCCAATAAAGCCATGTCTGTAATGATTTACTGTTGCACCATATTGAGGTTTTAAAAAACTTTCAAGTTTCCCACACATCCCTTTTCTGAGTTGGCTTTAAATGCAAGGTTTTCTCCTCCTCTCATCCCCATAGTAGACATGAAAGTGAAGAGGAGAGGTCACCCGCCGGTCACGGTCACTACAACTTGAACAAGTAATAGGTTCAAATTAGATTTAAAAAGACCTTTGGTCTAGTTAGATATTTCATTAATACTGTCTGTGTTTGATGCTGTAAATATTGTAAATGGATGCGTCAAAACTGGTCAAATAAAAATGAGGTTTCCCTAACCAGACGCAATGCAATAAGATTCCAGCGACAAATAATTTGTTTGTCCATACTGTACGCGACTGCGAGATGCGTCAAATCAATCAAAACCCACAGCCAATCAGAACAGAGTGTGGGCAGGCACTCGCGGCAAGTGGACAGCACCAGCTATTAATCTTGACGGCAATCGCAAGAAAATGGATAAGCAGGCTACATAATCAAATTCACAAATATTACACCATTTAAACAATTCAAATACATGCAGTAGGCTACTGACTTACTAAAACAATCTTTGTCAAATAATACACTTGTTTGTTCACAGTTTGAACGTTTTGGTTCCATTTGTTTGGGAGCACTAAATGATATTCAAAGTCACATTACACACTTTTAACATTAAATACAGCACGTAAACAGTAGCTGAGATTATCGTCGGCAAACTTTGTGTTTGTAGTTCCAGTGCGACGTCCGGAAAATAGAAACCGTTTCTAAAATAGAATAGTCATGTGTCGCCGTCGTGGCTGGTTACGACAAAAACTCTGAAAAGAAAACTTTTATTGCGTGTCGCGTATAGTTAGGACACGGTATAACAGTGTAATTATTTTGATCTAAAAGCTCCCTATATAAAGGAGATGGCTGTACTGAAACTGAATTTTCCATCAATGTCATTCTTATGGTATGACATGGTACAATTCATGTAAAAGTTATAATTAAAAATGTCATTTCAAGTAATGCAACAATTTTAAATTCATCATTAAAACTCCTCTTTCCTTAAAACTAAAACACGTTTTTGTGGGCTCATAATTGAAAGACAGATGACAGAAATATTTGAACTTTTAAAAAAGCAATTCACACCATGGAAATAGTTAAGTGATCTGCAAAATAAAATATTTTTTTAGGAAATGGTGAGCAGGTAATAAAGGTGCAGTAATTTTTTTCTCAATAAAAAAGTTTGACCTTTAATGAATATTGAAATTACTTTTGAAAAATGTTTAAAACAGTGAGCATTCATGTGAGATGAAGACTCCAGTCATATCAGCAGACTAATAAAAGTAAAAAGGTTCTAAAAAGTAAAGGGGTTCTAACTTAAAATGTTTATGTTGTATAAAAAAACAAGGCTAAATAGCATAACTACTGAAATCTGCTTTTCATGAACTAAATAAGCTAAAAAGCACTCTAGCTCAGTAAACAGGAAACATCTGACTCTTGGTAAAGTATTAAAGCGACAGACCCTTAATGCTGTGCTCCGCTCCACACTGAGCTGCTGTAGCTCATGGATGGGCTGCAGGAGCTCTTGAGCTCGGTGGAAGGCAGTGAGAGTTTGCTCTGCCTCAGCAGGAAGCCCTAGGCCTGGCCTGCAGCTCTCAATCTCATCAATGGTCCTCTTCATGGACTGGATATTATCCAGAATCACCTGTAACAGAAATTATGAGAGATATGAGAAACTGTAAATGTTTACAACCCAAACAGAGGATAGAAATATATGATGCACAGTACCTGTATGTCCTCAAGATATTCCTCAGGAGAAATGGTCTCTGTGTCAGTAGTGCAAAGGATTGTTCTGATCTTGGCTATATTATTCTCCATTCTCTTCACCTCTGTTTCAATGGCATCCATCTCCTCACACATACGTTATAAGTAAATTACAATTTACATATAGGCAAAACAAAAAAAATGATCACAGATTTATATACTAGTATAAGTATTCCAGCAATGCTATGTGGATCTCAAAATGATCTATACATTGTTAGGGATATCAAAACAGCTAATACTAACTCAATACTAATATTTAAAAAATGTTATGACACCAGTTTTTCTGGTAACCCAATTTGCTCAATGCCTCAATTTGATGTACTTCTTGGTCAAATTTCCCATATGTATGAGTTATTAATGCAAACACAGTTATGCCTGGTTCAGATTACGTGTTTTTTTTGTCTGTTACGATAGTCACTGTGTCATACGCGATTTTGAATACTAAAATCTTGTTGTGTCATGGACAATTCACAATGTCAGACTACACGTTGCTTCCTGACCAGTCATCGCATGCCATCTTTAACGGCGCGTGATGTCATCGAGAAAGCGAAACTAGCGAGTGACTTCCGGAAACGAACGTAAACAAATAATGGATGAAGCGGTGAGTGTTGTATTGGCTGTCCTGTGTTCAGAAAAATGTAAAAAAAAAGTGACAATGGACACGCTCCTGGATTGCTCGGCATTGCCTTTTCAGCGTGAGAAATACACGGTGTGGCGTGTGGACTGGTTGAATTGCGTATGTCTCACGGCCATTGCGTGAGACTTAACCCTGCTCGAAGAGGACAGTATGGGCTGTCAATCCTCCAAAGAGAACTTGAGGTAAACTATTGTTTTCTTATATATTTTTACTTTTAGTTTTAACGTTAGCACCATAGTCTCTCTTTCGTTTCGCCATTTTTGAAAGTTGTGTACAGAAAAGATGTGCTCCTATTGGTCAACCTCATACATGTGACGGAACCGTCGTAAACGACCATTAAAAAATTTAAACATGCTAGTCTTTGTGTCGTGATGTCGTGAAGCATCGCAGACGCGACGTAGGTTGTCTCCCACTATGACACACTATATGAGATCGATACGTCCCGACGCTCGTTGTCGTTTACGAATCCCACGACACCCTGACGTCAAACGGATCGTGCCAAAATCGGGCTAAAGACGTGTAATCTGTTAAAAAGTTTGGGGTCAATGAGATTTTTCCCCCCAATAAGATATTAATACTTTTTTCAGCATACATACACAATTCTTTATTGAAAGTAAAGATATTTCTTACAGCTGCTAGGTGCTGAAGGTGGGAGAGAGGGTCCAGGACGCTTTGCTGCATAACTGTGATATTTTGTATACAGAGATGGAAAGGAGCTGTTGTTGAGGAGTGGTGTCACACACCGGAGTGATCCTCCTGCAGGACAGGCAGGAAGGCCTCAAGAGCTGCCCTGTATCCCTCTGATTCATCCAGCATCATCTACAGACATACCATAAGAAGTTGCTAACAAGTTGCTACATACCATCTCACATAGAGTACTGATATGTCTCACTAGAAGTGACCTGTAAACGGCTTCAGTTTGAGGCTTTGACCTGACCTTGAGGGAGTTGGCGTGGCTGTGGATGCATTTCGCAGTGGTGTAGGTTCTTGGGGCGACCAGCCAGGACTGAGCCTCTTTCAGCCAGCAGTTGGAGCTACTGAGTAAACCCTCATAGTCCTGCAGACAGGCGGGGATCTGATAGGAGCAAAACACAAGGCACAAGAAGTCATGGTTGCAATCAGTGGCATTATGTGTTGGCTTATGTTGTGAAACAAGGATTATGGTAATGTCTTACTTTGCTGATGAGGGCGGTCCTTTGCTCGGCCTGTTTGGCTGTGGTCTGGTAGAGCTGCAGTGGCTCCGTGAGCTGGTCCATGAGGACTTGCGCTCTTTCAGGCTGTTGCTCAGCCAGATCCTGCACCTCAGCCTCCAGCTCAGCTATCCGAGTGTGCCACTGGTCCAGCTCATCCCATATCGCTGCACAAACACGCACACATGCATATTAGACTTCAGTTAGTGTAGAGCAGCACATTTCACTAGACACAAATGTGAAAAATTTTTCATTAAAAATGTCATCATGAGTAAACACTTAATATATTACTACTTGTTTTATTTTAAATATATGTTTTGTTTTTACGATTCTACTATTTCTTATACTTTACAGAAGTTTTCTGTTTTTCAGAGATATTTTATTGCGTTTTGTATCATCTGAAACAGGCTGCGACTTATATAATGTAAAACATTCAGATATGTGCTGAATGCCCAAATTTATTTGTATAGCACACTTTCCACATGTCGGTAGTTTCATTGCATTTTACATAACTTTATTTTTGGCATTTATAGCTAATGTTGTTTATAATGAATGCCACTGTTTGTTTTAAACTTGTATTTTTTTTTCCTGATCTGTTTTGAATACTGTGTTGTGAGGGGAACTAAAACTAAAACTTGTTTATAGTGTTCATAATGTCTGTAAATACTTTGTTTTAATTATCAAGTATTTATTACAAATATTTCTAAATGTAATAATAAAATGTGACTTCGATACATCAGTTTTTCTCTCTCACCAATGCAATTTTGATCCGTTTGATTGTCAGGTGCAAGTTATATTCCAGAAATATGGTATATACACTAAAATTACAAAATGAAAAAATGCAATAAAAGTATAAGAAAAAATAAATTAATAAGAGAATAAACAGAACTAAATAATACACAAGACTTAGTAATGAGAGAAACAATTAAGCTGCCCGAGTAATAGCCCATGTTTCCCTGAGTGTTTTGTCCACTGGTAATTGGTGGAAAGATAGTTTCAATAAGGTGCATGTGGAGGCAGAGAAGGGAACAAGTACCTTTTGTGTACGTTCGGCCTCAGGCACAATCAGGACTTGTTTGCTTTAGTAGGGCATGCACACAATTCAAGCCCACGTCACCTCTCCAACCTGCTCAACCATTTTCTCGGGGCACCTCTTCTCCATGACCATGGCCAACTGAAACAGAGTTACATTTTTATTAGGTTTTATTTAAAAACAACACAAAGACACTCAAACTAAGTAATACACACACACACACATATATATATATATATATATATATATATATATATATATATATATATATATATACATACATACACACACTCAGCCCTAAAGGATTATTAGGAGCACCATACGGAATACTGTGTTTGACCCCTTTCACTTTCAGAACTTCCTTAAATCGCCGTAGCATTGATTCAACAAGATGCTGAAAGCATTCTTAAGAAATGTTGGCCCATATTGATAGGATAGCATCTTGCCGTTGATGAACTGGCGCCCCACAGTCACCAGCTCTAAACCCGATAGAGCATCTTTGGGATGTGGTGGAACAGAAGCTTTGTGCCCTGGATGTGCGTCCCACAAATCTCCATCAGACTGCAAGATGCTGTCCTATCAATATGGGCCAGACATTTTTAGAAGAATGTTTCAGCACCTTGTGAGTGATAACACTGGCAGGTTCTGAAGGACAAAGAGGGGTCAAACACAGTATTGGTATGGTGTTCCTAATAATCCTTTAGGTGAGTGTATATTTCACATAAACATGCTCATTGATAATATTCAAATAGATACACTCACAACTTTTCCAACACCAAACACACTCTACTTATTGCTAAAACATTACTTTATCCCACAATATAATAAAATTAAGGTGACAAGGAGTTAATACTTTGTCCTTAGCCTCCTGCAGGGTGACGTTGAGCTCATTCTGCAAGATTTGAATCTCTGATGGTACACAGCTCAATCTGTTGTGCACTTTGTCTATGACGTCCTGCAATCGAGCCTTTTGTGACACCAAATCCACTTTGACTTCCTACAGAGTGATACAACACAATGAATACAATATCAACAGGAAACACTGCAGAAACAGCATCTCCTCTTACTTCTACCTGTAAAAAAAAGGCCATAAAGCACCAACCTGTAGTTGTTCAGCAGCTGACTTGGACTGTAAAACCGTCAAAGAGAGAGAACGTTCTGCTGAATGGCACTCATCTCCTCCTGCACACGACCCGCCTCCTGGATCTCAAAAAGCACCTCCCGACAAATCTTATTGCTCTGATCTCTGAGACTATGCATGAAAAAAGAAGATCTATAAATATAGAGTCTGAGCATTTTCCTCAACATATATATGTTTACATGCATGTATAAGTCTTACCTTCTGCACTGACCCTGTAAAGACTGCAAGTCCTGACAGATTTGAGGAGAAACTTTCAGCTGCTGCAAACTTGAGACCCCAAGCAAACGTGCCAAATGGTGTTGTAGAGAGGCAAGTGTATGATGCTCCTGCTCAATCCTATCTTGAAGGTGCTCAGTGAGGCTCAGAACATCCTGGAGATCCACCAGGGATCACGTCACTATAGATGAGTCAGGTAGATTATTCTGAAGACTGCCAAGACCTTCCTTTGTAATTTATTGAGCTGCACAGCAAACCCCAAACATGAAGCGTAATGAATTAAAGCACAGCTTACTTCATTAATCATAATACAAGCTGGATATACAAATAAAATGTATTAATAATAGTGTTTTTTTATATTAAAAAAAAAAACCACAAAATTACATACACGTATCACAAAGTCTCTCAACTCTGCTTCTTTATGAGTTGTGCTTGCTTTGAGTGATTCCACTCTGCACTGGAGCACGGCCACAAAACCTCCACATATGTCCCAGCATCTGATCCACAGGAGCATTGCATCAGATGACCTGGGCAGCTTTCCCTCAATTCCTCCAGTCTTTTAGCAATGTTCTTCAGCTCTGTCTGGAGCACCTGCAGATAAATTGCATACTAAAATTGTTACGAGAATGAAAAATAGCACAAGGAACAATTCATACACCATAAAAACTAGAGTTTATAAATAGAGTATATTCTCAAGCAAGTTTTCATTGGTCCCTAAATACATTTTGAGAGTTTCAAATGGTATTATTGCAATGCATTTAAACCAAGCACAACATGCATGATAAACAAAATGGATTGGGTTCTTCTACATGGCAACAATCAATGGCATATAATGGCCACAAACCTTTACTTTCTGTTGTTGTTCTTGGCAGGCTTCAGAATCAGTCAGTTTTTGACTTGAGCATTTTGAGGTTTGAGAATCAATGTTTTTGAGAAGTAGGCTCATTTCTTCATGGTGACTCATGTGCACAATTTGGTCTGCCATGCACCTAAATTGCAGCAAAAAAAAATGAACCATTAAAAGCAACTGAATGGAATACATCTATTTGGTTAAATGAAATGTACTAAATGGAGTTTTATTTAAACTAATTGGTTCAGACCATGGTTTCCGAGGAAACTGTTTCCAGGTAAATGTACAGTATATGGCAGACATTTAAAGAACTTTTTGAGAACATTTTTGATTATTTGTAGAAGTATTTGTTTCCCCTACTTTCCGTCCACCATACAAAACAATAATCAAATGATTTTTCAATTTGATAAGAAAATCTCATCAACAAATCAAAGAGCATAGTGTTCATCAATTTTGATAAAAAAATTATGATTGAAAACATGCTAATAGAGTATGGCTAACCTCTGTAAAGCCTTGAGTCTGAGTTGAGCTGAGCTTCTAATTTGGCATTTTGTACCAGAAGGTAACTAACAACCTCGATATGAAGCTGCTCAGTTAGTGGGATGGAGAGGCATGTCTGATGGGGTTACGCAAGCACCAACTTCAGACATGCGGGCCTGGAAACCCTCAACCAGAGTGCTGAAAATCTGCTGAATATAATGATGCTCCTCTTTGTAGCCTTTGAAACCAGTAGATGGAATCATGAGATTGGATCTGATTTGCTGAAAAAAACTCTCTGCACCCTGAACAGCCCAGCTGTAATGCTTCAGTGCCTCCCAAGCTTGGAGAAGCTTGTCCTGGAAAAAAAAAAAAAAAAAAATATATATATATATATATATATATATATATATATATATATATATATATATATATATCTAGAAATAATAAAAACAACATTCATAATTTTACTAAACTAATTCACATATTAAATAAAAAAAGTATATTTCAATGTATCAGTGTTTTCTTCAAATCTGAACTCAGTTGTTAATGTGAGTTCACTTTTTTCCCATCAGATTGAGGCCCCATTTACACGATGGGAAAACGCAGATATTTCTCTGCGATTTGCCCTCTCATTTACACGAAAAAGCTGTTTTTATCACTGAAAACGATTATTTCTAAAAACTCCGGGCAAAGTGGAGATTTCTGAAAACGGCGGTTATGTGTTGCCGTGTGAACTGGGAGAAACGGCGTTTTAGGTTCTCTCTTGTCGATTCTGAGGATTCTGATTGGCTTGCATGGCTTTATCCTAAACCCCTACACTGCCACCAGTAGGTTTGGTATAGTTATGATGGCGTCTCGACGGCGTATTTATGCAGGTGTGTGAACGATGTTATTTTTGAAAACGGAGAGGGAAAAATATTTGTTTTGTTAAATACCCGGCTTTGTGTAAACGTAGCCTGAATATAGACTATGCAACATGATATTTATGGCAAGAAATGTCTTTCAAATTAGTTTTTGTTAAAGACTGCCTGCAAAAACAGGCATAAATGACTCTTATGAGCGGTTTTATTTTTATTTTTACAGTCAAACACATTGTGTGTGACCAGGTTTCCCCAACTGTCGATGATAATCATTTACTCTTTTGAGACAATTATTTTAATGAAGTTTTAAAAAAAAAGACAAGTTACTGGTTCAAATAAGGCTAAAATATATACAATCGGAGTTATATTAAAAAATGTCCTAGTTCTTCCAGCTTTATCATGGTAGTGAATGGTGGTTCTGACAGATCTGACAACAAAAGTTCATCCATCCATCATAAAAGTACTCCACATTTAAAACTTTATAAACTAAAATAACTCAGATTCCAGCAAACGCCCATATGCATTGATTTATGGTTAAAAAGTGAAGTTGACCTGACACATGATGTATTGACAAACACGGAAGTACAGAGGATAGAGAAAACACAAATCACAAATTGGAAGATGAAAATGTCAGAAGAGAAGAGGAGCTTGAGTTTGTTTCCCAGCCCTATTTGTTTGACCTGCGAGGGGCATCAAACTTACACTACCCTACATCCTGTACGTCATACATCACGTACAGGGTTTACTCTTTTGGTGTAGGCCGTCTGCCAGAAGCTAGTTATTTTAGTTTATAAAGTTTCAAATATGGATCTTTTCTTACAAAAACATCTCGCTTACCACTTCCACCCATACACTTTTTTTGGACTTCAAAATAAGGGACACCATTCAATCCCATTATAAAGCTTGGACGAGCAATGATATTTTTTAAAGGGGTGGTATAATGCCCTTTTCACAAGATGTAAAATTAAGCTGTGTATGTGAATTTTAAGCTCAAAATACCCCACAGATTTTGAAGGTGTCCAAAAACACACAATTTTTGTGTCTGTCCCTTTAAATGCAAATGAGTTGCTGTTTCCGGCACAGGTGGTCAGACAAAGGAGTCAGACAAAGATGGTGAGACTTAAGAAATTGACAACATGTAGACAACATTTCATGATAGATAGTTGATGAGTTTATGTAGTTTGTGTGTAGTTATCTTCTAGTCATTGATTAGCATATTCTGTCTTGAACAACATTGCACACTAACTAAAGTTAGAAAAGTGAAATCATAATCAACAACCCCTTTAATACAACTCTGATTGTGTTTGTCTGAAAGAAAGAAGTCATATGCACCTAGGATGTTTTGGGGGTGAGTAAATCATGAGATCATTTTTTTTTTTTGAGTGAATTATCCCTTTAAGATGGAGCCCTACTAGAAATTCTTTGAAATAACAATGCTGTCACATTTGAAGAAAACTACAACGGTTGCAAAAGCAGCATTCTATTGGTCAAGTAGACATGGGGATAGTCAATGTATAATGCATGGTCACGTGGAACTTACCATGTGCACAGCGCAATCATTAAGAGTTCTTGGCCAAGATCAACTACCATCTGGTAGCTTTCAGCCTCTTCTCCTTTCCTGCAGCACTCCAACATTTGAATAACTGACTCAACGGTTTGGACAAGTGTCTGGTGCTTTCTCAGCTCTGCATCAATAGTCTCATTATCCGGCTCCAAGCAGATGGTCTTCTTCAGCTGCTGCCTAACACTGTTGAAGAGCTCAGAGTGTGGACTAAGGTCTGTGGGACTGCCAAGTCGCTCCACCAGAGAGCACTGGAGGGTTTTAGCCTCGTTTTTGACTGTGAGCTCCCAAGAAGCTAGCTGCTCAATGACCAAACGAATCTTTTGCCTTTCTGCTGTCAGCTGGGATGGATAAAGATCTTTTGAAATGGCCTCCAGGTGGTCAGCGGCCTCTTCACATGTTATTCTCACCAGAGGCAGCTCCACTAGGATAGCCTGACAGACACAGAGCCTAACGTCAGTTCCTACACTTGAGTCTACAATATGCGACAAGCTCTTCTTTACTGCCTCTCTGGAGTTCTCCATGTGCTGCCTTGAAGTGAAATACTCCTCATGCTCTTTGGCTTGCTGCTTCAGCAGATGTATTTTCCTCAGTAGGTCTAGTACAGAATGGAGCATCTCTTTCCTCTGAGTTTCTGGGCAGTGTGGAATTTCCTGCACCTTGCATAGGAGCTCCATCAGCATGTGCTTAGCGGATTCAAGTAGCCAAGAGTGAGTCTCTTGTTACGGGAAACTTGTGCCTCATGACATCAGCACTTAACTGTCTCAAGCTCTTCTGAATGATGTCATGTTCTTCAGCAGATGATTCCTGAGAATGAAGGAGCTCTTCAAACACCCAGCACGAGGCCCACTTACGGTTCACAACTCTAGAGACTTCTTCTTGTAAGCCTGTAAGCCTGTTGATAAGCTGAAAGCTTTCGGGCACACTCAAAACATTATTCATAGTCTTGGTTTCATCTAACAAAGACTCCAAGTTTTTTGCTTGTCTCTCAGCATTCTTCAAAGCCTCAGTGGATACCTGAAGCTGAACCCTCAATTCTGGGATAGTAATTTTAAGTTCAGAGGCCACCGGTTTACCAGACTCTTTTTCCAATACTGAGGTCAACCAAGAGCTGCTGTCAGTGATTTGTTTCCACAGTCTTTCTCTAATTTGTAACATTCTGTTCATTTCTACAACTGCACATTCAGTCTTCTCAGAAATCTTAACATACAACTCCTCTAAGGAATCAGAGGGAGGGCAACATGGCTTTGGAATCCTTCTCGTGAGACCTATAACTTCCTCTCTAAGCTCTTTCAAAACAGAGGCCAACTGAAACCTCTTAAGAGATGTTTCAGACTGCAGTTTCTTCATGTGGTTGACCTTGTGACTTGCCTCTTCAGGGTACAAGGACAATCTTCTTTTCCTACTGATTTTGCTTTCCATTCGTTTAGCCCATGTAACATAGTCACTGATGATCCTAATGATTGGTGAACAATCATTCCCATTTGAAGTCTGAGAGCTGAGCTTCTCCTGAGTCAGAGCAAGTTGAGAATTCAGGCTCTGCACTGCATCCTCCATATCTCTAAGCTCTTTCTTTCCCAGCGGACTTGAAGAAAGACCCTGAGAGACCTCAATAATGTAGGAACAGCGCTCAGTCAACACTGCAAGGTTTGCAGTTCTGAGCATCTCATGTAGTGCACTTTCCCAGTCTATCGGCCTGTGAGAGCTGTGCGAAAGACAAACTGACTTCTCCAGAAGATCCAGTTCACGCTGCAGCTCGCTGGCCTCTTGCAGGAGTCCAGAAACTTCCGCTGTGCAAACATTAGTGTGCCACAGACTCTTGGAAGCAGCCCACTCCACAGTCCTCCATCTCTCCTGTAAAGTCCTAAAAGGTTCAATGCAGGCCACAGGTCCCTCTGCCTCATCCAGATGGGCTGAGATTTGAGAGCATGTCTGCAGAAGCTCTTCAAGTAAGCCTCTCTTCTTCTGCATGCTCTTTAGGAATGCATTCAGCTTCTCTGCTTGCAGGGTGCTGCTTTCAATGCAATCTCTTCAAAATGGTAAGAGAAATGGGTATTACTTTCATTGTCTATACTACCAGTACAGATTTAGACACAACATATAATGATTATTCTCTAAATTTTAGAGTAAGGCCATGTGTCCACCAAAGCGCTTTCAGCCGGCTGAAAACACCAGACGCTCTGCTGAAGACACCGTGCGTTTTTGTCAGCGCAGCATTTTTTTTCGTTGAGACGTTCCGTTGCTATGATACAGAATATCGCCAGCACTGTTTACTTGTAACTGATTTCACAGATAATTTGTTTTATACTAAAAAACAATTTTTCATCCATTTTGTTCAGTTAGCTCTGTTGGTTGATGTCGACAGATAGAATGTTGTGACAGTTGGTCAGTGTGGTTTAGTCCGCCCCTCCTCCACTGTGATCGGACTGCTGGGTAAAAAGTGACAGTGATGAGCGCAGCATTTTATCCAAAGTTGAACATTTTTTAACTCTTGACGACCAGTAAAAACGTGTGTTGAAGTGCTGCAATTCTATGGTGCTCGGCGCTTCAGCATGAAAAAAACGCTCAGCGCCTCGTTACACTCATGGCGTTTAAAAACGCAGCGCTCCTATTGAAAACAATTGAAAACATGCGCCAGGTGCGTGGAAAAACACTTTGGTGGACACACGGCCTAACAGTAAAGTCATCAATGAATAACAGTTATATAGGAAACAAAGTAATCGTAAGAAAAGTGTGTCAACATAAAAACATGTCATTTTATCTTTACTTTGATTTCCTATATTTTATGGTTTCAGAATATTTATTTAATTACTAAGGGTGTCACGATTTCGATTTTAAATCGAAAATCGATCGAAATTAATTCACAATCTCGAACTTCGAATTAAAAAATGAATCGTCGATGCAGCCACGCCCCATGTCACGTCCGTTCGGCTTGCCAAGTGAAAAAAATATGCGTGTTGAAGTGCTGCGATTCTATGGTCAACCTCCTCTAACATAGCTACAGCCATTTAAAAGATAGCATGACATCTGCAGATGCAGGAGACCCATCAACAGAACTTGAACCCCCTCCTCTTTCATTGAAGTCGTAGGTGTGGACGTTTTTTGGATTTCCAGTGAGTAATGTTGACACAGTTTGCAGACATCCCAAGTCTCGCAGAAGTTCCGGGAGTCTCCCACATATTGATAGCGGCTCCCTGATGCACGCAAATTAGTTAAAATCTCCCAGAATCTAGAGTGAGCAAGCAAGAGCGAGCCTGCATGCCGAGAACTATGCTCCAAACCGTATTGCGCGCACGGCAGAGAGGGAGAGAGCGAGAGACCTTGCGTGTGTGCCTCATGAAACGCATGTAAGACAGAAAGCATCCTGATTGGCCGATTGATAAAAACTCGAGAACGAACCGTGACCTTAGAATTGAAAATTTAATCAAATCAGAGATTTGGAGAATCGTGACACCCCTATCAATTACAAATCATTTACTCCCAGTTGATCAGTAAAATACAGCATGAACATTATAACCCTATCTGGACAAGACAGGAATAGGACCAAATTTGTGACCTATGGAAGTCAATGGCTAAAGTTTGGTTACGAACATTTTTTTAAATATCTCCTTGTGTGTTCAACTGAAGAAAGAAACTCATACAGGTTTGGAACAACATAAAGGAGAGTAAATGATGAGAACATTTTCATTTTTGAGTGAACTATCCCTTTATGGAGCATAAAAAATATATATAAGATCAATACATTTTAGAATCATCCCATCTATGTTGAAGATGAATTCACAAAAACACACAAAAATGTCAAAAAAGATACTCACAGTGTCAGTGTGCTGAGCTCAACCTCAAGGTTGTGTAGAGTATCCGTGAGAACACGTTTTGTTTGTGATACTGTGTGACCTGCTGTAGCTGTGCCTTTTTAAGTTCTGCCATTGTTGAGGTATCCAGCAGTACTCTGTTCCAACTCCTCTCCATGCTCTGCTCAGGCTCTGTTAAGCATCCTGCACCAGATTCATTCCGAGGCAGTCTAGCCACCTGCTCCATGACACATTGCCGGCAGATCTATGTATGGATGTAATGTCATAATATTTGTTTTATTTTAAATATTTATAGATTGAAAGTTTGATTGGCGAGCCAGTTTTGCATGCATAAGCATCACGGCACAGAACTCAGTGATTCTTGTACAGTGGGGTCCAAAAGGCTACTTATGAAAATGCTTCTATTTTGCATTTTTATTGTGCAATACAACATTTTCCTATTACAAATGATATTATCAACATCATAATATGAAAGTAATGTACGTAAAACTTAAAATGATCCAATCATCTTGAGCTTTACAAGAAGCAAAAACATCTGACCTTTTGAGTTGACATGATCAGTGCCTCAAATTTGATTTAATGTGACTTGGAATGTTCTGCTTCATTTAAAGTTATATGTTTTGTCATCAGACATCTCCTGAAGGTAGTAAGGGATTGTTTGTGCTGTTTGCTCTTCATGACTACTGACATAATTTACTGTTTTGGAGAAACCGGTTTTGGAGAAACCAGTCTAATGAAGTAATGTACTGTACCTCAGCTTCTTCTAGCTGGAGAGCCATATGTGCAATGCTGAGTTGGGCCGGTCGGTACTGACATCTGAAAACCTGAAGGACAGTCCTTTCCAAACTGTTCTCGGTCTCTGAAGAGTAATGAGTTCCGAAACCAGGAATCCTTCCATGGTGTAGTTTCCTGTAAAAAAAAATTATTCAAATTTGAAACTAGATTGACACGTTTAAAATGCAGACAGAGAAAATGGTACAGTTCAAAAGCAGCACAGAGCAAAGCAAATCCTTCCTTCCTGTGCAATTTCCTCCCAGCCTTGAGGGAATATAGGGTCTTCAAGTCAAAGACCAAAACAAGTTGATTAACTGATTAGAGTCAGTTGTATTTGAGGAAAAAAAAAAAGTATTTCTTGGTTTCGCCTTAACAGAAAAAGAAACGAAAACTATTTTCCATGAATTATTTATCTGTTAAAAGCTCCAAAGTTCAATGGACCAAAGTTTCTTAAGTTCTTCAAGTTGTTCCTTAAACAATTTACAACAAAACTATAATGTGTTCACATACGTACCTCAGAACTGTGACTGGTCACCAGAGGTGGCTGAATATTAGTGATGGTGTTCAGTAAAGTGGCCCACACATGTGTCCCTGTAGGCTGCTCCGCATGGCTTGTTTTATCCTCGCTGGCTGCTCCTGATCCTGTGTTTTCGGATGATTTGTTCTTGCTGGAATTGGCTCTGTGCATTTCTTCATACTAAAGTAAGGATAAAGTATCATAGTTCATATTTCAAGGCAAAACTTCATCACAACACACGCTTTGCACCTGCTGCTAGAGCTTGTTTAAAAGAGAAACACAGTTCTGTTCTAAATTCACTAAGTCACAGTTTCAGAAAAACAAGGAATGCTGCCCCATTGGGAACTGAGTATTTCCTCTAAAAGGCGTGGTGCGCCTTCAAGGCTAAAACAGACTTACAAGAAGCAGTAATGCAAGAATCTAATGCCAACAAAATGTAGTTGGTAAAAGGGAGCCAAGTTCTTGCTCATTGAAAAAATTGTATTGTAAGACAACTTCTATATGAAAAGATATGAAAATAGATAAAAAAATATGCATACATGCCACAATATAACCATAGTAAAGGGTAGAGGGTTATTAGAATCTATTAGAAGGCCAACACATGGAATGATGTATGAATAATGCAACAACGTGCAAAGGTGTCCTATGGAGAATCAATCAAATGAATAATTAAAATAATAATAATAATGAATAAATAAATGGCATTTGTTAATATATATTATAAAATGTAATAAAATACATATACATTTTAATGAAAATGGGTTTTTGCTATTGCAGTGTAACAATTACACCAAAATATAATAGGCAAGGATATAAATACAGTTCACCATTGTTGAACAAACGGCTTTGAGTGCACATAAAATTGCACAATGAATTTCACACAGCTTGGAATAATGATTGCACATTTAGATAATGTAAGATCTTTCAGATTTTTTTTTTAAACCATGGCCACCAACATATTCCAATATGAGAAAATAATTTTCATTTTCTCAGAGTGAATTATGGAGCTTATAACAAACGCGTTCTTCTGAATCCTGTTAAACAATAAGGGTAGCCCTCAAACCGTATTCACTTTATACAAATGTAGGCAGAGGACTCAGGTGTGATCCTAATTTTTATTTATTATAAATGTCTATCCAGTTATGGTGGGTTTTTTTTTTACTTTGGAGGTATTTTTGAATTTATTTACTTAAAGTACCATATTTTCTATATAAATAATACTAATTTCTATGGGTTTTTTAACTACATTAAAATATCATTCCAATAAGTTCTTAGAGCTAAAACCTAAAAATGACGTGACTTTGCTGTCACCTGGAGTCTTATTTTGGCTTATTTTAGAATGCTCTATATTACAGTTTTTCCCATTCATTTCTATGGGTGCCCATTTTTGACCCAAATACAAGATTAAGGAGTTTTTTTTTTCACCCACTCAACATTGTAGAATTGAGTCAAAAAAAATTGTGTGTGATCAGGTCTTGTACCGCTCAGATCAAGGGAGGCATTTTTTTTAAAAATAAGTCAAATCTATTTTGCCCACATTTCTCCAGAATACGGTTTTAGGGTTAAAAAGGTTTTGAATGAACACATTAAAAGTGCTGATTTCATTCAGGTGCTGAACATGACCACCAAGATTATTGTGAGTGTATGTCACATTTTTATAAGAACAACACATGTGAATCTTACCTGCAAAGGGAAACTGCCATCTGAATCATCTGTCCTGTGAGCTTCAGCATGGTGGAGCTGTGACTTTGATGGCACTGGGGTAAGTATTTGTGTAATACATTCATCTCTCGTAATGGGTGAAGCATCAGTTAGCATTGTTTCCGAGTCTTCTGTATGTGCTGACTGTACAGTCTCCATTGCAGCTAAGACCACACTACCTGTGGCTTCTTCGTCAAGACGAGATGCTCATGGTCTCAAATTGTTCATCCTTAGTCTCAGTTTGTAGAAGATTCACGGTCTCTGGCTGCACAGCATCGACCACCTTTTGTTAGTTTGTGTTCTGTACTAAATGGCTTTGCAGTATTTGGGTGACTACAGTCTGAAGACGCAGTCAGTGAAGTATCTGTGATGTCCAGCAGCCTGACCTCAGAAGTTTGAAGGTTTTCTGAGTCAGTTTTATTCTGATCAGATCCAGCCTTTGGCATTTTACTACTGATATTGCTAGCTTGTTTCACACCAGCTGATTTCCTGTTCTTCTTCCTACATTTATCAACATTTGGAGGCTTTTTAGGTCTGTTTGCTTCATTTGAGGGCTCTGCAAATTTGTTTTTCTCATCCTCATCATGACTCTCCAACATTGTGACATCCTGCTGATGAACTACAGAGCCCAATTCATTGCCTTCTCCAGTGTGGAAATCTAAATGGCTTGATGTTTCTGCTTCTATAATTTCATGTTGCTTCTCTTTTTCACATTTTTGAATGTAAATCTCAATGATCTCATGGGTTTTGTGCTTGATTACTTCCTTCCGCCCTGGCTGTAGCTCAGAACTACTTGATTTCACATTGTCCTTCTCTGAAAGGCCTCCTTTAGGTCCTTGGCATTCAGGTTTTACCTCTGTCTGGGAGAATTTATCTGTGGACGAGTCTTCAGGGCTCAATACATTATCACCAGACAGTAACTGACAACTGTCTGATGATAATGCAGGAGAATCAAGATCAAGGATGATGGTAAATATTTTCTTTGCATTTCCAGAGCTTGCATGATGGTTCTCTGGGTATGAAACCATTGGGGAAAATGCTTGAGTAGATGAGTTCTTCTCAGATTTAGGCCTGGAATCAAGGTCTAGAGTAGAATGGGTGAGTTCAACATTATCAGTGTAATGGTTGTCATTAAACTGCACTTCTGATGTGGAATGAAAACGAAAAGGCTCATCAGAAGGGCATATTACAGCATGTTTTTCATCTACAGCTACATCAACATTTGGTTTGGGTTCCAAGAGTTTCAAACCATCCTCTGATCTCTCTAAGTTCCTATCATGAACAACTGAAACAGTATCCCATTTAGTTGTAGAAGCTGGGATAGCTTGTGCCTCTGGGCTCTGGTTGGGTTTGGTAAGATCAGAGTCCAGCACTATGGTAAAGACTTGGCTTTTGGCTTCCACAAGATGAGTCATAAAAGGATTTACTGTCATCTTCCCTTATTACAGATCCAGTATCACTCCTCTCTTCAGATTTAGACATGGACTGCTGATCATCTGTGTCATGGCCTGGTGGGAGGTTCTCAACATCTGCAGTTGCTTGTTGCGTTGAAAAAGATAAACATGATGTATCCTCATTTCCAATGACTTCCTTTGTGGGAATCTTTACATTCATAAGATGCAAATCATCCACTACATTGCCAGTGGCAACCTGCAAAACAAGGAAATTAACTACTATTACTCAAGAACATAACATAATTCAGCCATATACAGTACTGTATGTGTGTTTCTTTAAATAATCTATAATGAATGCTGCATCCTTTGATCAGCCCTGTTTTCAATAGTTTAAAACAGGTGAGTTCAACACTGGTCTCAGAAGATCTTTCAATTCAGTGCTACAGAAGAAGAAAACCATACATGTTTCAACTGACATGAGGGTAAGTAAATGATGACGGAAAGTTTCCTTTTACGAAGGACTATCCTTTTAAGACATAATTTATTTAACTTATGGCTTTCCTATTTACATTTTAAGATTTACGATTACAAAGTTTTGGCTCAAAAATGAAATACATTTAATTGTTTAATTTAAAACACGTGTACAGTAAAGACATTTATATTGTTACAAAAGATTTATATTTCAAATAAATTGTTCTTTCGAACTTTCTATTTAATCAAAGAATCCTGAAAACAACAGTTTTACAAAAAAATGTTAAAGGTGCTCGAAGCGATGTCGGGAGACGTGATTTTTGTTGACGTTTAAAGTATT
Organism: Hybognathus amarus; assembly: GCA_030378365.1. Taxonomy (NCBI): domain Eukaryota; kingdom Metazoa; phylum Chordata; class Actinopteri; order Cypriniformes; family Leuciscidae; genus Hybognathus; species Hybognathus amarus. The sequence continues at coordinate 111,957 of JAQIUQ010007621.1, forward strand.
TTCAAACAAAACGGAGGCTAGATAGACCCTCCCTCCTCCTCATCTGCGCACTGACCCCCAAACCCCACCCCCAGGGCCTTTTTGTCAGTTACTGGCTGGAACAGTTTGTTATGTTTCGTGGATTGGTCGCCGCAGTTTGCCTTTGTTGCCATTTGTGGAGCCTGGGTTGTCTGCATAGACCGTGTTTTTTTACAGTGTGTTTAGGGGATAGGCAGCTAGCGGATAGTGAGGAGATGTTTGCTGTAAGTGACAAAAAATGTTTGGGCCTAAAAAAACCTACCAGTGACATCGCTTAGAGCACCTTTAAGCATTTAATCTGTTTTTATTCTTTATAGTAATACAATTTTTTATTTCTTGAACACCAAATCTGCAGATTGGAATGATTTCTAAAGGATCATGTTACAATGAAGACAAGTAATGATACTGACAGTTCAGCTCTGCCATCACAGGAATGTATTATATCTTAAAGGGATACTCCCCAAACTGTCATAATTTACTCACCGCAAGTTGTTGCAAACCTGTATGAGTTTCTTTCTTCTGCTGAACACAAAAGAAGATATTTTGAAGAACGATTGGAACCAAACAGTTGTTTGGAACCACTGTTTTCTATAGTAGAAAAAAAAATTATTTATAGAAAAAAATACAATAGAAGTCAATGGTGCCAAAGTTCTAATCATTCTTCAAAATATCTTCCTTTGTGTTCAGCAGAAAAAAGAAACTCATACAGGTTTGAAACAATTTGAGGGTGAGTAAATGATGACAGAATTTAAATTTTTGGGTGGAGTATCCCTTTAAAATATATTGAAATACAAAACAGTCAGTCATTTGAAATTGTAATAATTACTCTTGAACTGTTTTGATGAAATAAATGCAGCCTTGGTGAGCATAACAGTTTTTAACCAATTTTTAAACCTGTTTTGAGAAACTATGAGGCAGATCAAAATAATGCTGTTAAAATGCAGTCTAAAGATAATCTGTGACATCAGAAAGGCAGAGCAAAACAAGGATTTTTTTTTACAAAACAGAAAGTAAAAAACAAGCACTTAAAATCAATGAGTAGGCGTCCTACATTAATGGCCTAGAGTCAGTACAGAGCGAATGGAGTGCAGGCTTTAGCTAGAACACACTGATCCTGTGCCCACACCACTTTAGTACACTCTATGACTTCACTCCTGCTGACCCCAAAGCCAGACCCACAAAGAAAAACAAAAACAAAAGGTACGCCTGACCTGTCAAGGAATCCTCTTTAAAGGTGCAATGTGTAAAAATGTTGAGTATCTATTAACAGAAATGCAATTCGTCATCCATAACTATGTTTTCAGTGGTGTATAAAGAACTTACTTAATAAACCGTAATGTTTTTATTACCTTAGAATGAGAAATTTATATCTACATAACCGCGGGCACCCACTTCTATGAAGGTCAACATATTGTGACGTCATGTTTCTATCATAGCCGACAACGAACACGGAGCGCTACAGAACGCGTTTCGTCACTACCTTGAAAGAGAAGCAGGATTGTTTTATGTAATTTAGTTCTTCTTCCTCGCTGTGTTATGGCTTAGCTATGTGGGGATAAATGTTCTAGTTATATTCGTGAGACAGCTGATTAGTAACTTACTCTTGACATTGACCGTGAAACAGTGTGTTACAGGAATCATCAACCCGTCGATTGCGGTTGACAAGTCCATCTTGGAAGCATTTTAAGAAGAGTTTTCAAAATCAGAAAAAAAAGCCTATTGTGTATAGTAAATGGTGTCTAGGGGGTGCAGAGGTGCGCACGCTGTTACAATGATGTAATTTTTGCTATGTGGGCAGAAATGTGAGACAATCAACTGTTAGTGCAACTCACAACCGAACCGCTAGATGTCACTAAAAAATACACACTGCACCTTTAAATAATTTACTTATCCTCATGTAGTTCCAAACTTGTATGGTTTTCTTTCTTCTGCAGAGCACAAAAAGATAATTTGAAAAAATGTGGGGTTTTTTTGTACATTCAATGATGAAAGTCAAGTGGGGCCCAATGATTTTTTGGAGCACACTTACATTCATTGTATAGACAAAAAAGTTGAAACATTCTTCAAAATATCTTATTTGTTTTCTGCAGAAGAAAGATGCTCATACAGGTTTGGGACGATATAAATAAGGCAACTGATAATTATACTCGAAAAGAAATATACCATTACTGCTTGTAACTTTTTTAATTCCTGTGCAAAAGTGACATAACACTAACCTGAACTGAATGGAGTTCCTCTGTGGATACTCCAGGCTGCTGAGGCTCATTGCATTGTATAGAGCTCTGAACTGGATCAGAATCCCCTTCCCAAGTCCTCAGGGCTGATGCCTTTCCTAACAGAGTCTGAAGGTCCTGGGAGACAGCAGCCTGACCCTCTGGAGTACAGCTTGTCTGCAGGACTTCTGACAGTTTCTTAGCCTTCAGAGGGTTTCTTTCAACTTCTACAGCCTACCAAGAATTCACCAAGTTAGTCGTATTACATTAGACACCTGGACTAATCAATTAGTAGACTAAAACTGATTAAATACTGAAAAGTAAAATGAAAAAAGGTAATATATATATATATATATATATATATATAACCTTTTTTTCTTTATTTATTTATGTTATTTATTTCTTTGTCATATGTATGTATGACAAAAAAAATGCTGACTTTTTTTATTGTCAAAAATAAAATCAAGCAAATAGAAGTAGCCCAGATAATTTCAGCTGTTCAAAAATAAATTTCCTTTAGTGTGTCGGATGTCCCTTTTACTATATGACAAACTGAAAATGGAATTTGAATTGCAGTAACAGTCGTAGTGTCGTAACTCTTACTACAGTAGTTACTAAGAAACAAAGTTCTCAAAACAAAATATGTTCCCAATAAAACAGACGAAATACAAGAAAATTACCTGTACAGCAGTGAGTCTCTCCTCAAGTGTGACCTGTCTGTTTTCATCCTCAGAAATCTGAAATTCCCCCTTGAGATACAGTTCACTGGCCGAGCTGCAGGCCTGCTCTTTGTCCTTCAACTCAAGAGGAACATCTTGTGCCTTCCCTCCATGTTTCTGTTCCTCTGTATTACCATTAGATTCAGACTGTAACTCAGGTGCAGTGTATTCAGTTTTTTTAATCTGAGGTTTGATGTGCTTAGGGTCTTGAACCATCTGATTTTCAGGCCTGTTGGGGTTCATTGCTTGCTCTCTCTTCTCTATGACCAGCTCTCTGGCCGTGCAGATGCTTTCTTGAAGGTGAGCTCCATCTTCAGCCAGTGCCTGGAGGTTTTCTAGACCTGCAATGCTGGCCAGAAGATCTATCTGCTGTAGTAACGCATCTGCCTGCTCGGTCTCCGTTTGCAGCTGCTCCATTAAGCCCTGTCAGTTGAAATGGTTAAATTAAAGGATTAGTACATAAAAAAAAATGGGAGTAGACTACTAATTGAAAGTTTCAACTCATGACGTTCCAAACCCGTAAGACTTCCGTTTCATCTATGGAACACAAATGAAGATCTTTTTGATGAAATCAGAGAGCTTTCTGTCCCCTACATTGTCAGCTGCGCAACAACCACTGCGCAAGAACCAAATTCGAGAGCTCGGAGCCAGAGGGGCGTAAGTGGCTTTAAACAAACTTTACAGAAGAGACAAAACTAAATTTTGACCACACTTCATTCACCTGTATTATTAACCTTAAACCACAAACATTGCAACCACAGGCATACTTGCATGAATGAGTATTTAAGTAAAAAAAAATGTATGGCATATTAACACAATGAACAATTTCAAATAAAAAGATGTCAAATATGTCAGATACGCCTTTTTGTTGCTTTATTCAATACAGTTTGATCTCAGATAGGTATTTTGGCACCATTGGATAGAGCTCATTGAGACCTTTATTTTGATATAAAGAACTCATATTCGCCCAAAATGCCACTTACACCCCTCTGGCTCCAAGCCCTCGCAATGAGGGTTGTTCTTTTACATCAAGCAGGTTCGGTTGAGCTTTTCACTGATCAGTGTTTATATGTGAATAAAAGCCTGTGAAACTTTGTTTTTTCCATCATGAAAAGCGATCGTGTCTCTTCAGAAAATCTGGACTAAACCGCTCAATTCATGTAGATTAATATTAGAAATCGCTCATAATTCAAATGAACGGAAAATGAACGAAAGTCTTATAGGTTTGGAACGACATGAAGATAGAGTAAATGATGACAGAATTTTGTATTTGAACTAACCCTATAACCCTGTCACTCACAAGACATCACAGCAATTGCAAAACATAACCATCCAATGGTCCAATCAATTCCTCATGGACAAAATCCTATTCGTTTCTTGTTAAAGAAGGGTTTTCACTTCTATATACACGCCACAATAGGGAAGAAAAGACTATCACAACTTAAATTTCATGTTGACTTTAAAATATAAACATTCACCTGGATGATGTTGAGGGTATGTGGACTTTCAGGTGTGGTCAGTGTGCTCAGAGCATTTGTAATAGTTTGGATGGAGGACAGGCGATCTGTGATATCAGATGCCACCTGGCCTGTTGGCAGCAACCAGCTGTCTGAAAACATCACTGGTCTCAGAAAGAGCTCCATCACCTCTGCCATCTTCTTCCTCAGCTGGCTCTCAATCACCTAAAAATTAACATGTGAATTTGATGAAATATGATGATGAGTGATGATGGTTAATACATGTGGAAATAGACACATTACAGCATTCTTAAAGGTGCTGTATACGATTTTTAGTGGCCTCTAGCAGTGATGTTTCAGAAATGCAACAAGAGCGCTCATGCTCGTGTGTGTGCTAGATCTCAAGAGCGAGCATTCACTACCTGCCAAGCGGAGACTTTCAACGCAATGGCGAAATAATCACACAACATGCTGGAAACTAATGTAAACTCCCACTGGTACAATAATAGCCTACTTTTATCAGCCTGACGTTGAACTAAATGCTCTGTGCTCGTCCACGATAATGTTAACTGCATTTAGCCGACATGTGATGTTATAAGCCATTTATTTTCGTGTATCTTTCACAATCAGCAATGTCAACACAGGTGAATGTATAATACGATAACGAAAACGGTTAGTAAACTAGACTGAACAGTTTCAGTGTATCAGTAAGATCGTAGGAAGTGACATTACTGTAGTGAACGTGTCTGGAAATGTGTATAAACAATATGACAGTAGTGGATGAGTGACGTTAGTCAGTAGATCTAGTAAATAAACTAAGTTACATCCTAAAGCACCTACTTTTTGTTGTCCTGGAACATTCTTTTGTATTCATGTCATGTTTCATGTAGTTTACCTTGCTATTGCACTAGAGTTTACTATGTTGATCGCGCTTTTCGTCCAGATTCACGTTTCACGTTTTCCCTGACGAGCTTGGGCAGATAAAACTTTTTTGTTTTTTATGTGGAGTTTGTGTTGGAGTCTGTGTTGTGCTGGAGGCAGGACGTTTTGGGATGTTATTATCAGCGCGCATGCATGTCACATCTGATGGAATTTGCAGGAATCCGACCCGGAGACCTCACATATAAATATGAATATTGGCCTTCAGAGGTAATAGCAAAATCCTGAAAGTGGATCATTGCAATGTGTGATTACAACCCCTTCAAGCACAGGCAATAAAAAAACTATTCATTTCATTAAAAAAAGTTACATATGGAAATGTAATTAAGTGAATAAATTAGAATTGTGAAAGGATTGAAAATCACCTGAAGCTCCAGTGGGAACTCATGACTCTGCAGCAGCTCCTGGATCTCTGAAGATCTGCGATGGAAATGTTCAATGTTCTCCTCTTGAACCTTCAGCTCATCCTGTACAACATATAATAATATATAAAACATCACAAGGAGGGGCTGTACTAAAAGATACAGAACTGTTCAAATATTTGGGGTCAGTATAGAAAACATTTATTTCATGCTAATTAAAGCAAAATTATCTATTTTAAGAAAAATTATTAACAGTAAAAGTGTTTATTATTTTTGTGGAAACAGTTTCAGGATACTTTGATGAATAGAAAGTTCAAAAGAAGAGAATTTATTTGAAATAGAAATATTTAACATTAAAAATGGCCTTATTGTCACGTTTAATGAATTTATTACAACCATGCTAAATAAAAATATTTATTTAAAAAAAAAAAAAAAAAAACATTTTGAATGTCAAAAAATGATAAACATTGTTTGGTCGGAAAGTTTGGTCTGGACTTCGATCCATTGAGGAAAAATTAGGCTTGTTAGAGATGAGCAAAATCCGCGCAGAACCGATCACCGGTGATCAGTGCGAGATGCATGCTGGTTAGAAATGTGTCAAAAACTCTCGCGACCGCAAAGGCGCACATGTCGGATTCTGCAGTCGTGCGCAGTTGCTCTCCTCCCATGGAGGACCAAGTAAAAGAATCAACACTCATTACTTCTTCCAGTGTGTGTGCAGTTGGGTTCTGTTGACAAGTAGAGTGCTCAACATACATCACTTACTGGGTTGCTCTGATTGGTTGTAGGTCTAATCCAATTGAGTGCAGAGTTGTTTTATTTTTCCTGGTTTGGTTAAGACATGCCTCATAATCAAAGCCCTATGGAGCAGCATCAGCACTCACATTCTGACTAGAATATGAGTATGACGAAGGCAGGCTAGTATGTTTACTTTTTCCATAAATGTTCACTTGATGACAAGTTATAAGATATTTTCATTTAAAGTTACATCTAAAATATTTAACATTGGTTTCAAATTCTAAAATAAGTGTATCTGAAAGTTATTCTTAAAACTGTCTGCTGACAAAGGATTTACCTGCATTGCAGACACGTCAAGTTCTGTATGAAAGGGGTGTGTCTGAGCAAGTGTCATCAGTTTTTGGGTGCTCCAGGCCTCTACCTCTGCAGCCAATAGGAGGAGTTTTTCCCAAAGAGAAAACCCGGCTTGAAGGTTGTCCAGATGACAGTCTGTTTTCTCAGTGACCTGAAATAAGAGCATTTGTAACAAAATATTATTAGAGAAAAAGAGAGAGGACATGTATGTGAAGAGATGACTCCTGCGAGGACTTCAGGTGAACTCTGAATCAACATGCACCAAAGCGAAATTTTCTATATTGTAATCATCATGTTCGCAGCTTGTAATAATTGCTTCAATTAGTTAATTGTTTTTGCCTTACACTTATATATGATGTTAGTTAACTGAGTGATTTGTACTGAACATTTCTGAAATACATTACTTGGACAGTCACCTCTGATAACAGATAACAATAGCGACCTCTTTGGATCACCAGTGGACGCCGCTAAATATAGATGTAAGCGGGGTCTAAAACGTTTTGAGCTTGTCCACTTTCGACCACTTCCTGAGGTAGACAAAAACTCATTTCGACCGGATTTCTTTTGTAGTGTAAATGCTCATGTGGTGGAATGCGTACGAACAGCCACAAAAGAGCCTACTCTCTGCCTACTGACCTAATGCCTGAACATAATGGGAAGCACGCTAGGCAGACATATTTAAACTTTGTTGGCTAGAGACGAAAGTTTGGTTTAAAGACGAAAAAAGTACCAAGCACAATGTTCTCTCACCATTCCTTATTTCTAACACACACTCACAGCGTCCGGTGTGGTCTTGCGGCTGTCAGAACAGAAACGAAAGCTGCTGTTCTCCCTGTGTTTTTCAGTCATCTACAGGTGCGTTCGAAAGTAAATTTAACTCATAAGATCGAAATGAGCAATTTAAAAAAAAGCAATTTACCCACCCACAGACTCTCCACTCAAAGAAATAAGGGCAAAAGTGATTGAAAGTGGACAAAAGAGACAGATTAAAACACCAGATGTGTGGTATGTGTGTGGTAAACAGGTATGTGTCTGCTTCATCTACAAAAACACATTTTAAAACCAGGTGTCAACAGGGCCTAAATTGTAATGTAGACATGCATTTTCTTTAAAGCTGCTTTGAAACAATAAGTATTATGAAAATCACTATACAAATCTGAACTGAAATTATTAGACATATAATATATATATATATATATATATATATATATATATATATATATATATATATATATATATACACACACACTTCCGGTCAAAAGTTTTAAGATCGGATTACGATTTTTTATGTTTTTAAAAGAAGTCTCTTCTGCTCACCAAGGCTGCAATTTTTTGATAAAAAATACACACAAAACACAGTAATATTGTGAAATATTATGACAATTTAAAATGACTTTTTTATGTTAATATATATTAAAATGTAATTTATTCCTCTGAAAAAAGCTGAATTTTCAGCATCATTACTCCAGTCTTCAGTGTCACATGATCCTTCACAAATCACTCTAATATGATGATTTTATGCTCCAAAAACATGTATGATTATTATCCATGTTAAAAACAGTTTTGTAAATTTTTATTTCAGGATTCTTTGATGAGTAGAAAGTTCAAAAGAACAGCATTTATTTAATTAGAATCTTTTCTAACATTATAAATGTCTTTACTGTAACTTTTGATCAATGTAACTCAACCTTGATGAACAGAATTATTGATTTCTTATTTATTTCCCCCAAAAATTTTAAAGGGTAGTGTTTAATGTAACAAAAGCTTTCCATTTCAGATAAAAGCTGTTCTTTTGAACTTTCTATTCATCAAAGAATCCTGAAATAAAAATGTAAAAAACTGTTTTAAAAAAATTACATTTTAATATATATTAACATAAAAAAGTCATTTTAAATTGTCATAATATTTCACAATATTACTGTGTTTTTTGTGTATTTTTTATCAAAAAATTGCAGCCTTGGTGAGCAGAAGAGACTTCTTTTAAAAACATAAAAAATCTTACCGATCCTAAACTTTTGACCGATAGTGTATATATTTATAAAACAATTTAATATATATTCGATTCATTTCATTTCAGATTTGTATAGTGTTTTTCTTAATACATATTGTTTCAAAGCAGCTTAAAGAAATAAAGTATATATATATATATATATATATATATATATATATATATTGAGGGCACCTACATCAAGCCAGCGGTCCATGAGGGTGTCAGCCTCACTCTCAAATGGGGCATCTACACAATCAGGGATCTTTCTCATCAGAGACTGAAGTTGTCTGCACACAGCCCTGAACTCCTCCACCCCGTCCCCGAGACCACTGAGATCTGACTTTATACTGGTCACCTGGACACACACACAAAATATAGAAATTCATTTATACCACTAAATTCAACTAAATGATGTAGTTAATATTGCCATCTGCTGTCCACCAAGAATGGAAGCCCTGTACCCAGGATTTTCCAAAAGCCCTGTACCTTGCTGATAAGGAGCTGTAAGTTGTCTTTGCCCATGTAGTAGGTCTGATCACAGATAGTCTGCTCTGCTCTCTGTAAAGTGCTGCCCAATCGATTTCGGCAGCTCTGGAACTTCTTAAGTAGTTCAGTCAGAGAGACACATTGCTCAAGACTGAAATAGAAGCATGAAACAAATGTGTCCAGTTAGCAATATGGTCTAATTACATCAGCGTAACAGCATTTAATAAAGAGCTTTCCTATAAATTACAGGCATTTCTTGCCACCTTTCTGTGACTGCTCTGTTTGCGTTTTCCCATTCTGCCAGCAGCTCGCTGAGGCCTGTGTCTGAGGTGCTTGTCTGTGGACATGTTTCTCTCAGATCCTGAATCTCTGAGCGCAGTGCAACCAGTTTACTCTCCATGTCTGTCAGGAAGCGCAACCTGAGAAAGAGAGATATACTGAAACTGAGACTTATCATCTACTTTATTGTAATGCATTGATATAATATAAGAGAGAAAATAAAAAAAATAAAAATCTCAAGTCATTCACATTTTTCTTAACTCTCTGAAACAGATCAAGTGCAGGTGAGAAAGAAGTCACTTAATTATATTTACATTGATATTTTTCATAATTAATTGTCTTCATGTCTATATATAGTAGTGATAGTTGATTTCAATTATATTGTAGATTATTTTAATATAGTATATTACAAATTACATAACTAGGACTGGTTTTGTTATTAGAGTATAAACTATGCTTTAAAATATATTATGCGAAAAAGAAAATAGTCCTGATTTATTTTATTATTATATTGCATTTTTTGTATTGTGTATTACAATTGTTATTTCAATTAACATAACTCATTTTTTAACATAATCCAAACAAATTAAATCAAAATGATTACTTTAGAAATATTGTGTAAAACAAAAGAAAAAAGTACCGTTTTATTTTTTAGCATTTTATTTTGTATTTTATTTTCTATCTTGCAATTGTTATCTAACATGACTAGCACCTTTTTAAATTTAAATTCAACTTCATTTAATAATTTTCAAAATCTTGTATGCAAGTATGTTCACCTGTGCTGTAGTGCAGGAAGTGTGGGCTCCTTGAGCCCGTGTCTTTCCAGTGCCGTCAGTACCTCCCTCAGGGTGACCTGAAGGCTCATCCTCTTCCTACCCAAGACTCTCTGCTCTCCCTTTTCCTTCCTTTCCCACCTCTGTCAGGTCGCCTCGGCCCCACAGCCATTTTTGTCTCAACTTCTTCTGCATGCAGAGCCAAAGATGACACCATCTCATGACAGCTTCCTGGTTTATCGTTCAAAGTTACTCCCATACCGGCATCATCTAGCAGTCGGTCTAGCTGAACCGACTCCTCCCTGGCCTGTTGAAGGCTTTGCTGGATGGAGACTAAGCTGTAGCTGCAGTCTGAAGTGCTGCGAGCTGTAGTAAGGTCGTCATTCACCTGGTGGAGTCGGAAAAGGAGGTTCTCGAGGGCCACAAGTGCTGATTCGCTCTTTCTCAGACATTGTCTTTGCTTCTCCAGGCATTTTGTGCGGTCGTGGAGAGTTTGCTGCAGAGGTAGACGGGCTTGGAGCTCAATGTGACTCAGATCAGCAGCGTCACTAACTGAACCATCACTCTTAAGCAGAAACAGCTCTTTCTCAATACTTTCATCTAGACGCTGAACAAATAACAAAGAGGTCACAATGAGTTTGAACATGCAAATTTACATCAATCCATGTAAAGTACATTTCATAAAGATTTCAAATGTCCTAGGAAAGTCTAGCATTTTGGACATCTTCCACATGTGATGATGTGAACAATAGATGTTACACAATACATAACGTCAAATAAATCAGGGCATCTAAATGAAAGGATTTAAAATACACAACTGTCTCTGAAGAATATATGCCAGCTGGAGGTGAGAAAAATACAGATACAAATAGATAGATATACAATTTGTAGATATACAAATGTCTGCAAGCATGAACATTAAATAGTACCTTTAGGTCTTCATGTAGATTTCTGGCATCAGCAACTGCAAAGTTTCTAATATTCAGAGGTTTCTGACTGATCAGTTTGAGCTGATCAGAAATGAGTCTGATCTGTATGTCAGTTGACTCCAGCAGCTTTACTGCAGTTTCAAGGGACTTCACCCTGAACAACATATAAAACAACATTATTATTGTGCCACTTTTAGCTAATAGTATATCTGTTCCATAACCTAGTGAGCTCCCTTGCAGTATCCCAATATCCTGCTTTACATAGACAACAGCTCTGTAAGCCAGATAAATAGAGCACATGAGAGACCTGACGAATGATTTCAATAAATATGTATTATTTTTATTTAATGTAAACTACTTTTAAAGGGGTGGTTTACTGCTCTTTTTCTTTGCATGATTGTGTTTATGAGGTGCAATATAACATGTATCCATGGTTTTTCTTTTTTAAAAGTCTTATTTTTCATAAATTTCACCTTTATTGTCAGCCGCGCTCTCCCCTGTCCACAGAACGAGCGGTTGACTTCCTGAGTCTATGAAAACACTCCCTCAGAACCACGTAGCGGGCTCAGATTGGTTCGTTTGGGCCGGTGTGTTGTGATTGGCTAAACTGTCGCTCACGTTGTCCGGAAGATTGACGCCCATGACCTTTACGGGCGAAACGGGCGGGCATGCCAAATGTGGATAACATAGACGGTGGATACACGTAAATAATGATGTCGAGACTGCAGTATCACAGAGGCAGAATCAGACCGAGAAAGCCGCGAATGAAAGAGTCAAGCAGAACCTCACCACTCACGGCTCTTAATAAAGGTTTCTGAATGATAATTTGCTTCATTTTTTTAACCATATACACGTTTGTTTTACACAATAGCATCTGACTGGCAACGATAGCAACTGACTGGCTACTAATGTTAAACACAAACAGCGTTTGCAGGTTTACGTTCTTGATCAAATCGAAAATAAAGTCATAAAGCATATATACATGAAAAATACATTTACAACATTAGTACTTATACAAAATTTAGGTCCATAATGTTTGTACGCGTTGCCGTAGACACAAAATAGCCAAACTAGTAGCCCATTAAGCCTATAAAGCCAGCGCTGGCATTTGAAAACAAAAAAACACAAGGCTACGTCGGGAATTATACATGCAAATACATTTAAAATGATAAAGTCTTAGCCTACTTACAGATTGTGGCCCAACAACTGCTGCCTCTGGTTTTAAAGTCGGAACTGCTTCATGTTTTAGTAACAGTTTCTTGTTGAATCCGGTGTTGAATTCGTGGAGATTCTGGAAGCTGTCTCTCGTAAATGCGCAGCACAGAGAGCTAGATTACGATCGTCACTTTCAGGAATATAATCAAACATAAATTGTATCCATTGTTGTCGAAGTATAACGTCCGTGGGAAGCTCAAACACAGAAGACCTGACAGCTGCGTGAACAACAACACACTCGACGAGGAGCTGCTGAAATATGTGCATGCCCTTTCCTGCATATTCCGGAGGGAGGGGTTGATGCAAATGTGTGGGTTAGTGACGTACCATAACCCAGCTGTAGTCCAAAACGAGTCGTTTTTGTAGGCAATTTTACTTCCTGATTTTTAAAAGACGATATACACTAAACTTTCAGCGCTGCAACTTTGCAGATACTGTTCATGCACCAACAGCAACATTACACGACTATTTAAAATGAAAAAAGTGAAATCGCAGTCAACCCGCCCTTTAAAAATAATTTTCAGAAATGAATGACAAATGTTGACAAAACTGTTTTCAACATTAATAATGATAAGAAATGTTTCTTGAGCACCAAATCTGCATGTCAGAATGATTTCCGTAGGATCATGTGACACTGAAGACTGTAACGACTGAAGGAAATTCAGCTTTATCACAAGAATAAATTACATTAAAATATATTAAAATATAAAACAGTTATTTTGAGTTGTAAAATCAATTGAACAAATAAATGCAGCCTTGGCTAATATAAGGAACTTCTTTCAAAAACATTGAACTGTAGTTTTATGAGCCAGATTTACTAACAGCTTGCGCCAGCACAAACCCTCTTTTGGTATTAAAAATCTACTGTCTAGGGCTGTCAACTTTAGTCGTTTAGTCGACTAATCAGTTGATATCGTCTTGGTCGACTGAAATTCTTATTGGTCGACCAGTCGCATTTTTTTTTTTTTTTTGCCAATAGAAATACATTTTCAATGATTTACTCCCTGATATTTATTCCTTTATAAAGCAGTTATTTATTACTGTATTCTAAATATAATTAGCCTATGTTTTATCCCCAACTTTAAATGCTTTTAGGCTATTTCTTGTAACTGCGCCACAGTTTAGCGCACACACATAACACACTCGGGAACCGCACCTACTGGCTGCGCTGCTGCTCACGCTCAGTAAGGGATGTACTGGTAGGTAGTTTTGCTGTATTCATTCAGTTCACGCTACTTTAGTCGACAGAATGTCCAAGAAATCTAAATCTTTTGTCTGGCTACATGTTTGTGGAGGTAGGCGACGGTGGCAACCGCGTTGCTCCATTATGAGCGCGCACATCGCGTGCCTATTTGAAATCAAACTTGAGCGCGCAAAAGACGTGAGCAGCTCTTTTAACGGCTTTATCATACTGACTCAATAGATTGTTTTCTTAATAGGTTTTTATCTGTACACTTGACTCATTTGAAAGTAGCCTAAATAATGTACAAAACGAAATTAAACTTATATGCTATCTTACAACACAGCCTAGATTTCAGATAGTTTTTTTAGGCTATTTTGTCTGTTGTTTTAAGACGCCTAACAGATCGGCTGGACAAAAGTTAACCCATAGCTTTGTAAGTAAAGAAGAATACAGCCTGTATAAACGAGAGCTTTTGTTAGGATTTTGCATTATGTGGCAGATAGCAGTTATATTATTTTGTAGCGTGTGGTGTGATCAGGTGCGCGATTGTGACCGTCAGTATAGACCAAGGACAGAGCTCCTCACTTGCAGTTAAACAAATCACTTAATTTTCAAAGAATTGTATTATTATTATAGTTTTATTTATTTTCGATGTTTTTTCGTTGTTGTTTTATAAATGCTCTATGACAATTGTTTAAAAAATGTTCAATCAAAACATCCGTTTTTTTTTTTTAGTCGACTAATCGTCGCGCAGGACAAGACCTTGGTCGACTGAGGATTTCTTTGGTTGAATACAGCCCTACTACTGTCAATATTTAGCAATGAAATGCAGTATAAAAAATAGCACTGGAAAGGATTGTACACGGTTACTGTTAAGGCTGACCTTACATATTGCATATGTATTTGTAGGAGTTTCCCTTTCAGACGCAAAATGTGTGGGAGGAGAGTATCCATATGAATCAAGCCAGGTGATTTGCTAAAGTTTAACCAGACTAACCTAAACAGACTAACCTAAACAGAGCTTCATATTGCAAAGCATCTGTAGGCAGCTCACCAGGTTTTAAAAAGAGACCATGTGCACGTCTTACCTGGCCTGAATGCACATCTGCTGTCCCCTCCACTGTTGAATGAGCTGAGCTCTCTCCTGCTCCATGTTACAGCCATCCTCCATGTGCTGAGAGCTCTGGGAATTCTGAAGCTCACACCACAGAGCCTCCGTCTGGTCCTTCAGAGCCTAAATGAGTACACAGCCATTTGTATACAAAATGCACCCTATATGCAGGAAAGTGGTGCGTGAGACTACCAGTAGGTGCTTGAGTTGACTTCTCAGTGAGTCAGCAGAGATACTGGTGCTGCTGCCGGGGCTGATGGGAAACACTGCTTCCAGCTGCTGACTGTTTGTCAAGCAACTTCTGATGGAGGACTAACTGTGCAGCACAGTAACTAGAAAAAATAAATAAAAATTAATTCAGCTACAAACGTGTACTCATGTTTAGGTATTAGCTTTCACTACAAACATTATAATTGCATTGGATGGCTGTTTTCAGGGAGCTACACCATGATGGTAGTTGAACAAACTCAGGGTTGCAGGATTCAGTTTTGAGTTGACAAAACCAATCCAACTAGGCTTTGTTGGTACCATGATGCTGATCATCAACTTTCTCTGTCAACTCAGGCTTTGATCCTGAGTTTAGGAGTTTAGGTGTGACATCAGTAGCGAACAGCCAATCACATGCTGAGAAAGAGTGAAACTCATTCAAAACTCATTGAAATTAATTTCTCGTGAGAGTAGTTGCACTTATTAAATAAAAGTATTAAAATATTAAGAATTTAAACAAATTTACACAGCAAGAAGAAAATAGCTGTTTGTGAAAGAGGACAACTAAAAGAAAAGTCTCGCTACTGTATATCAGTGCAAGTAAAAGTTGTGAAGTTAGTTATACAGTTGATAAAAGTATAGAGATAATTTAACATTTAAGCTCACATTTTATAGCTTAATTTATAGATTCTAAAGCATAATTTATATTATTTAAAATCTGTGTAATAAGAATTGATTAACTGAAATTACATGTGAGATTGTTTAAGGGTAATAATACAATTATAATAATTTCTAAATCATACAAATTTATTATTCTAAATAAGCATTACTTAAAAGCCAGATGATTTTGTCTTTAAAATCATTTGCTGTGTAGTGACCTTTAATTTGAAGTAGAAACGGGTGGAGCTGACATTATCGCGTCAGACATGCGTCACTTTGCTCACAGCTGATTGGTCCAAGTTCGATTTTCAACCTCTTACCTGGAACATAACCTGCCAGGTTAGCCTAGAGTGTAAGTTACTATGGCAATGAACACTGCTAAAAGCCAAACCACTTTCATGGTACCTAAACCCAGGGTAAGCGCAAACTAAACTTGAAACATAGCTGGCTAGCCACCTAAACCGGCTTCATGGTATAGGCCCCAGGTGTATCTGTCCCTATTCAAATAAACTATATAAATAAATAATATAAAATGCTTGTAAAGATAATTATTTAAATAAAAAATGTGTTATTTATATAAACAAATATTTTAAATTAAATTATGTATTTCTTTTATTTCATAAAGTAATCATTATGAGCATTTTAAAATGCAGCAGTATATAAGCTACATATATATATATATACACACATATATATACACACACATATATATATATATATATATATATATATATATATATATATATATATATATATATATATATATATACACACACACACACACACACATATATTATATATATATGGGTCCTAAGCCATTTCCATTTCCAAAAATATTTCTTTAAAGAACTTTAAGGCAGAAAGAATGGCTCACCTGCTCTTTAGATTGTTCAGTAACCCTCTCTTCCTGTGGTGAACAGGGGTGGATGATGGTTCTCTCTGGTATCTGTTTAATCTCCACAATGTTGGTCTGGACAACAGCCTGAAAGAGAACGACCACATTCAGTGTCATTACAATTAGGGTCAAATCGGACACCAGAACAAGCAAATACACCCTTCAGCAGCCCTAACCAATCTTAGCAGATTAAGTCCTCTGAGCTGTCCATGTGCTTAAGAAGGTCAGCAACATCCAATCAGAGCTGAGAAGTTCTCACAAGGTTTAGCTCCATGTTTGGCTACAAGCAAACTCGACCATGCCAAGAAAACGGTGCCATGTTAACACCAGGCAGATATAATGCTAAAACAGATGCTTTAGTTTCTGTTAGTGTAAAGTCATGTTGGTTTGAGTGCACTAAGAAGAAAAAACTACTCTTAAAGAAATATTGCACTGATCAAAAAGAGATAAAACAGTCATGTTGCAGCACAGAAGACATGCAACACATGAGCACGTGTACCTGTGAGTGGACGAGGCTTAGGTCATCTAGCAGTAAAGTCTCTCTCAGCCAGGACACAATCCTTAACTGCTCCCCCCTGCTGAGAACACACATGCACGTATTCATTTAGCAGACTTTTATATAAAGCTAATTTTAATTATAGTTTATTTACATACTATGAATAAGTGTGTACAGTACACAAACATAGAAATACGTAAGAGCCCACATTAGTTAGAGTAGTCTGGCTATAAGAACGGCCAGAGTTTGAAGAAGACATACACTACCGTCCAAATGTATGTCAGTTGAATTTGTAAACAAGCCTCTTATGCTGACCAAGGCTGTGTATTAGATCAAAATTCAGCAAAAACAGTAATGTTTTGAAATATGATTAGAATTTAAGATTACTATTTTAACATAATTTAAAATGTAAGTTATTCCTCTGATTTAGTCTTCAGTGAGAAATCATTATAATATGCTAAGCTGGTGAAATTAGCATATGTAATAACATTATAAATGTATTTACTGTCACTTTAACAAAATGTAATGCATTCTTGCTGAATTTCTTTTACAGTAAAATTCTTACTGAAATTTCATTTTCAACTTTAACAAATATTTCCATTAAATCTAGAAAGTATTTTTTCTAAAGCATATAATGTACTATAAAATCTATTATTAATATAATATGACGACATTTAAAACTTTTCAGTATATCAAATAAAAATTTGCCCTCCATTTCTCACCTGTCTTGGCATGGTGCCAAGTCACTTGTGGAGTCTGCGTGGTGCTGAATGCTCTCCATTCTCTTTGTGTCTGTCCTCAGGTGGGCGGTGCTGAGAAGAACACTCTCTGCAGGCTGCAGACTCTCTTTAAATCTCTTTTAGGCTTCCAGATGCACTGAATGCTCAGATGCTTTGGCACACTCCTGAAGGTTTGAACCCAGATCCTTCATTAATTAACTACTTCCAAGCTCTTTCACAATAATGATATAATATATAATGATGATATATTAAAATGTACAATACAATGTATTTTTATCTGTACAGATGGATTATAACAATAAAATATACGATAAAACTTTGACTACAACTGTTGTCTGGTAGTGTACAACTACATTTCAGATGATATGTGTTAATATTCCAGTATCAGATCTAGATCAGGTCAAAAGAATCCTCTTTTGTGGTGCATATATAATGGCCATTTCGAAATAATGCTGAAAAGGCTTGCTAACTACTTGACAAGCTGGTTAGAAAACAAAGCAGGTAAAATTTGATAATATAGATGAAAGTAAAACTATAGACTGCCTATATCAACCTGTCCAAATAAGCATGCAGTCAATAAATGATCCCTTTAACAACAAATAAATCCTTGATGATTTAACCATTATAAAATAAGAAAGTAAAAAAAAAAAATACTGAATAAGGTTTAATAACTAATTTGGATTTAATGCAGTTCTGCTCACTTGCAGAGGCATGTAGATCTGAAGGTATGTGTTAGCTGCATGCACTGTATTATACTGCTTAAATAACATCCACAAAGTACAGTTCAAATTTATAGTAGCTAAAACAAAAGGATGTTAATTTTATCAGTTATGCTGGGACATGGTTACATAAGAGTCATGGTGTCGAATGACCACCCCGGAGAAGGGTCTGGCTGTTGACTTGCAAGTGATGTCACTGACAGAGGAGGTGCAGGTGACTGAGAGTTCAAGTTGGAAAGTGCAGGGGGCAAGTCTGCAGCCAGGGTCCTGATTGGCCACCCAGACTGCCAGCTGGTTCACCAAGTTTTGAGATATACTACCAATGGGTTGGAAATAAATGAACTACCCTTACCTCCCATTGGGCCCTGGCTGACTGAGACAAGAGGTCCATCTCTTTGAGCTGGGCATCAGAACAGAAATCCCCCATTCCTTTCACAGCTTCTAGAAACATCTCCAACACTGCAGGCCTCAGAAGATGTGATATTGCCTATAGAACAAATAGACAGCAGCAGAAATTAAGACATGTGTGAATGTGTTTTGGCCAACTATATGTTTTATTTTTTAAATCATTATTTGATTGCAAATAATTATTGGATTGAAAAGATCACAAGATTTTGCAATAGTCTCACCTGTTTTTTCTTGGATTGTTGTTTAGATTTGTCTCTGGTACTGATTACAGTGATGACATCTTGTATGTGTTCATTCAGGTGCTGTTTGGCTTTATCCAGTCTGCTTCTGGCTAAAGCCTGAGCTCTGTAGCATACACCCTCATTTCGTACTGGGACATGAGGAACACCTGGAGCCTCTGATGGCTGTAAAAAGCTTGTGGCTTTTGGCTAGAACAATTGGTCTCTGGTCTTGGGTTGTCACTGAGGTCTGAGGTTGCCATTTTGTTGGTGAACAAAGGTGCTGTTTGATTGGAGTTTGTAGTTGAGTCACTGTAACCGGTGAATCCAAACAAGTGCTTGGACAGGACACAGGTGAGGATGGAGACTGGGTTTGTGATGGCTCATTGGGCTGGGGAAAGCTGAGGCTTCTGGCTAGAACCCTTTCTCTTTGTGTGAGGATGCCAAAGAGGTTTGAATAGCAGATGATTTAGGCAAAATGCTTTGGCTGAAATTAGCTGAAGATGTAGACTGAATAATTTTTGATGGTTCAATGTCACTGGTTTGTCCCAATTCTGTAGAGATAACTTGAAGGTCTGTCTGATCCAAAGCCACTGGTTTGGCTTGAGTCCGTAGAGAGAAACACGGAGAGGGACTGTTTGGCTTGAGTCTTTGGAGATAACCTGGAGAGTCCTGCATGGTCCAAAGCCACTGGTTTGGCTTGAGTCTGCAGAGAGTAACCTGGCAAGGGCTTGATGGTCCAAAGCCACTGGCTTGGCCTGATTCTGTAGAGATAACCTGGAAAGGGCTTGACGGTACCAAAGCCACTGGTTTGGCTTGATTCTACAGAGATAACCTTGAGAGGGCCTGATGGTCCAAAGCCACTGGTTTGGCTTGAGTCTGCAGAGATAACCCGGAAAGGGCTTGACGGTCCAAAGCCACTGGTTTGGCTTGATTCTACAGAGATAACCTTGAGAGGACCTGATGGTCCAAAGCCACTGGTTTGGCTTGAGTCTGCAGAGATAACCTGGAGAGGGCCTGAGGGTTCAGAAGCGACTGGTTTGGCTTGATTCTACAGAGAGTATCCTGGAAAGGGCCTGATGGTCCCAAAGCCACTGGTTTGGCTTGAATCTTTAGAAGAACCTGAAAAGGACCTGATGGTCCAAAGCCACTGGTTTGGCTTGATTCTACAGAGATAACCTGGAGAGGGCCTGATGCGTCCCAAAGCCACTGGTTTGGCTTGATTCTGCAGAGATAACCTGGAGAAGGCCTGATGGTTCCAAAGCCACTGGTTTGGCTTGAGTCTGCAGCGCATAACCTGGAGAGGGCCTGAGGGTCCAAAGCCACTGGTTTGGCTTGATTCTACAGAGATAACCTGGAAAGGGCCCCAGGGTCCAAAGCCACTGGTTTGGCTTGACTTTACTGAGACATCTTGAAGGTTTGATGGTCCAAAACTACTGGTTTTGCTCGAGTCTACAGAGATAAGATGGACTTCAGCCTTGGGTTTAATTTGAACCTTCCTGACAACAACAGATGAAAGCAAAGGCTGTTTTACTTCTGCTTGCTGTACTTGGTATATATCTTTCCAATGGTCACTGGGAGATTTATCGTGAAGCTGAGGAAAGAACCTGGGGATGTAAACCACAGGTGGCTTCCAATTCTGACAGCAGCTGAGAAGGAATGATGTTCTTGGATTTGAGGTTCTACTGGACTCTCTAAAGAAAGTTCGCTGCTTTTTGAGAATGCCTGATCCAAATTGTCTTGAAAGGTTTCAGTTTGGGATTCAAGCTGAGAATGTGCATGGACAAAAACCTTGGTTGCCGGCTGTTGACCTTCAGGCTGTTTTTCACGCTTCACTCCACAAGAACTGAGCATCTCAGTAACCTCCTAACAGACATAGAGGAAGTTGTGAGATTTTACAACATCATGTTTTTAAACATTCCCGCAACTGATAGTGGTCTGCAAAGAAATGCACCTGACAGTGAGAGACAGTCCGTTTCAGTTGGTCTTGTAGGGCTGATGTGCTAAGGTTAGGTAAGGAGGATTTATTTTGCACCGATGTCACAAGCACCAGCAGGTCCTCACCTTCTGTCACCACTTGTCCTTCCAACTGTAGACCTCTGGAGATCAGTGCCTGCAATGGGAATCAAAAGAGAAGACAAATGTGAAATCTCAATCTGATCAACCAAATGAACTTAAGAATTGTTGATTCTGCTCACTTTAGTCCTTAGATGTGGCCCCCTATGCTGCCTTTCTTTTAGCAGTGCGCAGACCTCTTGGGCCTCTGAGCTCCAGTTTCCAGGCTCAGCCAGCCTGCCTTCGAGAAGCAAGGCCTCTATGGAGTCCTCGACACCTGATTCACCCGTTCAAAGTTTCATATATCTACACAGAAACATGTCCACAGATTTGCTAGTTCCTAGTTTAAAGAACTATTCTCATGTACAGACACAGAAGTGTTTCTGAATGGATAGTTAATCCAAAATTATACATTCCAGTCATTGTTTATCCGCCTCCGGATGCTTCCAAATAAAGGGTGATGCAATTTACCCACCGTACAATAACTAATATATTGCGTAAATTTACAAATATTAAAATGTGAATAATCAAACACCAGTAATTGATCTGGTTGACCTTCAACATAGAAGAAGTCAGCATTGCACCTTAACTCTTGTTGCCACCCATCGAAAAATGAAAGAAAAAAAAAGACATCAGAGTGTAGCTATTAATGTCATACAGAGAGTCGGACTGGTGTAGCTACTAATGTCATACAAAATCCTGTTAGAGAAGATTCATTTTACTGATAGGTTTATTTTATAAATGTTTTTATTATTTACTTAAAAATGTCTATAGATATTGTCGTAGACATTTGTTTTCCTAATTCTTTTGGCCACGATAATCATTTAGTTAAATTCAAAATAAATGGACATGTGCAAGTCATGTACAAATGTCTGATGAACTGTTTTTTTGTAAAGACTGATTAAAAAAATTATCATTGATGAAGGTTCTTTAAAATGTTATTTATACTGTAGTCAACAGAGTAAAGGTCTAAGGTCAAGTAAATAATGACAATATCATTTTATATATGAGTGAACTATTGTTCATCTACAACACATCTAATGTTTAACCTGAACACTGGACAGAATATTGGCAAACCTCTGGGAGAGTTTGTCTGAGTTTCTGAATAGTTTCCTCTTTGCAGTCTGGAGATGGAGATAAAGAGTGCAAATCAAACTGGAAATCTTCTTAGTTATGCCCTAGTAGAGGATAAAACAAGCATACAAATTAAGAAAGACAAACAAAGCAATTAAAAAAACATCTAGTAAACAGTGTGAACTTTAGCTGGACAGACAGATCAGTATACCTGTAGTTTTTTCTGTAAACACGTAGAGGTGCAGATGACACAGCCACAGTCTCCTCAAGCATCCAGCCAGCTTCCTGCATTAGGCCCTGAGCAGCTTGAACACCCAGGACTGCACAGCATGGGTCTGAGGAGCCACTGTCTAAAAACATGCCATTAAAAATAGCATAAGTCCTTCATTGTTAAACAAGAATATACATTTAAAAAATCAACAACCATAATCTTTTCAATGGTGTAAAATGTTAAAAGGCAAAAAACAAAACGCATACATATTGTTTGATTATCAGTAAGGACAAATGATGAAATAGAACAGAAAGTTGTGTTTTTGAAACACAATTGAGTAAATACACTGACAAGCTGTAACATTAGTTTAAGAAAGTTAAAAATAGTTTGTAAAGATCCACCAACAAGTTGTGCAACTTACAGGATAGGAAAAGGCTGGGTCCCAGAGGTTTAAAGACAAAACACTTTACTCAGTCCAGTAGAACAAGTTTTAATTGAAAAATACCTGATCCAAAATAAACTTTTTTGCCACACCTTTTGCCAATGAATTTGCCTACGGAACAACCACTGGCTCTGCACCCCTATACCTAAACTCACTAATCTCAGACTTATGTGCCCTTCAGAAGCTTGTGTTCTACAAGTGAATGATGCCTTGTGGTGCCATCCAAAAGAGGCACTTTCATGGACCATTACCTTGACATTTCCTTGCTGGTGGAATAACCTACCTGGTGTGACCCATGCAGCTTAGCCGGAGTCTTTAGCCATTTTCAAAAAACAGCTAAAGACGCATTTTTCCATCAACACTAACACTTTCTATTGGAAAGAGACAAAATGTCCAGGGTGCTCAGGGAGTTCAAAAAGGTATTAAAAGGTGCTCTTTGGGGTCAGGAGTTCAATGTCATGTAGAAAAGGAAATCCAAGGCACTCTTCTTTAGAAAATTAAAAATCCTTTATTAGACTGGCTATATCATGATAGAAAAAAATTTTAAAACATGTGGGGAAATACAACCCACGTGTAGTGGCACAGCCTTCTTCAGGGTATATAGGTTGTATTTTCCCCCACATGTTTTAACAATTTTTCTATCATGATATAGCCAGTCTAATAAAGATTTCCTAATTTTCTAAAGAAGAGTGCCTTGGATTTCCTTTTCTACATGACTTTCTATTCTATTTCTATATAACAACTTAGAATGTGTACTGTGCTAGACGATCTGGGACTTGTCAGAGCACTTACATACGGTTGCTCTTTTTGGGTACAACTGCTTCAATTGTTCTCTTCAAGTCACTTTGATTAAAAAATAAACCAAAATGATTAAATATAAATGTAATTTAACAGCCATTAATATTTCTTACCAACTATGACATTTTATTTTGTATTATTTTCATCATTGGGATTAATAATAATTTCGTTTTTTTTCTTAAATAATTGTGAGAAACAATGCAGCCCATTGTGTCATCATGTTCTGCTAATTCAAAAATGTTCTTTTGTTATCATACTCAAATTATATTCTGAAATTGGTGTTGTAAAGTAAGAAATCTTGTGAATAGCCATGTAACACTATGTGTGTTAATTTCTTTAAATGGAAACGGCAGATAAACGCATGGTAACTTTCCACTGAAACGTTGGCTTCGAAGCTCATGTTGCGAGAGATAGTGTATTACAGTATGTTGCAGTTTCTTATAAAAGTTACCAGAAACTGCTTTATTTCTTTGTCAAAGACAACTTTTACTCACACTTTGGTGCTTGGAAAGTGTTATTTTAGACCCTGCTGAAAACTAGAGGGGTCTGCCTTTACAAACTCACAAACTTGGTCCTTTTTATGAAGTCAGCCCACTGCATGTTGAGTCTGCGGAGCTCTTCAGTCAGAGAGTGGCTGGTCGAGGCGTCACTCATCTCAATGAGAAAGTTCCCGCCTCGTCCAACTGTGCTTGATGTGAACTCCACTCATTCAGGCTGGCGGAAAAATGCTTCTGCTGGATTATGAAAGAGATCACAAGATGAATGACAAATGAACCTCTGGAAAAAAGCAATCATGAACAAAAATCATGCCCAAACCTAAACTACCACCCTTATGACTTTAACCAAACAAACATTCTAACAAAGATATAGGCCATTTGCTTTAATATTTTGGTGTCTAATTAAAAGACATCAATACATTTTAAAGGCAGCTTAGGTGTCTAAATATTTTTGTGGCCACTGAATACTTTTGATCTTTTTTAATGACAAATGCTGTACCTCTTTCCCCTGAGCCTGTGATTGGCCCTCCTGCCCCAACCAGACTTGTAATAGATACAGGCAGTCTTTGTAGGACTCCCACGCAGCTAGTACACGCTCCATGGTGGATCTGACAACTTCTGCAGCTTCTACACTGACACCTGTCTCACTATCCGCCTCTTTTACTTCCCTGTTTACCACAGGTGAATCATCTGCTAAAAAAGAAAGAGAAAGAGAGGGCAAATCTGACATCAGCTACAGGAAGCCATTAATTAAACCAAAGAATAACAGAACTTCATCAACACAATCTTACCCAAAGCTGCTTTGCTTGTATAACTGACTGCTGTGTCCTTCCACTTGTGAAGAGCTTCCTTCAACATCCACACCAGGCCTCGCTTGTCAACAGTGTCCTAATTGGACATACACACACTGCTTACAAGTCAAGGAATTAAAGAACATATAGTGCTATAGGAATGAGTCCTAAAATCCAGAAACAATTGATCATTTTAGCACTTACGGTTCATTCAACCGGTCAGTGGGTTTTTTTAATTGGATTTGGTTAAATGCTTGAAAGGTCTATGGTGACCACAAGCTAACGAAATACATTAGTAATAGTCCGCTTGAGATTTTCAAAGCTTTTAAATGCTTTGAAAAAGCCAGTTGCTAATAAGTGGCTAAACAGGACTATAGCGGTTGTCAAGGACATTAAACATCATCAGGCGAACAGGAAAACTGCTCTACGCGTGATGATTAAAAGAGATGTAGGAAGTTTAGTGGTGGTGATGTTTAAGTTGGCGACTGGTGTAGTTATAGTCTAACTTTAGTTTTTTACTTCTGACAACTGTATTACAGCTTCAAAATACAAAAATACTGAGGGAAACCCATAAATGGCCACATACATGCCAATCCTGTAGCAGCGAGTGCACAGACTCCTGGGAGCCGTAAGGTCCTCTCCACAAGCTCAGCTTAGACTTCAACTGTCCCAGTAGGTCAAGAACATAGTGCATCTGCTCTCTGTATTGTAGCTTGATGCCATGGTATTTGGCTGTCACTCTGGCACTGGTGAAACTAACAGAGAGAATAAGGAACATTTGCAAGAAACCTGGATTTCTGAAGAGGACAACATGATAAAAAATGAAGGATGGCCCTGCTGAAAAGGCCTTCTTAGATCAGCAAACTGTGCTGTTTTGGTGTGAGTCTAGCAGGTCTTGAAACTATTTAAAAAGCCTAATAGGGACACCAGAATACCATGTTCAAAACACAACATATGCTGGTCTTTTCAGCAGGGAGGACTAAATAGAGTTTGTTCCCCAACCGTCTCTTGATTTCCTCTAGCTTCTCAATTGGAACTAGAGGACAGCCATTCTCGTCTGTGTTACAGTAGTGATGAAGGGTGTCCAAGTGCTGGCTTAATTCCTCACCCAAGACCTAAAGAAATAGAAAGCATAAAAACCATAGACTGTAAAAAATATGGACAAAGCGTCTGTGACGTCATCCATAGACTCTCTGAAGAACAGGTTTGATGCTGTTTATGGGGGTACGGGCGGCGCTATACTGGAAATCTTGGGAAATACAAAATACCAAAGTTTCAAGAAAGGATACAGAGGTGGTATGATGTGTTGTGTCAGATCATGGCCGAGACGTCAAATTCACTCGGCGCAGCCCGTTATCAGTTGTCAATCAAAGTTAACCGCCCTTTTTTGTCATACCTTTTATATCTAAACGATTTTAAACGAACGAGTTAAGAAAAAAAAATTCACCCCCCCTCACAGTTGTCAGGCACACGGAACATATTGAAGATTACAATAAAAGTCCATGGGACCAAACTGTAAACATATGAATTTATGCTGTGAAAACGGAGATTTTAACATGACATCTATGGATATTTGCTCCTTTTTGGGACTGGCCTCTAGCGGATTTGTGATGTATTGCAGTTTTTCGCACATCCGGGTAAGCTTCATTCTTCAGATTAGAATGTTGTCGCTTGATAAAAACACAGACATGTAATTCAGAAATACACATTAATGCATGATAATACATGGCAGCACACTGACCTTCAGCTGTTCTTGCTTGTGTCTGGCATCTCTGGCAGCAAGAACATGATCGTCTGTACTCCCGCTGTCTTCAGAGAGCACAGTCTCCATATGCTGGAGCCACCGACCCAATGTGTTCAGAGGGGCTGGCAAACCAACATCGAGCTCTGTTCTGTACTCTTGTAACTGAAAAAAAAAAAAGTTTACAAAATAATCTGGCTGTATTTTTACTAGGGCTGACTTCTAATAGTCGAGGATTCGACGATTCGAATTTCGGAGAAGGTCTGATTCGACTATGAACGTTATAGTCGAATAGTACACGGCCAGTTCAACCTCGTATAAATCATGTTATGTGTGTCTCCCGCTCACGAGCGCTCACTCTTAACAGACACACGAACAGACACACTGTGCGCGCGTCACAGAATGTTCATCAAGCGCTCACCATTCACAGTAACCGGGTCGTCTCATTCAAAACAGCCAGCCGTTGCTGTCAGCGAGCCACCGCACATGAATACTCATATGAGTCAGGCTGCAAATGTAAGTTACGTGTCTGCCCCAGTCTTGATTTAATCAATAAGAAGGAAAAGCAGACAAATAGGCTACTGATAATCAAGGCACGGAGGCACCGAAGCTCGTCTTATAAATAACTACTGCAACTCAGCGTATAAGTATAGTCAACTCCACAGACCTAAAACATATATCTATATTGAAATGTCTACTTGTAAATAGAACGATTCAAAACAAAAGAAAACGTAATGCTTTCTGCTTATAAAAATGAACGGTGCATTTCTCTCTGGCGCATGCACCTGCGAAGATCGCGCAGCATCGTCAACTTCATCTTTATTAATAAACAATTAAAATGTCTCCTTGGTATATATTTGTTCTTTGTGACAGCTTTTTATTTTCGCCAGCGCCGCTGCTACCCTTAGGCTAAAGCGTTAAGTTACAAGCTTACAAGCTCACCACCGCATCAAAAAATGATTGCGTCATAAAAACATAAATAATACTACCTAAACATAGCCTAACTGTTTAAAAAAAACACAGAATGAATAGCCTAATGTGCATACGTCCATCTCTTTTGTTTGAAATGGAAAAACTATAGCTGCTACTGACCTATCTAAAAAAAAAAAAAAAAAAGGTTTGACTATCAGTCGACTACGGCAAAATCTAACGAATCAGATTCAACTATGAAAATCCTTAGTCGAAAACAGCCCTAATTTTTACTAGTCCCAACTCAAAAAATAAGTGATGCATATTATTTTTTCACACATATACATTCATTTTAAGAATATATTAGAATTATTTTTCAAATTAAATGTTCCAGAATTTAATTTAGATCTAAATAATTTATTATTAACATTTATATTTATGCATTTGCAAACTATCAATGAAGAAACAAGTAATTCATCACAGACCCAACAATATTTATAGTACACAATGTCAAGTTTATTAGAAAGCAAAATTACTGTAGGTTGTCATGTTTATTTCATTTTTAAAGTTTTAACTTATTTTTCATTTAATGTTTTAGGTTACTTTATTTAGGTTGTTACTTGTTATGTTAATTACATTATTCATCTTTTGTTTACGTTTTAAAGCAAATAAAGTCATACTACTATATGTTTTTTTTCCATGACAGCTTTAAATTCATAAACTCTTTTGCAGGAAAAAAATGGTATATGGGGATTTGTTGGTAATTTCGAACAAATCAGAACTGTCACAGTTTCAATATGTATTTGGAGACATACGTAATCATTCAATATTTACCTTTTCCTCCATTGTGTCCCAGGCCTTCCTCAGTGCCATTTGCTCCTCACTGGGTTTAGTGCAGCGTCTCATTGCACTAATCCACTGGAATAACTGGGCGTCGCTGATCATAATAAGTTCCCACAAAGTTCTGAAATGCCTTGTATAAAAACAAAGTCACTCATTCAGGGCTATTCATAAGACTTGTGTTTTACATAAGGAAGTGATGTATTTATGATTTAACATTCGGCATACCTGATGCCTTTTAGCATATCCTTCCCCCCTGTGGAGGCCCATGTCTCCAGTAATTCCTGATAGGCTCGCTGTAGCCAGCATTTCATCTCTCTGGCTTTTTGATTGGGTGAAGCCTGAGGGCAGGGCAAGGAAACAGAGACCGAATCAGAAGATTAATTTCAAATCAGAAAACATGCTCAAACAAGTAAGGCTCAGTCTTGGAATGATATTGAGGAGGTAATTCAGAGCAATCCGCGATGCCTGATAATCTCTGGTGCAGTGGGGAGGCCCAGAGCAACAGCAGGAGTGAAGCATTCAGGGAGGTTGACAGGAGATAAGCATGTGGGAAAGAGCAGAGCTTGGAGCTGCATCCGAACCAGGAGGGGGTGAACAGAGTAAGAGGAAGCACAGTCGGAGGGCCATAAAAGGAAGGCCAGGGGGTTTAGAAAGAGCAGAGAACGGTGAATACAAGAAAGAGTACAGACCCAGCAAAAGCACACCCCTGGCTGGGAGATTCAGCTGGCCTCACCTCAAAGCCATTAACATCAGCTAAGGGCAGAATCACATTGGGAGTACTGCAGGAAATCCAGCAAATGAGTGTCATGATGGACTTCTCATCAGGGTTACTGACAGCAATGTCTGAGAAGAGATTTTAAAAGTGCATAAACTTTCAAAACCATAAAGAAGCATTTAACATTTTTAACATGAACACCATTTTAGGGATTTTTCAAACGTATTAATATGCATATACTATCAGATCTATATAATTTTTGGTGTTTCATACAGTCTCTATAATTAAGTAAATTAGAACATATACAGCTTTCCCAGAAGCGACTTTTTCTAGGAAATCACCTTTAGAATTAGGCTACCTCATTCAGCATATTCAGGTTTTTCAGTTATTTGAGTCATTTAAATTAATATAGAAAATATTGTTTTGTTTTGTCTTATCTTGAATTTTAAGTCATATCGAGACCACCTTAGTGATTAATAATCATGAAGTGTTAACCACAGAATAAAAATTTGAGAAAATAATTAAAATTAAATTAAACTTAAACTAGTGATGTGAATAGCTATCATATTAATAACATGACTACTGTTCAGTCTTTAGAAAGCAGAATGAAACTAAACACATACAAACATTTATTAAATTTAATCAATGCCTTTTTCCCTTTCAAATTTCTCACATGATCCACATTCATTTCCCAGGGGCGGAGTGAGAACTAAAAAATCTACTGGGAAATTTCGGCAGACGATTGTGCCTCCTCGTTGGCAGGATTTTAATATAGGATTTACATTTTTACTGATTTAAAAGAACTTTGTTGTACTATGCAGGAGTAAAGTTCATAAATGGTCGTTCTTTCCCATAGGACTTTGTAAAACTATGTTGGGTGGACTCTGTTCCTCTAGGGGGGTTTGGGGGCATGCTCCCCCGCAAGAAAATTTTGTACATTTTAAGGTTAAATGCATCAATCTCATGCTCTTTGAGAGATCAAAATTAAGAGCTTCAACCCATGAACTGCTCGTTGAACAAAGAAAAAGCATTGATTTGTAGGACAATCAAGGGCTCAAACATCTTTTTAGTTATGAGAGTCTCAGTCTGCATTATCAATGGTGTTTTAGGATGCCAAACAATTATTATAATGTAATAATGATTTATATAATTATTCCTATGATGACGTAAAATCCATTTAGCCTATAAGTGTATGTGAAAATTAGTATTCCAAAAGTATATATCATTTAGCCTACATCACACTATAATATAGGAAAATTAAACATACTTTTTGTTCGTTGATTCCGTCACTTGCAAGAAATAAACCCTTGAGCTTTTATTTAGGAGAACCCCAGATGACCATGATGATCGCGTGAGCAATGTAATCACGCTGCAGGACAAACAGTGTGCTACTCTGAAAGTCTTGTGCTTTTTTATAAAGGCAAAACCATATCATGGTTTAAATTTTAGTTCATTGTCAAAATATAACGCTGAGAGACCAAATGTTAGGTTATACATTTTATATCTTTACATATAAGGGAGAAAAGGGAGAAGAGTGAGTTCGGCACAAGGCGGATTCGAACTCGCGTCGAGCGCATAAGCTGCATTCAAGCACTCCAGGCTCACACCCTGAGGATAGGCACTTAGTGCAAATATATGCTCCATTATAGAAAATGTAAAAAAAATGTTTTCTTCCCCTCGCTTGGGCCCCAGGTGCGCATGGCGTACTGCAATAAATATTTTTTTTTCTTCGCACAGGCCCTCGCAGCTTCGAAACACCATCGGCCCACTGGGAAACTCTCACTTTCCCAGTTGCCACTCTTCACTGTCTCATTTCCCATTAATTACTCCAGTATGCAAGAGAACATGCTCCAGCAAACTATTAGCTGACACAAAGTGTGGACTTGAAGGAGGGATGCAAGGACTGAGGGTGGCATTTGGGCTGGGACAACTGGGATGCTGCGAGTGTTACAGTAATAGTGTTCACCTTCTGGCTCAAGCAGTCTGGGGAATTCCAAGCTCCTTGTCAGCAAGGTGAAATGCTTTCTCCAGCAGTTCTCCAGGTGGCTGCTGGTCTGGGCTTGGGGAGAGATCCACCAGGTCAGGTCTCGAGGAGGCAGAGGATGGCCAGGAACACTTCACCACTCTTCCCAGCTGGACTAGAGTCCTCACACTGGCCGAGCAACCGACTCTGGAGACAATAAATGAAGAAGAAACAATTGGAGTGGCTCATCTAAGAGACTGAAGCAGTTCCACCAAACATTCAAAGTGTCTGAGAATCATTAGCCGCACGAAGCTCACTTCGGCTACTGGGTCGCGAACCCACAGGAGAAGCCCCCAGGATGCAGAACGGAAGCTGCGCGGTTGTGGAGCGGTGATGCTCCTCGAGGAAGCAGGACGCACCGCCTGGAGACCCAGTAACAGATATCTTGAAGACTGGACAGAGAGTCAGGGAGGATGGGTTGGTATCCAGATGAGAGAGTGCTGGCTAGCTCCTCTATCCTGTAATGAGGAGAAGTGAGCATGTTTAATACAGAAGAAAGGATCAAGAAGAAAAGATTTTGGATCACTTTTTCATAAAAATAATGCACAAATATACATCATTATTGATTTGTACAGTACTGTTCAAAAGTTTGGGGTCAGTAACATTTTCTATTTTATTAAACAAAATTGATACATTTATTCTAAAAGGATATATTAATTGATCAATGCAGTAAAGACATTTATAAATGTACAAATAATTTAATTTTAAATAAATGTTTTTCTTTTGAACTTTCTATTGTGCAAAATTATTACATTTTCCGAAAACATATTAAGCAGCATAGCCATTTTCAGCAATGACAAATAATAAGAAAGTTTCTTAGAGCATCAACTCAGCACGTTAGAATGATTTCTGAAGGATCATGTGACACTGAAGACTGAAGTGATGATGAAAGCTGAAAATTCAGCTTTCCCATCACTGGAATAAATTACATAAAAGTAAAAGTGAAGTATGATGTCCATACTCAGAATTTGTGCTCTGCATTTCACCCATCCAAGTGCAACACACACACAGCAGTGAGTACTGAACACACACACAGTGAACACACACCTGGAGCAATGGGCAGCAATTTTTTGCTGCAGCACCCAGTGAGTGTACTGCTTTTGTCGACTGTACAAAACTTTTTTCAATGGAACAATATTTCTGTAATAATATTACTATTTTACTGTATTTTTGATTAAATGAATGCATCGGTGAACATAAAGACTTTTTTTAAAAACATTTAAGAAATCTTACAAACCCCAATATTTTCAAACTGCAGTGTATATAAAATATTACATACATTTTATAATTTTTTTCATACTGTGTACAAACTTAAAACTAAAAGCACTATATGACTAAATAAAACCACTAAACTCATTCAAACCAGGTTCCCCGACATAAAATAATCTTCTGAAGGATACATAATACTATATGTATGCGTCATTATTTTTATGTTCTTTTCTAACGTTGGAGGAATAAAAGCATCTCAAATGTCAAAAATGACAGCCCCTCTCTGAACGCAAATAAAGGACTTGAAGTAAACAATGAAAAAAACAGCTCAAGGCAAAGCAAGATGCATGTATATATGATATGCATGTTTTTGTCTCTTCATTGTTCAGTACGCACATGACAGTGGAGGATGATGGTCCATTCAGACTCAGTAATGATGAAAGATTTCCTCTGCAATGATGCTGGGATGTTTGATGTTCACCAGCTTATCTAAGAGAACATAAACAGCTGTTTATGCCATTTGTATAGAATCTTAATGTCCAAACAGATGGAAAATAATCGTTAGTCATGTGAGAATCACAAAAACCCACTTACAGATTTATTCTTTAAGAGTTCAAAGCAGTCTCAATCGTTGCCTCTCTGCCTGAAAGAACACCATGACCCCGCTTCGCGCTTCTACAAAGAAACAAACAAACTCACTTGTACGCTAATTGGGACTGCATCAAAACATTTATATGATTCGCTGTAAATAAATACCTTCTTGGCTGAATCTCAGTGTTATGACAGTGATATTAGCACTCACCATGCGTTGACCGCCCATCACCTCCAGTAGGTCAAGTAGTTCAGTTCATTTTGAAGATCTCGAGAACAGATCCTGGACAGCGGTTGGAGGGCTCCTCTGGAACATACATCAGCATTTTATCTGAAAGTGTTGATAGTGTTCACATGGCAATACATCAAGCATCTTCTCATGTCAAATCGTATGGTGGCAGAAGAGAAAAATAATAAAATAAAGAGCAAGATGCTAAAAAAAATTGTAGAACATTTGTATAATTTTATTAATTAACAATATTTATTTATTATTTAATTAATTAATTTTAAATGGTTAGTATTAAAGTTGAAGTGTATACTATTTTCCATGTTAAAATATAATAATCTAATAAATAATAAAGCACTGTTTTGTTATGCAAGTGCAACTGACTGACAACAGTGCTGATGCACCAAGTACCTTTGGAACATCTACTACTATATTCTGTTGCAGAAGACTCATGTTAAACTAAAAAAGTAGCAGTTTGGGAAGGAGTAATGAGTTAATCTGATGTAAATGCATGCAACAGTCCGTAGCTGCTTTGCAGATCACTGGAGATCTCCACAGGTTATCACTTGCAGGAGGTTTAAGGCACTGTATTTAAAAAAACGGCCAAGAGGCAATGGATGGGCTACACTGCTCATGTTACAGCCTGTTGAAGTGCACTGCTGCTGAGCGGGAAGCTATGAATAAATCAAGCTCCTTGCCATATGCAAAGCTCAAAGGCAGATGCGGAGCAAAAAGACCTTCCGTACTGACCAGTGACTCAGCGATTCAGCCACTGCCTCAATGTTAACCTGACACAGACTCCACAGTCAGAGGTCATCTAATGCGTGTTACTAGTTGCTTCTTGGGTTCACCTTGGAGAGCTGTGCATTTATCCATATCTGGTGAACGTCCTCTTCTGAATCTGCTCCTGTTCCACTGTAAAAAAAGTAATAATAATAACATCAGAAATTATTTATTCTTGGGGCAATGCAAGGTTTGATTCAGGCAAATCAAGACTCAGGCTTTAAGTTGTGGTGGCAGAAAGGCATACAGAAAATAGCAGACCTGTGCAGAGAATACAATGATGTCCTTTAAAGACACAAAATCCCTCAGTCTCACTGTTAGGTTTCTCCAGATCTGTAATTTCATACGATCTAAAGACTCATTCACATCAGTGTCCTCCATTAAGTGGTTTAGAAGAAATGGCAGTTAAAAAATCCCAATAATAAAGATAAAATCTCTATCATATACAGCCTATTTGTTAATGCTTCTAAAGAGTCAACAAATTATAAAAGAATGGCTTGGATTGATGATCTCAAAATGGATGTGAAAAAACTTGTGTCAAAGCACAAATATTATCGAATCAACACTCGTTTTAATATAATATAATTACAAAAAAAATAAGCCATTGATTAAGATCAGCAAGCATCTTCAAGTCCCTAGAAACTTCCAGTTGTCCTGGGCGGAATTGGTTTTGAACCACCTTTTCTTGGTGGTTGCTCACCTGGGCGGAGGAATATTGTCTTCTGTGCTGCAATGTTTTGCTAGAACAGGGGCAACTTAATGGAAGCTTTCAAATCTGTTTATAGCAAGTGAAACGCCTGATTGCCATATACTGGAAAAGTACCTGTCCATCTTTATCACTCTGGATCAAAGTATTGTCTTTTTGTATAGCAATGGAAAGACTGTACACTGACTCACTCAATCAAACAAAAAAAGCACATTTTACAGGATTTGGGACTCGTTCCTTTATTTTCTAGAATCAGAATGGAATGACTCTTTAGTAATACGTAAATGTGATCCAGAGGGGTTTTTTTCATAGGTGTAAATATACCTTTATGGCTCTCTTGTTGGGTAGGGAGGGTGTGTTTTCTTTCTTTTTATAAAAATCCTGTATTGTACATGCATTGTAAAATAAAATCATAATATGTTCGCCAAGATCGCACATTGAAAAAAAGTGTGTAGGAATCAGTTTTAGTACATCGGCATAACTAGAATACATGCATGAAAAATATCTTGCCAGAGAACAGCATTGGGCATTTCTGGTTTATAGCACATCAAAATACACAGCATGTCTTAATACATAACTATTTATAAGCCGAGAACATTGCATGACAACTGGAAACCTGGCACGACTATCGATCTCCTGAGTCACCAACAGGCTCAACCTCAAACAAGGGTTTGAGATGACACCAACATTCCTTTGCTTCTGTATGAAATGTTCCTTTATTAAATGATTCCCTGAAGGCGCTCAGTCGGCTCCAACCACCCACCCAACACGGTTGTATTTAATTTTAACTTCTTCCCATGCTATTAAAGGTAGACAGGCCCCATTCCCTAAATATGATATATGATATATATCAGATACGGGTAATTTTATATATGCTTTTTGTGCAGAAGCAGTATGTCTTAAATGCTCACTGCAACGTATATATAGGTATATGCATTGTCAGTAGCAAGTTCCTGTACTTGCTCTGCAGCAACAGCAATAATCTACAACAACAGCAGCGTAGCAGATCAATTCTGCCAAGACCAAGACCAAATATCCATAACCTTTAAAAATCTTCAGAGAGTTGTCAACATGATAGCCTATATGGATTTAAGTCTCAGAACTCATTTATAAAACCTGTTAGTTAGACCTAACTCAAACTGTAAACTTGTTTAAAGTAATGTGAGCTCATTTTTATTCAAATTATATTAAGTGTCATCATTGCACTAAAAAAAGAGAAACGCGTGATGTCACTCAAACATGATTTCAGACAAACTGTCGTCATAGCAAACATTCGGCTGCCTGGAAACCATGCCTCAGTGAAGCAGAGACTGTCTGAACTAAGTCAAGCAAACACTGCAATGGTTTTTATTGAGAGAAAGACAAACACAAATGACACAAACAGCTGTTAAATTGCAAAAGGAAATGAAAGTAGAGACAAGAACATCAGGTTCAAATGTCTTCAAGGGGATTTTGCTTCATGAAACAGCTAGGCTACAGTTGAGCCGAAGGAAAGGTGGGAAATGAATAATCATTCAGAAAAAAGTAATAAAGAAGAAAATATACAAGCTTATTGTTCTCACAATTGATGCCTAAGGTGTTAGATATGAAAAGTTGCGATTTTCAGGGTGGGACTGTTTGGCAGACACAGAGAGTGTTGAAAACAATCATTATTTTTGCAACAGGTCTTATGGGGCAGAACTTACATACTTCAACTCTAAAGTTAGTGTACTCAGTATAATGTTTACTTAAGATGCTAATCAACAGGTTTTAGAAAAAGGAAAACGAGTTTAGAACGCTGGTCATGTTGGTATTACCTGTCGGTTCACCCGAGGTAATCGTTTTATTTTATTTTTATTATTTTTCAACCCAATTAACTTAACCTTACGGTGCTATCCGAGGGTGTTATTAGAGAGAAACTATGTCATGACGTCTAAACTATAGACGTCATGACATCTGCCCATTGTGTTTGGGTGTTCAACAACTGTGAGAGTCTTTCACGGAGAGCAGCCTTTTACCTATGTCAGAACGACGGCTCTGTCTTGCCGAGTCAGTTTAGTCAGATTAGTTGCCCTAATTCAACGGTGAAACTTGGGCAGTTAGATATTGCCCCTTCGCGCACTCGGAAGCACAGGGCGTCGGCAGCAGCTGGTGCTCCCCTCCCAGCAAAGAAGGCCAAATCACGAGGTGATGAACATTCACATGTTGAGAAAGGTTCACTTTCTCTGATGGTGTCGGTGCTTTCTTCAGAGATGGCAGAGCTGAAACGCCTGCTTCACTTGCTTCAAGCGGTCACATCTACTACACCTGTGAGGATGACACAGGAGGATGAGAATGCTCAGAATCAGGGAGCTGGGCAAGAATCTCGACTCCCCTTGTTTTTCTCATTGTTCAGAATTTGATCCGCTTTCTACAAGTGCTTCAGATTCCTTTTTACGATCATGGGAATACTATGAATGTTGCTGCACCATCACTTCAGGCTGTTTTCACTCGATACCCAGCAGCGGAAGCATCTAGTGGGGTCGTCTGGAGCCCGGTCCTCCTCCAATGATACTTTGGCTGTGCTTCGAATGGAAGCTGTTTGTCTAGGACTTGATGAGTCACCAGTCCAATCTGACCAAAGAAATGTGTTTTTCAGACAGACCACAGCTGCCACCTCTTTTGCCATGCAACCATGTAAGGATTTTGTGGCTGAATTCTCAAATGCTTTCACTGGTTTTAAACAAAGATTGCTCAAATGCTAGCATCTATGGCTGAAGCAGATTCTATCGAGGTGTATTGTGCTCTGGAACTAGAGCAGCCTGTGGCTGGTGTCTCCTGATGAGGCTCTATGAGAGAATGTGCAATGTCCCAGTGCGGAATGCGGTCATATGGATTACTTGCAAAAAAAGGCATACAAGTCTGTTGCCTACATTACTCGAGCAAAAAACACAATCTTCCAGTTACTTGCTGCCACAAGTACACTGGAACTTGCAAACGTGGATCCCTCTGTTTCACAATTTTTACAACTGTTCTGTTGAAAACAGGCCATGTGACCCAAAAGCTGGGTAGTCTTACAGCCACGCTTCTGGCAGCCCGCCGCCAAGTGTGGCTTGCCCAAGCACGACTTCTGGAGTATTGCAAGAATACCTTGAGAGATCTTCCTTTTGTTCCCGGGCATCTTTTTGGTCCAAATGTTCCAAACGGTCCAATTGGTCGACTCATCAATTGACACCAGTGCAGCGCAACCCTACGTTTAGGATACCAGTGGTTCAGAACCGACATCACTATGCCACATTGGAGCAACGCCGGCATGCTACACCTCAGACACAGCCCCCTAAAAGACTTTGTGATCCTGAAGATGCAAGAGTTTGTCGCCAGCCTCTTCTACAGTTTACTGGAGGACCCCGTCAGTGTCCGCATAAAGGAGGAGCGACACTGAAGACTGAGAGAGGAACAGGCCTGATTTTATATTGTGTTCTGTTTTATGTGGCCAGCAGTTGTCTGTGAGGGGCTGCTGGCTTATACTTTCAATTTTGTATTTGCTTATGTATGTTCTTTCCTCCTTGCCATAACAACAAACCCAGTTAAACTGCCCAATTCTCGATTTGAGGCTTCCTGAAGGTCCTTCCCTTTCAAATGCTGTGCACAGCCAATGTTCTTCAGTCTGTGACTAGATCCCGGCAAAATCCCAACAGACATCGCCACAGACTAGATATAATTTCTCACCATTGCATATGTGCATTGAGGTGGTGGAGACGGTTAGTTTCTGAAGGCAGGAGTGCCCCTGGGTGTTTGTTCCCTCTAGTCTGGAGTTGGTCAAGACAAACGCTTCCCTCACAGGATGGGGGGCAACATGGAATTGGAGGTATATTTGTGGGAGCTGGACACCTATCGAGGCCATAGATTATATCAACCTGCTAGAACTAAGAACAGTGTTCTTGGCTCTAAAGTACTTCATGGCGGTTCTGGCAGGCCGCCATGTTCTCGTTCGGTCACACAATACCTCAACAGTGTTCCATCTGAACCACCAGGGCGGCACGGAGATCCCGCAGGTCTCTACGACTGACACAAGAGATCCTGGCATGGTGTCAGCCACGACTCATTCACTAAGGGTGGCTCATATTCTAGGAGGGTGCACCAGACAGCAGATGCTCTTTCCAGGGATCCAATACATCCAGGAGAATGGAGGCTTTATCTAAGACGTAGTGCAGGGGATCTGGCTATGATTTTAAAGAGCAGAGGGGATCTTTTTGCTTCAGAGATGAACACCCAATGTCACTTGTCTCATGAATGACCAAACTGCCTGCTATATGCGTTACCACCTATACCTCTGTTATGGGAAATGTTGCAAAGGATCTCCTGGTGCAAGCAAGGAGTGTTACCTGTGGCACCACTCGATCTTGCAACACGCGAAGGAAGAAAAAGCAGCTTTCACTTTCAAAGTGTACGTTGCTGCAATTCTGCATTTCATGTTCCAGTTGGTGGCTCTTCTCTTGGCTCTCACAGTTTTGTATGCAGTTTTCTGAAGGGTGTGCGCCATCTGAACCCTGCTCAGAATCCTTTTTTTCTGTATGGGATTTGTCACTCTGGGATTGGTGCTTGCATTCCTGTGCTCACCCCAGTCTGAGCCCTTGCAAAGCATTGACATTAAATGGTTGTCCTTGAAGACTTATTTTTTTTGTTAGTTATTGCTATTGTGAAACGAGTCAGTGAATTGCATGCGTTGTCTGTTAGTGAACTGTGCAAGCGGTGGTTATTGGATGACTCTGGGGTGGTTTTACGACCCAATCCTTCTTTCTTCCGAAGGTCCTTCTTCCTCAGTTCATAAATCAGCACATTGAATTCAGACTTTTGAATTCAAGTGCCCAACTTTTTGTGTCCAGTTCGAGCCTTGAAGTGTTATGTGAACTCTACTTTTCAATTTAGACGGTCACACCAGTTAATTTGTCTGCCATGGTGGTGTGAAGTAAGGTGCTCCAGTGTCGAAGCAGAAGTTGTCGAACTGGATATTTGAGACCATTACGCTGGCTTACAAGGCAGCAGGAAGACCACTGCCTTGGAGACAAACTTGCCACTCCACTAGGACCATTTCATCTTCATGGGCTGTTTTTAGAGGAGTTTCCTTGGTGGATATCTGCACTGCTGCTACCTGGGCTTCTCCATGCACATCTATCTGGTTTTATAAAGTCAACATTGCTGCTCATCATGTCGTTAGTTCTGCGTTTTTTCTGGAGTAGCCTTCATTTTATCAGGTGGGTGGTATTCCACATGACTATGTTGGTATGTGTCATCCAGTGTTTACACTGCCTCTGGTGGTCAGTAAGAATAAAACTCGAACGCTTGTTACGGATGACCGCCAGAGTTCTCAGTCACTCGGAATGCGCGAGAAAGGCTTACCAAGGTAGAGTGCAGAGCTACAATAGCTTTTAACTCTTCAGGGCTGAGGGCTCAGTACGCATCATGCCACGTGACTTTGTTGGTATATTCTCTCAACCTATCTAGCTGGCGCAGCGATAATCCATAGTTTTTACACTTTTTCACAGAACCACAGTTACATGCGTAACTAGGGTTTCGCTGTATAAATTCAAGCAAAGCACCCTGTCTTTTCCCCTGTCACAGCAAACACAGCTTCACCCACAACCTCTTTCATTTAGTTTGCCGTCTTTTCAGGTGAAAAATTACACGTAAAGACATTCTGACTCAATATTAGTCTCTGTGTGAACATGACAGTTATTTTTCATGAAATTCTAAATCCAAAACCCAAATTAATTCTGGTAACACTTTACAATAAGGTTCATTTATTAAACATTAGTTCATGCATTAACTAACATGAACTAACCATTTGTTACTGTATTTGTTATTCTTTGTTAATGCTAATTAATACAAATCTAGCTGTTCATTGTTGTTCATGTTAGTTCACAGTGCATTAACTAATGTTAACAAGATTTTAATAAAGTATTAGTAAATGTTAAAATTAACATTACCAAAGATTAACAAATGCTGAAGAAGTATTGTTCATTCTTTGTTAATGTTAACTAATGTAGTAACTAATGAACCTTATTGTAAAGTGTTACCTTAATTTCTGTGTTTGTTAGCGTTTGTCTGTGCGGTGTGAAAATGATGAACTTCTAGCACTCCCTTTCAGAACATGTTTTTGTGTGAAAACTTAGTGAGTCAACAGTTTACAATGTGTCCCGCAGCCTGGAATCCACCCTAAACCTCAGAAGAGGAGACAAATGGGAAGGAGACCATAGAATAAATAACAAAGCAAACAGTCTATCTCAGGTGGTGATAAGCACATTTATGATGGGATAGATATTTTACTCAAAAGACATCGGAGAATCATTTCAGTAAAGGACTCTACGTTCATTTCTAATTATTTCTTTATGATTGACTCAATGCTTATTCTCTTGATTTAATATATATCTTATATGAAAATCAGCCCCACATTTTATTAAAGTTTTGTGTACAGGTATATGCAGTAAGTCGTACAGCCAGGTCCAATTATCTCACTCTCTGTCTGTGTAACAGTGTTTCACTGGTGGTTGTGTCACTCCTTCATTTCTGTGTTTGTTCAACATGTTGATATATAGTTTTTTACACATTACAAATAATTGCTGTGTCAGGGTCTTTCCCATTCATTACTACGGCTGGGCAATTTTGACCGCAAACTGCCAAGGTGTGACTTTTTGTCATTTTTGTTTGTTAAGATAGGACATCTAACCAAACAGATTAAGAAAATCATTATTTATAGAAAAAAACCCACAAATAAAACAAACACCAAAAGTGTATACGAGTTAAGACTGACCTTGTAAGAGCAAGTGTACATCATCAATGTCCAGCAGGACACCCCTCTCATCCTCAGCAGGAGCACAGGTTTCTCCTCCTGATGCCATGACTTGTCTTGACACTCTCACACACTCATTCCCACTGAAATGGTGGCAGGGAAAAAACAAAATGATGATGTGCATTCATATAGAGTATTCAGCTATTATTATCATAAACACACCTCAATGGATATAAAGGCAAAGAAAGTAAGATTTAACAAAAAACAACACAAAACCACAGTGTTGCGCATAAATAGAATTGTTGGTTGAAGCGGTCATAACTGTGTTTTATCATGAATAAAGCACAGCTATTGACCAATCAGAATCAAGGGATTCAGATAGGCTTCTCAACATGTTTTATTATGACAGGTTTAAAAAATAATAAATGATATAATGATAGAAATAATGTCTCTTCTGTATTAGAAAAATAAATATATAAATAACTAAAAGAAATACCTCCAAATTGAACAAAAAAAGGAACTAACAAAATATCTTCATATACTTAAGTTTTCTTCCTCTTTATTATGTTTTCTTCCTCATCCTCCTTGTTTGCCCATCTATATTTTGCTGTAGAGCTGATCTTTCCCAGCAGTTTTTTGAAAACCAGGACATTTTCATCACTTTATAAAAAACAGCCAGGACAAGATGTGAAAACAAGACATGTCCTGGGAAAACAGGACTGTTGGTTGATCCTCCCCTGAACTTGAACTTTGTGACAGTTATGTTTGATCACTAAAAATCACATTATTTATTTAACTCTAAAGAATAAGTTGACATGTAGTTGCAAAGTTAATTATAGTCAGTATTGAATATCTGTTGGGAATCATCAAAATAGTGTTAGATATTAAGCAGACAGTCTACTAATACTCTAATGAGAGTTAGTTGCAAAGGTACCTAGTGTCAATAAAATCTCTAAAGTGCACCATTGGAAACGGGACCATTGGTTCATTAAGTGTCAAATGACTTCAGCATTAGTCAGCAAAGACAGCAGTAGTTTCATATGGTACAGAGGTTGACCCGTCTAATAATGTATACATTAAAAATGCCAAAACCAAACATCTGAGGCGGTGTCTAAATATTACATGGCAGCGATACAACATGAAGAGCTTTCTCAATAGACTCTTAATTACACAAATAATTCTAATGGTACTGTGAATTAGGTTGAGGGAGAAGGGGCGAATGAACAGATAAACAACATCAGCATAAAGTACCAACATAAAGAAGGAAGTGTCCTCAGGAGATTATAGGCTAATTCAAACCCACACATAATACTGGTACCATTAAAGTCTAGTAAATGAATACAGAACAGTTAGTTACTAAGTGAATTAAGACGGAAGTATGATTCTAGGGAAGTACATAAACAAACACAGACACACACAGGCAGCCTGAGGGCTTATAACTTAATCTAATCATTATCAATGCTGAAATGCTACAGTACATTGACAATGCAGGACGGGTTATACGCTTAAACATTTATACAAATGGTATTTTAAATGATTTTAATTGGTTACTTTTTAATTGTTAATTTAATTATATGTTTCCAAACAGTTTTTATGACTGATAATCATAATCATCATAATTTAATAATAATATTATTATTCTTTTTAAATTTATAATATATTATTATTATTCAATATAATACATTTGTATTATACTTATTAAATTACTATTATTATTCACTATAACATAATATAATAATTATAATATAATGTTATGTTATTTCTTTTATATTTATAGAGAACCACCAGGTGAACCCAATATTAAATAACAGATAACTAATTAAAAATTGTCCATATAGAGGAAAACCATATAGAGGAAAAAAGGTAAATACCGTCTAAAAATCTTGATAATGGGGCACAAAAAAGCTGTTCTTGCACGTTAACACTTTCAGCACACACACACGTTGTTTCTGGATGAGATTCAGAGCGACCATCTGAAACAACCAAAGAGGTGTGGAAACAGCAGCCTCACTCACTTCTGCGTATGTAACATCAAAAGGGCAAATACAGCCTTGGGAATATGCAGACATTGTTACCGGTAACCCATGTACTTTTTCCATATACATGCACAGATGAACTGGGAGAGGAGAAAAAGGAAGGGCAAGAATAGATGGACAGACCGGCGAGGAATCTGATGCTATTAATAGGATAGATTGATGATCCGTAAAAAGCATTCTGTGTCAGCCAATACTTGCAATGCGAGTAGTACATATGTGTAAATGTGAATCACCTTAATTTACCATAATTTGACACTAAACCTAATTGTATTCTTTTTGTAATCCAAACCCCAAACCTGGTAACTGACACTTAGATGAAACAAAACACAGGTGAATTTAAGCTACATTAAACACTTAATTACACCCACAAATCAATGTAATATGTATATGAGTCAAAATCTGCTTAAGAGGGTCATCAAAAAAACACTCCTTGCCTGGTAAAAAGTCAACAAATTTGCGACAGATGAATGTAATGCCAGACTCTGAGTAAGAGGTCACTTATTTAAGCCACGAAATAAACTTCACTCTGTAAGTAGGCTATAAGAAGCATGTATCTATGTTTTATAATTACTCAAATCAAACACACCGTCCATCAAAAATAATATATAATTATTACCTATTGTAAAATAATATTAATTATTGTCTGTCAGAGATGATAACCTAATCCAGAAGTATAAATTTATCTAAATTTGTTCTTCGATGACTGAAATTGAATCGGAATGATCAAGAAGAAACTGTGTGAAACACATAACACTGCATGCAAAAGAGAATAAACGCCAATACAACTGTAAAGCTTGGTTTAGTGAACTGAACATTGTTCAATCTGTGTTGGTTTCTGACAGGAAAAGAGAGTTGTAGCCTATGTTATATTTGAATGGACATTTTTTTTATGCACAAACTGCGCATTCTGACATTCCCAATTGAAATATTTTCAATAATACTCTATTCTTGACTTGATCTTTTTCTCAAATTTGCTAATTATTTATCTTGAGATGAGTCCTTGTACTCATTTGCTGATATGTTTTCCAAGATTCGGATAGTTGTTTAAAAGATTAAGGCAATTATCAAAGTTTGATCAAATGTTTAATTTCCCAATAAAAGATTATCAATTTGTTACATTTAATTACTTGTGTGGGAGTACATTATTATATTTT
The DNA here is from genome assembly GCA_030378365.1 of Hybognathus amarus. Lineage (NCBI taxonomy): Eukaryota > Metazoa > Chordata > Actinopteri > Cypriniformes > Leuciscidae > Hybognathus > Hybognathus amarus. The sequence continues at coordinate 156,618 of JAQIUQ010007621.1, forward strand.
TGTATTTTTGGAGCTTTGTTGTGGAAACTTTCTTCTTTTTCGTGTGTGTTTTAATAATTCAGTATTCAGCATAACTCGAAGGAAGTCCAGCAAATGTTATAATTTATTCAATAAAATATTTATATTTATTTATAAAAGTAAAAAAAAAAATAATAATAATAAACCACTCATAATGGTCCTAAAACAGCCTTCATTTTCTTTATGGAAAATGTTTGGGTAAAATATGAACCAGAAATGTTCTTGACAGGCTTTGTAAGAATCACCAAATAAAACTCTTTATGTTCAGTCAAACAAATGGCATCTACATGCAAGAGCCAAGCTATACGAGTGACTGACGATACAGCACAGCTGTATTGGGGTCTCATAAATGCAACTCATAACATGCAGTGTCACAGGATGACATTCACGTCCTCATTCTTACTGTTCGACTATGAGTGAAACTGTATCAGATGACACTGCCTGTGGTGTTATTATTATTGCAAGGACATCGGTTTCCCATGTGACACTCTTTCAAAGGTGGCTTCAGTTTCACACACAACTAAACACACATTTCTGGGTCATAATGCAAAAGCAGAAATCCTGCTTGTGCACCCTCTTAGAACATCTATGACATAACAATGACAGCGCCCCAAAACATCCAGCTAAAGGAACAGCAAGATCAGACAAAGCCTCATACTGAAAAGACCTGTTAGGTGCGGTGTAATACAGGCATGGGTGGGGATAGCATTGATAATCACAGTTAGAAAGAATCGTATTACTTTGACACAAGGACAGTGCTGTTTAACTCATGCCCCAGCAAAAGATAATAAAACAGGATTTCATAGGACATGGGGTGGGTGACCACTGACCACTCCTGTTTGGTACAATCTGTTCACACTATCTTTACACCTGAGCTGATAACTTGCACAGAAGACATTGTGGACATACATTTCTAAACTACCATTATCTGTCACTTTTTTGTATAAATGAACATTAACACTCAACTACAGATGATGTCACAACAAATTATTGTCAGCCAATGTGAAATAAAATATATAATATAATACAGATCATTAACATTGTTGCAACTTGCACTGTCAGCAAAAATACAAGTCACTACGTCCGCCACATAGTCAAAACTTTTGCATAACATTAAATAATAATTCTTCCAAAGTACCTATTCAAACCATGAGATGTGAAAACTTCAATGAACTGGTGTTATGGTTCATTTGAATGCCTTTTTAGTACCTGACAGTAGACAGGCACATCAGTATCAGTTCAACCGTTCATTTGATAGAATGTTTTGCGAACTTACAGTGAATGAACGCTGTTTGCTGTCTCAAGTTGTTGACGATTCCCTCTCAATTGTTTCTCAAATAGCACATCTGGAAGAATTGGAAATCGAAATGAAAACAAACGCTAAGCGCGGCGTCGCGGCAATGGTTTGTTTGAAGTGATTTAACTCCGCCTTTCAGTCCTCTCGAACTTGAAGTAGAACCACCTTTCTGAGCCATACGAAGTTCGAATCATTTTTAAAGAATCGGCTCGTCCAAACGGTTCATTATAATGAACAGATTCAAAAAGAAGAATCGTTTGAATCTTCACTTGCGAGTCTTGGCAGTAGGTGATCTGTTTTTTTTTGTGTTCTTTAAATGTTGCCTTCATCATGCTGTTTAGCATTGTATTATTTGTATATGTGTGTTGTTGTTTGTGATTTCAGCATTTCACTTCTAGTTTTAACTCTCAAAGTTAAGTTTAAATGGTTCATTAAAGGGTGATTCTTAGACTTTGGGCTCTTTTATGTTTTATGTTCTTTGGTTTCCTTTTTCTTGGTCAAACTAATAAAACTACCTTAAAACCTTTTTATTATGATTGTTTTCATACTTTTCAACCTCCTAATACTATAGGTGTCAAAATCACTGATTTCTCCTTGTTCGCACAGACAATGAAAAACGGTTTAAAAATATGCCTTATCTGATAATAACTATTAATCTACGTGAATTAAGTACTAGTAAAATAATTAAAATACATTATAGTATTTTAATGTGAGCACTATAATATTACTTTTTATATAAATGTAGCTGCCGTACATAGGCTTTTGGTGTAATTTCCATCACAACACTGTAATGTCCCAAAGTTTACGTGAAAGATTGTTTAGGTGGTTCTATGGAAATGTTCATTGACATCAGAGCACATGTTAGACATGGAGGGAATTAGAATTTTCATCAACAACAAATAACAAGCAATACTTTTTATATTTATATATTATGATATATATTTATATGCCCCTGGTAGGAGTTTGGTGAGGCCATGTAGAGAAGGACTATCGGTTGGCCTTGAAGAGATTCTGACAAACTACCCCGCACCTCAGGAGGGGGCAGCAGCTCTATACACAGGGTCCTGGAGGGTGCATGGGAGTTTATCCAACCAAGTCACATGTGCTTTGTGATTTGGAGAAGGCATTCTACTGTGTCCCTCACGGACATATGGAGGGTGCTCTCTGAAGAATGGGGTCCGTAACCCGTTCGCGTCCGATCCCTGTACGACCAGAGCAGTAGCTTGGTTCACATTGCCAGCAGTAAGTTTAAAATTGTTCCTGGTGCATGTTGGACTCCGGCAGGGTTACCCTTTGTCACCGGTTCTTTGAATAAGTTTTATGGATAAAATTTCTAGGTGCAGCCAGGGCCTGTAGGGTGTCCGGTTTGGGGACCACACGATTTCGTCTCTGCTTTTTGCGGATGATGTTGTCGCACTGGGACGGTTTGCAGCTGAGTGTGAAGTACTGAGAATCAGTACCTCCAAGTCCGAGGCCATGGTTCTCACTTGGAAAAGGGTGGTTTTCCCGCTTCAGGTTGGTGAAGAGTCCCTACCTCAAGGGGAGGAGTTCAAGTATTGTTCACGAGTGAGGGAAGGATGGAACGGGAGATTGACAGACAGATCGGTGCAGCTTCTGCAGTAATGCGGTCGATGTACCAATCTGTTGTGGTGAAGAATGAGCTGAGCTACAAGGCGAAGTCCTCAATTTCATGGTCGATCTCACGTTCCTACTCTCACATATGGGCATGAGCTGTGGGTCATGACCGAAAGGACAAGATACCATGTACAGGCAGCCGAAATGAGTTTTTTTCCGCAGGGTGGCTGGGCGCTCCCTTAGAGATAGGGTGAGAAGCTCGGTCACTCGGGAGGAGCTCAGAGTAGAGCCGCTGCTCCTCCACAGCCAGATGAGGTGACTCGGGCACCTGTTCCAGATGCCTCGCATCCAACCGGGAGGAGACCACGGGGAAGACCTAGAACGCGCTGAAGAAATTATGTCTCCCAGCTGGCCTAGGAACGCATTGGGCATTTCCCGGAAGAGCTGGAGCCTGGAGGAAGTGTCTAGGGAGAGGGAAGTCTGGGCATCTTTAACAAGCGTAAGCAACCGTGAGACCACACACGTCTGTGGGTCCAGAATTTTGCCTTGTTCATCAGTCCTTATGGCAGGACAACGGGTATCCGTTGATCAACCATGCGTGCAGAGACTCGTAATCGGCCACGGGACTGTTTTTGACAGCCACATCAGCTCTGGGAACCAAGTTTGGTTTTCCCATCACGGGGCTGTAGGAGTGCCAAATGGCATGTTTCCCTGATTCTCTTGATTACCTGTGGCAACAGTGAGACCGGAGGGAAATACAGTGGGCAGCTGGACCAAATTAGGGCCAGCGCATCCTCATTCTTCACAAAGAACATTGGGCAATGTGCATTGTCTTTCGACGCAAAGAGGTAAATTTCCATTTTGCCAAAAAGGCGCCATAGCGGCTGGACTTGTTGGGGATGCAGGGGATCATTCTCCCGGGTTGTATTGTCCCTGGACAGCTTGTCTGTGCAGTTGTTCAGGTGGCCTGGCACATGCGCAGCTCTCAGCGAGTGCAGATGGCGCTGAGACCAAATGAGGAGGCGTTCTGTCAGAATCGCAGAGGTTCCTGGATCTGACACCGCCTCGATGGTTCACGTAGCACACCACAGACATATTGTCCGAATGGAGTGGAACATGTTGGTCCTGTATGAACGTGAGGGATCGCTTCAGCGCATTCTCAAACACTATCATTTCCAGATAGTTTATCTGAAGGAGCTTCTCTTGGTCTGGTCACAGGCCAAAGATCCGGCTCTGTCCTCGAAGAAAGTCCCCCAACCTGTGTTGGATGCATCTGTCGAGATGACCTTTCGAGATGCGAAACAGCAAAACATTGAAATGTCATAAAAAGTGTGTAAATAATAGAAACGCGGTTCTTTTTAAATGCAAAGGTATTTCATTTGTGAAGGCAAAGCATTATACTACTCCATATATTAGTAAGATTTATATAGGGTGTAAAATAATTTACCTATTTTATGGAAAACAGTTTTATACCCATTATCAGCTAAACTAAGTGACAAAGTTTCAGTAAAAAAAATAAAATAAAATAAGGCTCTGTGGTGCCACCCCTAAGAGGCACAAAATCACTTTCACAGACCTTTACCTTGACTGTTCCAAGCTAGTGGAATACCCTGCCATTTTCAGTAACAAGGCTGAATACACTGTAAAACATACAACCACACACGTGTCCTGTGGTTTGAGAAACCAGGCAGCAGGTGGCAGTGTACAAACTGCAGAAGAGACCTTTGGGTTTGTCTCTTTGCATTGAGCTCTGCATTGTATTTGGTGTCCTGTCTGCAGCCTGTCTTAAGGCCAATGATAAATATACTCTATACATTAGTCTTTCTTGTTAACTTGAAGACATTGATCAGCTGGTTCAGGTGTGTTTGATTAGGGTTGGAGCTAAACTCAGCAGATGCACTGAGTGACCCATCCCTATACAAAACTGATTTCTGTGCTGTATTGCATTAGTACCTGGACACTGGACAGATGTGTCTGACTGACAAGAGGGCGAAAAGGTTGATCTAAAAGTGTTTCCTTGAGCCATATCTTGTCTGTATAGTATTCTTGGCATCAGGAAGTCCTCAGGTGGCAAAGGGATTCAGAAACAAACCCCATGTGGCACTTAATATAGCCTGTAACACTGACCCTGCAGAAGTTAGATTGTTTTGGTAACATAGTGAGAGTCAAACCCAACCTCTGATCTCTGTTCAGTGGTTTGGAAACAGTGTAATCGGAGCCTCCTGTACAAAGCCCCCTGTAGGTTGTTTTAGCGAATTAAGCTGCTACAATGCTGCCAGGCCTGGTGAATTATTAATGGTTTGTCTGGTCAGTTAGTAGAAAAATGTTGGCTGTTATTTATAGCACATTTCTTATCTTAATATTGTTTTGCTCATACAGCTAAACCTGTTATTCACACAGCAATAAAATAAAGCAAATCCAGAGAATTCAGCTTTATCATCACAGAAATAAATAAGAAAAATTAAATTGCATGTAAGATGCATTAATGGTAGTAATATATATACAGAAAGCTAGCAAAAAATAAATAAATAAATAAAAAACCAGCGTAGCATTCTCATCCAGGCCACAGAGAGGCAATAAAGAGCCACTGTAGTGCACATTGGAATTTGGAAAAGCAAAATCCACGAAAGTGGTGAAAAGAGCAGATTTGTAAGTTGTTCCCTGGTTGTTCCTTTTAAAAGTAAGTTTAACATTTTTTTAACACGCGACAATATTTCCGATTAAGTGTTTACTAAACTTTCTGTCTTTCTGCACCTAAGGCTTTAGGGTAGTACAATGGGGTTAAGTTACCATAAGGAAAATCTGTTTGTTTATGTTCTTAAAAAATATTATGAAGATTAAACAACATGTTAATTTTTTTATTTATGCATGATAGAGATGTAGTTCTAAAATCGTATGGTCTTCTTTGATCTTCTGGTATTTTAATCATAGTATCATATTCACCGACAGCTTTGTATCATGTGACAGCCTAACGTACTGTATAAGGTTGAGTGTCAATGCTGATTCAAAGTATCGAAATAGCTTGTTGTTACAGTTTGCCGAATACAACATTTTTATATTTGACCACTTTTGTCAATAGGCTAATGGGCTGATAATAATATAACTGTGATGATTGGAAACCAGTTTTAGGAGGATTATTACTAATCACATTTAGCAATTTGACAGTACAGTTTTGATTACTGTAAATTGAGAGTCCATTACAATGAACATCATACAATCATTTTAGTAAATGTACCTCTTCAGTATTATGAGTTATCTTTACAATGTCACCCCTCAGCTTTATATTAAAATGAATGAATAAATAAATAAAAATAGTTGTTATTAATTGAGCATTAAAAAATAGTAGTTATTTGATTAGTTAATAGTGAAGTACCATAATCTGTGCACTATTACTTACTAGTTTGTTTATTACTTAATAGTTACTAGATTGTTAATGTTGTGTTACTCATTGGTTCTTGTGTAGTTATTCATTAATGAAGGAACCATATTCTAAAGTGTGTCCCTTTGACCAATTAGTTTTTTAAGCTAATAAACTATTAATGCATGTATGATTTTTATTTATTTATTTATTTAGTATTACGTTATATATTAAGACGTTTTTTTTATATTCTTTTTTATATATACTTGGTGGCACTAAAAAAACTGCATTGTCTTTTGTCTTAAACTTCATGAGACAGTTCCCATTAGCATAAATCAACTCTCATCTGCAACATTAAAAAAAACATTGCATGTTAAATCAAAGTACCCCAAAGAAAGATGGATCAGAAAGATAGTTGTTTCGAGACTATTGCAAATCTGTTTTTCTTTATTTATTTTTAATACAGAGTGATCTATGGAGTTCCCAAAGTTGCCCCCTCACTCCGGGTCTGTTTTATCAGTAGTGGACATGCACACAGGTGGAGAGCCGCTGCGCATTATCCTGAGCGGGTTTCCAGAAGTAAAGGGGGAAACCATCCTTGCTAAACGACGCTATGTGAGAGAGCATCTCGATCATCTTCGCAAGGTCTTAATGTTTGAGCCCCGTGGTCACTATGACATGTACGGAGCCCTTCTGGTCAGAAGTGAGTTAGCAGAGGCTGATCTCGGCATCTTGTTCATGCACAATGAAGGGTATAGCACCATGTGTGGCCACGCTGTCATTGCGCTCGGGCGCTTTGCAGTGGATTATGGTTTGATTAAAGAGCCCACTTCACCCGAGACGCAGATAAACATACACTGCCCCTGTGGTTTAGTGAAGGCCTTTACACAATATTCCAATGGGAATACCGGAGCTGTGAGATTTCTCAGTGTTCCAGCCTTTGCTTTCGCTACAGGTGACCACTATGATCAGAGCAATGCAATTATAAAAATACATTTCAAGTTTGAATTAAATTAGTCGATTCAATTATTTGCCGTCCTTGTTTTTCTAGATGTGAGTGTCTCTGTACCAGGATATGAGTCCATCACTGTGGACATCAGTTATGGTGGAGCTCTTTATGCTTTTGTAAGTGCTGAGAAGTTTGGATTGGATGTCAACAAGTCCAAAATCAGAGATTTGGTGGATGCAGCAACTGCTGTGACTGAATCTGTCAAATCCCAGGTAACTGGCCCAGTGTGGTTACTTCTAGCTAAGACTAAAAAGAAGACTGAAAAATGTGAAAATAAAAATATAAAAGTGGTTAATAAGGAGAACCAGTCAAATGAATCCAATCACATCAACGTTCAGGCGAGCTTTAGCATATCATCATTACTATGCTGTGAAGCAGGGGAGTCTCAGGAGAATATATTAAAATTGATATATTTATATTTATCATATTAATATGATATATAGAATATATCTATTGATATTTAAAACAAATCGGGAACATTTAGCAATATAGCGGCCAAATTTTGTATATGATGGTATGATGAACAATTTGACGTTTTCCACTGATGTTCTGAATGGTTTCAAGCTTTTCTAAGGATACTGAGTTTTAGAAAGCAGCTGTCTGACTCTGAGATCGGGGAACATGGTGTAACATTAGCAACACTTTATCATCCGTGATAACAGTCAACCCAAAGGCTAATTATATTAATTACTGTTATGTGTCTGACGTTGTAGAGAGCTATACATAAATTGCATTACCATTCTGATACATCAACTTATAATTCACTGTATAATTCACTCTTCCACCACTTCTTCTGAACCAGTTTTTGCTTCAAACATATACATTTGAATTAAACCAGTATTTCAACATGGCGTTGTGCAGTGTTTATTACAGTAAAGTTCTTTTATCAATCATTTATTAAAGACGTAACTCGGCGCAAATTGAACCTTTGGTCTAATAACACATTGGTACCTAGTCAATCGTTCTCTGAGATTTGTTTTCATGATAATCGAATGTAAAGAGTTTATCTCTAAAAACTGTTTAGCGTATAATGCTAGTAATGGGGGCATTTACTAAGTAAAAAGAAATCGCTAGTTTATATCACTAACAAGGCTAAAAAATAGCCCCACACTAACGCAGTAACATAATGAGGGTCCATACATGCAAAACTAAGCATTGAGAACTTTGTAAGTGTACAGACCGTTTAATAAGAAGATACGTTATAAAGACAGTTCACTTCGTGTATACAGACAGGAGCCATCTTGGAAAACAGTCACGACAAGTCAAACCACGAACTCGTGCTGAGTGAGCTGAACTGTATGAAGTTCAGTGAACTTCTGAACTGTATGAACGGCGTTCAGGGATCGACTTATCGAGACTATTTTTCTAAGATGGCTCTTGTCTGTATACATGAAGTGAACTGTCTTTATAACGTATCTTCTTATTAAACGATCTGTACACTTACAAAGTTCTCAATGCTTCATTTTGCATGTATGGACCCTCATTATGTTAATGTGTTAGTGTGGGGATATTTTGAGCCTTGTTAGTGGTATAAACTAGCGATTTCTTTTACTTAGTCAATGCCCCCAGTGCTAGCATTATACGCTAAACAGTTTTTTTCAATTATCATGAAAACATATCTCCGAGAACGATTGACTAGGTACCAATGTGTTAGACCAAATGTTCATTTTGCACCAGAGTTCTCCTTTAATTTCTGAATTTTGGTTTTGAACAGGACCTTATTTGATTCTTTAATTACATCTTTTAAGATACACAAGCCTACTCTATTCCACATTGTTTTATTAACCAATTAGCATATTTTGTTGGACTAATTATTGTAATGACCCTAGGTAAAGCTGCACCATCCAGTCAGTGAGGATCTCGCCTTCCTTCTACGGCACAATCATTACTGACGGCAAAGATGGTTATTCTGAAGAGCCCACGACCAATGTGTGTGTGTTTGCTGATGCGCAGGTAAAACCAGTTGTGACCGGCTGACATGTTTATCAATCCATACACAGGTGACAGGAACTTCTGCTCTTCCAAGACTGTTCATCCTAAAACGATATCAACTGGTCTTTTGCTCTTCAGTCTATGTGACCGATGTCTGTCATATGGCCTGTCAGGTGGATAGAAGCCCAACGGGGTCTGGCGTCACCGCTCGTATCGCTCTTCAGTACCATAAAGGCCTGATCGCACTGAACCAGGCCAGAAGCTTCAAGAGCGGAGCTACAGGATCAGTATTTACAGGAACAGCAGTAGAGGTACTTGTAGCAAATAAAAACATGTTCCAATTTCTGTTAATTGTTGTAAATAACTATAAAGAGGTATAAAGTTCAGTCATTTTTAGAGTGTAGTCCTGGAAATGTATTTGATATGCTTGATTCTTTAACAAAATCAGTCATTTGCAGCTGTTCTGTTGTTAAAGGAGACCATGTGTGGGGACTTCAAGGCTGTGGTAGTAGAGGTCAAAGGTCATGCTCACTACAGCGGTGTGGCCAGCTTCACCCAGGAGAGTGACGACCCCTCAGTGGGAGGCTTCCTTCTGTGCTGATTTAGTCTTCTATCAATTTCTGCTTGATTTCAGGTACGGTTTCTGAGCTTCTGATTTAGATGTTTTGTAAAGGAAATCATGAAACCGCTATCAGATATTGAATAAACGTTGTGTTGTGACGGCTACAATTTCCCTAAAGTGGTGCCACATAATCAGATCTGGTTTAAATTATATTTTTGACATTGTTTGAACTGTGAATAATGGCCACCAGGAGGCATCGTCTGACTACATTTGATCCAGCAAAAAATGAATCTCTGTTTTTGTTTATCATAAAACCCAATTGTGACTTAAATCGACAGCCTGTAACAGTAAGTACTTTTCAGATTCTTCCATTTATTCTCTTCTGATTCATCTTACAATGGAAGGCTGAGTTTTCCTTAAAATTATAAAAGTCCAATGGAGGTATCTTGCAGTGAAAAAGGAAACTTTGTCATACAACTAGGCTGATCATAAAAAACCAGGACTCCAGACAGGAAGAATGAATGTAGGGGAAGAAGAGTATTGCCTTGATCCGGTTACTTACAGATCATTTTAAATATGACTACATTTCACATCCTCAAACAGAGAGTCCAACACTTGACATCAGAAACTGCATAGAGTCTGTACAATAACCGTCCACAGTGTTTAAGACACAACATGGGCACTGAAGGGCCCCTAAAAATCACACTTAAAAAAAATCATTCCCAGTCAGCCTGTACCGGATATCACAATGCAGTCAACTTTCTGAAATAAGCAACCCACAGCCCTGGTTATTAATGTCAGTAATATTCCTTAAAAACACTCTATATGTATGAAAGAAAAACCCTCATTTAAAGGGATACAGTCAATTTACAGCTTTTCAGTGACCTATATACAGACACTTGTCATTAAACCTCTTTAAATAACCATCCGTTCCCACTTTGAGAAAAAAGCAGTCAGAAAAGCAAGAAATGGAGTAGTTTACATAGGCGTCAAGAGCCATTGATGCTTCTGACGATTTGTTTGCTTACAGTAAGAAAAAAGTGGTTCGACAAGAATTTGTGAGTTTATGTGGTCAAATGAATGTGAGCTACCTGACTCATAACCAATCAGTAAACTCACATTTATCTCAATCTCTGATAATAATCCTGGTGCTCCAGCACACTTGATGAAATGAATCATTAAATTAGGTTCATTTGGCAGCCATATTCTTAAGTTCTCTGCATTTAGACAGGTGACACAACATAAACGGACTGTCTTTGGGTAAGCATGGTTTCCTCCGCTTCCAGTGATGGTGTTTAATATAAGGAGAGGAGCTAATGGGTGTCCTCCAGACATTCACCACTGCAAGGAGGCTATTTGGTTGCAATGAACTGCGTCTCAGTGGTTGATCAGCATGACTGCCATTTAGAAGTTAAGCTTGGTAATTGGACGCTCCCTGCCGGTGTCTGATGTCTGGCTGTTTATGCGTTTGCGATTGCGCTTCATCTTTGACAGGTCTTTATCAAAAACCTCTCCAGAACGCAAAGCGGACACCAGGTCGTCAAACTCTCCCCGTCGTCCTCTCCGTTCTCTTTGGCTTTTCGAGCCTTCCTTTCTTTTTCCCTCTGCTCTTTGAGCTGAAAGACATCAAAAAGAGGACATCATATTTTGCAGTAAATGGGTGAAGAATGAAGAGATGAGATATGGACCCGATGAGATGAGTTAAGTTGTTTGGCTTGAGCAGAGGCTTTCAGTTGTTAAATATATATAGACACACAGGCTATTTTATTAGGTACACCTGTTCAACTGCCATTAACAATTTAACATGGCTGCAACTCAATGCATTTAGGCATGCAGGCATGGTCAAGACTCTGATCTGCTGAAGTTCAAACTGGGCATTAGCCTAGAAATCTAGACGCACCCTAGCGGCAGCAAAAATTATTTTGCTGCAAAGTGTGGTCTAGTAACTCTCCGTTGTCTTTCGAAGTGGAAAATCCAAACTCTGGTCTGGCCAATCACATCGTGTATAGAGTTGGTGGGCGGGCTTAACACAATGACTGCAGAGTTGTGACGGTTCTGCGCCATGATTTCCATTGGTGATTTCCCTGATACTTAAAAACAAACAAGACACAGCTGGCGAACAGCGGCTCTTTCTGGCCGTGACTCGGATGACTTGGAGTTAAGAACGTAACTTAAGTTATTCTTAAAAAGGAAGATGTGTTCAGAGTTTTGACGACCGCAGAAGGCAAAAGTTTAATATATCAACTTTCTCCGCTGGAGAGAAAACCATGGGGAAAATGCATGGAACTCACCCAGCCACAGCCATCATCGCTCTGGTTGGTTAGCGCTATCCTATGGCGTGCAGAGGGATATTGAAAGACAACCTTTTATCCCGCCCCCCGGATTGAGGTATGCCAATCTGTGAGTTCCCAGACCTAACATCTTGATCTGGTTTGCCAGGCTAACTGGGCATCAGAATGGGGAGAAATGTGATTTAAGTTGACTTTGAACGTGGCATGGTTGTTGGTGCCAGACGGCTGGATCTGTGTATTTCAGAAACTGATGATCTACTGGGATTGTCACGCACAACCATCTCTAGTGTTTACAGAGAATGGACTGAAAAAAACAAAATATTCAGGGAGCGCCAGTCCTGGGGCAAAAATGCCTTGTTGATGCCAGAGGTTAAAGGAAATGGTGAGACTGGGTTGAGCTCGATAAAAAAACAACAGTAACTGAAATAGTATTATATCATTACAACCGAGGTCTGCAGAAGAGAATCTGGGCTACAGCAGCAGAAGACACACCTGTCAGCTAAGAACAGGAAACTAATGGCCACTACACAGTACCAGCTCGACTCGACTCGGCTCGGCTCTGGCTTTGTTTGGTTTCCACTGTGTAAAAGTTGTACCTGTTCCTGCTTTTTGGGTACTTTTTAGTATCACCTCCGCCGAGGTTCTGAGCGAGCTAGGGCGAGCTGAGCCGGTACTAAAATGTGACGTGAAAACAATGCCGACTGCTGATTGGTCAGAGAGAATTCGAAACCATTCACTGCATCATCGTTGGAGTATCCAGAATATCCCCGCCATTTTTAAATAGTTTGGCCAGAGATAGTTTCTAAACGTACTACTATTATTATTATGGCAACTCGGAAGAATACGCCATGGTCAAACGATGGTCCAACTTTGTTTGGTTGCCGAAGAGAGGATCCAGCGAGAATTTGATAGGGCAACGAGGAATGAAAGGCGTTGCTTCTGACAACCGGCGACTATTTGTGGCGGTACTGTCTGCAATGGACAATGGAACGAAACCGAGTCGAGGGTAGTTCAGGGTAGTTACACCACTGTATCAAGAATTATTGGGTTGGACCTCCCTAAGATCTGACATTAATAACATCCGACTACTCAAAACTGGTTTGAAAAAATTCTCAAGGATCCATTACACCCTACTAATTCCCTTTTCATCCCTCTACCAGCAGGCAGAAGGTTAGGAAGCATAAGCACAATCCAGAACCACCCGTTTTCTAATAGCACCTACCCGCAGGCTGTGAGGGCTCTTAACTCACAACAACAATCTACTTCTTCTCAGGGTCACTAAACACACTAGCACTTTGTCTGATTCAGTTTTATTACTATTTATTAGCAGCAATCTAAGAATTTGTTCTCTGTTTAGAGTTCATGTTTTCATTGTATATATTATGTTGTATTGTCTTGTGTGTGCCAATTCACCAAAATGAATTCCAGGCGATGTGGATCGTTCTGGCAAACTAAAGACTTGAACTTGAACTTAAGGCGAGCTGGTACTGGTAATGGAAAAGCGCTCTAAGGCTACAATTCTAATCGGGTTACCAAAATTGGACAGTAGTAGATTGAAAAATGCATGAGTCTGATGAGTTCTCGATTTCTGCTGTGGGATATCCTGTTTGCACACTTTGGTCCAATTGAGCATTGTTGAAATGCCACAGCCTACCTGGCTCAATCAGCTTAAATCACCTCAAACTGGTTTCTTAAACATGACAATGAGTTCACTAAACTCAAATGGCCTCACATTCACGAGTTCTCAGTCCAATAAAGCAATTTTGGGATGTGGTGGAATGGGAAATTTTGCATCATGAATGTGTAGCAACTGAGTGATGCGATCATGTCAATATGGAGCAAAATTTCTGAGGAATGTTTCCAGCATCTTATTGAATATATGCCACGAAAAATGAAGACAAAAGGGATCCAACACTGTATTAGCTCGGTATACCTAATAAAGTGGCCGGTGAGTAACATTTAGATAAAACTTAATGTATAATGTTCACAGACCTGAGCCTCCATTCGTGCCCTGCGCTTCCTCCTCCTCTTTACGTCGGCGCATGTTCTCGTTCTCTTGACGGGCATCTGCAAACGACTGCAAAGAACTGGTCGAATATCCCAAAGAACTCGTCAGGCTGCATCTTATCAGCATCCTCACCGAAGTGCTTGACTGCCTTTAAGAACTGGTGAACAGAAACACTGGTCATATGAAAGCCATTTTGCTCTCTCTACATTCAGAGTAGTGACATGAACATGAATCTGTCAAGAAAATCCTGAAAACACTTAAACACTCTAGGCACAAACCTACTGTTGAACAACAATGGATTTATTGTCTTGCAAACATATTTTTGTGGACAGTTTTTAAAATAATAGCTAAAATGACTAGCTTGTTACTGCTCCATAATTTTTTCACGTTTTTTTAAAAATGTTAAATACACTTATTAAATAATTTACAATTAACTGAATGTTGCTAAATAATGTTACAATAGCACAGTAATATGTACAGCAGAGTTCTCAACAACATATTCACAAAAAGCCATATTTTTACTTTTGTCATTAAAATCAATGAATGTAAGATGTAGTGACAACAGAGTTGTCAAGCGGCAAACCCATCAACTTTTTTTGTTTTTTTACACTGCAAAAAAGGGCAAACCGAGAGGAAAAACAAAGTGCTGTGTAATGGGCAAACAGTAGCATAACGAACTGTGGGGGTCTAATGAAGTTCCAGTTAATGAACTGTGTGACGCACTGCTAGTTATCCGGTCACCGGTAGCACAGCATAAAGTGGTCTTGTTAACCAAGGTTTCTCCAGTGACTGATTACAGCCTAAACACAGGGGACTGGAGTCTTGCCATGGCACTGCTGTTGCCTCGTGCCGTCTCACCACAGGGAGGAGGCCTCGCCTTCCCACAATGCCTTTGATGTGCCTTTATCACTGCCATATGGAACAGCTACAGCTCCTCCGTGTGCCTGTACGTGCCTGAGAGCCAAGGGGCACATTTTTATTTCTCCTTTGCACTGCTTTTAGATCTCTTCTTATCAGTCTCAGACTTCAGGCAGGAGGCCTAGGATATGTTGGAGGTAAAGATGTTCTACTGTTGACTGCATATGGCATGTTATTGTGCATTTACATGCATGACCTTTCTATCAAATGCAGTTCATACATAGGCATAAAATAAATATGCAACATGACATGACTTTTGCGTAAACATACACGCCACTTTCGATTCAAGTGACGTGTTATCTCTACGGATTTTGATCTATCTGCGTGTATCCGCATGTACGCGTGTATGACTACGTATGTACACACCGTCAAATGTCTGAGTCGAAACGAAGCAAAATGCAGATCTACATCTGGGGAGCGATCTTTTTTCCTAGGATGGTAAGGGAACAGTCATAAATGTCATTAACCCCAGTTGTTATTGTTAACTATAACTATTAATAATTTTAAAATGAATCTGAAATAAAAATATATATATATATATATATATATATATAAATATGTATATTATAAATTGTATATTATAAATTATATTATAAATTGTATATGTATGATTAGTTGAAAATTTCAAAAGGAATAACAACAAAAAATCACCTTGGCAACTAAACTGAAATAATTTAAGTTGAGTAACTAATTTACTGAAAGTGAAATAAAATAAAGCTAAATACAAATAATAAAGATATGACAAAAAAACCCCATCAAATATGTAAACTAAACCTAAAACTAAATAGTAGAAGAATATATATATATTTATATACACACACACATATGTGTGTGTATATGTATATATATATATATATATATATGTATATATATGTGTGTGTGTGTATATATATACACAACACACAAATATATATAAATATCTAAGTATCCCATTTATCCAAGATTTTGACATACAAAACATTCACAATCCTGTCAATAAAAGCACAATATCATGAATTTGCTGCATTTTGGCTTTCAAAAACCTTGACATTTCATGTACTCGTTTCCCCTCACAGGACTGGAAGATAATATAAGGTGTGTGTGTGTGTGCCCCCCTCTGTACAGATGGAGCATGCCAAAGCAGTAACAGTTGTATGTCCTTTTCCTCCTTCGATGTCCTGTAGGGCCCCCAGGGGCCAGTGAAAGTGCCTGGGTCACTACATAGGAAGCGTTCACAGTAAGAGGTCGAAGGTCAGCTCCTGCGCGCTGCAGGACATCCAGGGTGACTGCAGCCTGTTTCTCCAGCTGGCCTTTGAAAGAAGCTGAGCTGCTCCAGGATGTGCACACACAAACACACACTCACCAGTTCTTTGGCCTCACTGAGGAGTCCTCGACATCAGAGAAGCTGAAACTGGCCACTGTGATGAACTGGCTGACTACAGACACAAACTTATCCCCAAACTGCTGAGGACTCTTCTTCTGGTATTCTAACTCCTGCAAGAGAGAGAGCCTGTGTAGATGATTTGCTTTTAAGCTTGTGAACAATGAGGATTAATGCAGCACTTACACTCTCTACACTCTTCAAGCCACTGCGAAGATTATTGATCTCCTTCTCCAGTTCAGTCATGCTAAAAAAGATAAATAAATCACACAATCTTTTTATTTAATGCGTAGTCAAGAATGCATCCTCTAAGGGGAGAGTGGGTAAAGCTGCGCCACTTTTGACTTGTTCTCTAGGAAAGGAAAATTAACTGAATATTTTAGTTAGGATGTCTGCTATAAACCAAAATGTATAACATAGCGGGTGTGATATATATATATATATATATATATATATATATATATATATATATATATATATATAAATAAATAAATATACACACACACATCTTTTTTAAGATTGTTTTTTTTAAACAATCGTAAAATATACCAACAAGTATGACATATTTTTATAAATATTTTTAATTATATTTATTTATATTTTTATATATTAAGTGTAAAAGTATTTTTATTATTTTATATTACCATAAGAGTTATTGTACCTGGCATATAAAATTACTTTAAAATTTAAACAATTATATTAAATAATTATCTACTTTTTCTTTAAATAAAACGTTTTTAAATATTTTATACAAATGTGGGATTTTTTATTTTAAGTTTTTTCATGTGTATTATATATCTCTCAATCATGCTGCATATGATGGGCCCTTTTTAAATATATGGTCATGTAACAGATCAATTCAAAGTTTGCTATATTAATAAGGGTTGACACATCTTACCCCATTTCTCCCCTATGCCATATAACACAATTATATCCATATGCCATACAGGCTAACCATTTTTAGCCTGTTTTCAAAACCGGTCACACCTGATAAGAACCACAGATATATATAGCAGCCATTCATCTGAACTTTAACCCAAGTGGTGGCACTAAAGTGACTCCATTAAGAATTAAATGTGTGTGAAAGGCTCTGTTTTGAGCTGATCTATTCATAGCTGCAGAAATGACCTCTCTGTGGGACTGATAGCTGCTTGTCTTCTGTGCCGCCTTTATTCCTCCCTACACACAACAGACTGAATCAAAGCACACAGAGACATGCTTGTGTGGTTATGGAAAAACCTGTCCACTCATTGTAGCTTGTGACCCTTTTAACATATTATTTTTCATTTGTAGTCTGAATAAATGACACTGACTGATTTGCCTGAGGCAAACAAGAGTCCTTTATTTCAGAGATCACAGGCAGAATTAGTCTTGTGACTTCACTTGTGGACCGAGCATGATCATATTAGTCTCGCTGGCGCGACTAAAAACTAATTTAGTGGACATTCTACTGTACATTTGGACAGTCCCTTTAAGGCAAAGTAATGAGGAATGACTCAAAATTAGACAGTCTTCCAAGGGGGAAAGTGTCACAAGTGTATCACTCACATCTTGGACCATATTTGTTGGCACACAAAACTCGAGAGGTCGTGGAGTGGATCTGTATTCACACTCTCACTGCTATGCTGGCCATGTATCTCTCTTCCACTTATATATTTCACCACCTAGAGCCAAGGGAGTCGAGGGCCCCATTTCTTCCGACTATAATTTAGGGGTTTCCTCTGCATATGCGAGTAACCAAAAGCTTGTATGACCCACAGCATGGATTTAAGCCCAGTGGTGGGCGGGAGTGACACCGCAAAAACTATTTCCAAAATCCATTTAGCACAAGTAGACCCTACAGGCCTGTAAATCGTAAAGCTGACGAAAGAAGCGCACGCTATAGCCCATCCGCAGCTATACCTACTTGACTTTTGCAGCTTCCGGCACATTCTGCAGCTCCTCTGAGAACAGCATGACTTTTGAGTACTTCTTTTCCAGAATAGTGATCAGGTAGTGTAGGAGAGTGATATTCCTGCAACGGGACAAAGGCGACAATACAAGTTTGAGTATACTGTAAATAACTGTGTTCTTTATTCTTCCATAAACACAAAGATAGATTTTCTCACTTGTCAATACTGGACTTGGTGTCTGCAATCTTGTTGAGTGAAGAGATTTTGAAGCCGTATGCATTGCCTCTCTGTCCTTTGTTCATGTAGTTGCCAAACGCCAGCACCACCTCCAGCAGCTGCTTGAGATTCCCGACTGTGCAGCACCTCTTTTGAGGCCTTGATCAGTGCTGCAAAGTCAAATACAAATAGTCACACAAGGGGGGAAAAAAACCTAAATGTTTCATGTTCATGAACTATACTGGAACTACAAATACATACAAATATATATAAACATATATATTATATAATATAACATATAAATATTAGGGCTGTCAAATGATTAATCGTGATTAATCGCATCCAAAATAAAAGTTTGTGTTTACATAATATATGTGGGTGCACTGTGTATAATTATTTTATATATATATAAATACACACGCATGCTTGTATATATTTAAGAAATATTTTCATTTATATACTGTATATAGATTTATTTATAATTTATTTTATATATAAATAAAAAAACATTTTTTTCTTAAATATATATGAATGTTTTTTGTATTTATATATACACAAAATAATTATACACAGTGCACCCACATATATTATGTAAACAAAAACTTTTATTTTGGATGTGATAAATCGTGATTAATCATTTGACAGCCCTAATAAATATATATATATATATATATATATATATATATATATATATATATATACTGTATATATATATACTGTATATATATATATATATATATAAATTTATTTTTCATCACCTTATTTTTTAACATTATAATTTACATATATTATGGTATTATAATTAATCTGAAGATTTGTATACAGTATTTTCTTAAAGGGATAGTTCAATTAATTTTAGATAGTTGAAATAAATTTTTGTTATGTTTTAGCTTACCTCAAGGGCATCCAAGATGTAGGTGTTTGTTTCCGCAGTAGTTTCAATGTAGATACATTTAGGTCAAACCGTCTTGTCTGTCAGTCATATAATGCAGGTCAATGGTCACCACCTCAAATTAAACATGATTTAATAACTCGTTAATGTAAGTACACTTTGATTGCCTAAGTACATTGAAACGAGTGGTTGTAGATCACTTGTACATGGCAAGAGGTAAAAACGATATAAATACTGTTCGTTTTCTCACACAAACCGCTCATTTCGTGTCTTAGGCCATCAATGTGTACTTGCATTTATGAGTCAATAAATTGTGTTTAATTTGGACTTCTCTGTGCATGCTCTTTGAGGTGGTGACCATAGACCTGCATTATATGACTGACAGACAAGAACAGTTTGACCTAAAAATATCAAAATTGAAACTACTGCGGAAACACCTACATCTTGGATGCCCTTGAGGTAAGCTAAAACATACCAAAAATTATTTCAAAGTGAACTATCCCTTTAAGCTAAAAATGGGGCAGTTTAAAATAAATTTTAAAAAATGTAATCCACTAACAGCCCAATGCAAATGCATATAAAGAACATATGAACACACCTTCAACTTTAGGTTTAATTTCTGCAATCCTTTCAGCAAACTTCTTCTTGAAGTACAAAGACTGTAACCTCTGCTGGTAATGGTTTATTCTGTTGGAAGGACAAAGAAAAGGATTGGGTCAGGGAAAAGGGAGAATACATCAAATATAAAAGCAAGGCCCATTAAAAAGTCCGCACACTACATCACCCATAATAGATTCTAAATGAGCTGGAGAACTTTATTGTCCCGCTCAGAACACGATAAAATGAATATGATCTGTATACACAGCATTAATGGTTCAACTGAATAAAGAACAAGTAACCAGTGATCTGAAACTGACGCTGCAGTATTACATTCAGCACTCTTGTGCCGGGGACAATAACCTTGGTGACCGCACTTGCCGAGAGACCAAACAGCCTAGGGACTAAAATCTGACAACCAAGTTGATTCTTTGAAAGATTTCTCTTCAATCCTCTATATTACAAACACATCAGCCACTGCGGAATAAAAAATTCACCAGGGTCTTATAAACAGAGAAAGAAAAAGCAAGCCAAGGCACCTGTGCTTTGTTTGGCTCAGCTCCTCTGTTAGAAAGTGTAAGGCAGCTGCATAGCTATGATGAGATTGTACTTATTTAGTTACAGCAAATATTGATGCTGAACAGGATCCTAACCCTGACCAGATCAATGTGTCACCCAGGATTCATAACTCTTTTCCTTCCTTCCTGCAGGAAATCGCATTTGCTCCTGACACTGTGTGTGGAAAAAGCTAAACAGATCTGAATAAGTCACTGTACAGTGGTGGGTGGCCTTCATTGATCAGATATTCTTTACACATAATGCACTTGCCCAACATCATGAAAGAATCCATGCCAATCAACAACGGGGCCTTTTTGGGTATTTGTCACTTATTTGCGTTTTTTTAACGATGGGATATAGCTGTTCTTCAAATCTCTTCTATTTAGACTTGACCACATAACTGTGACACACAATTAATATACATCCGATCTTCAATTCCTGCGCTATATGCAAATTTAACGGAGTACAAGCAAAGACTATAGAATTACACAAGACTCCTCACTCGTAGTGTTTTGAATGGGTAAAAGTATGGTGGCTCAATGCGCTGCAAATGAAGAAAACACATGCAAATAGAAAAACACCAGCAAATTAAGAAAACATCATCAATTTCACAACACATGTGTGCTCCAAATACTCACAACACAACCAAATACAGAAACACGCTGCCAAAATGTTTCCAGGTGACCCCAGTAAGTGACGAACCGGGATAGGACAAGCTTATTTCTCAATGTCTACTTTTATTTTATATTTTACTTTTTTTCTTGTAACACATTCAGAGATTGTTTATGAGATACAACTTTGTATACAAAATACAAAATGTATTAGAGATAACAAAGAGCTGAAAAATTAAAATAAAATAGAAAAATATAGAGAAAAAGAAGAGGTTAAGATATCAATCTATACATCAGTAAAAAAAATGTTGTAATGTTGTTTAAATAAGTTTCATACGTAAGACAGGTTATGTAGAAAAGTTGAGACACTCACATAGATATATAAAGCACATTATAAAAACATTTTTGTATAAAATGTATTCATTTGCGACATTTATGTTAAAAGCAATAATAAGTCATGTCTGTCGTAAGAACAGCTATTCAGTAGCTCATGGACACCGTGCTGCGATTGTCATGGGAACATCCCAGAGAAAATTATGAAGAAATTATGTTTGCTGAATCCGAAAATGCCTCCTAAACCCCCATTCACGAATCCCTATGTTTGTCCAGTAATACAGTTTACTTGAAGGAGTGAATGAAAATGAGTGAGTGAATTCAGACAGCCGTTGATCGTACATTGGCTGTAAACAGCAGGAGTCGTCACTTATTGGGAAATAAAACATTTCCATTGTGGTCAGTGCTATTTGCAGTGTGTTTCTGTATTTGTCATTGCACAATGACAGTTTTTATTTGAAAACCCCATGTTTGATGAAACTGCCATACCTGCTCATTTCATAGAGGAAACGATCTGCCTTCGCCATGCGGTCCAACTCATGTTTGTGCTCCTCTAATAGGTCCACATCACTCTTCTCTGGGACAAACTTCAGCATCTGGAGCAGTAAAAAAACACCATTAGTTACAATAGAACTAAGAATAGAGAATAATCCTCAACCTCTCGTGACAATATTTTGAAAGGTAGTTTCTGTTTCAGATGATTAACATACATAATTTATCTCATAAATACGACTTTATACCTCACAATTTGACTGTTTTCTGTAATTATATATTTCCATGATTGTTTATTTTTCCATAATTGCAATTTTACAGTATATCTCAATTACATTAAGGACTTATATCTCACAATTGCAACTTTCATCCATACTTGCGACTTCATTCTTCACAAAAGCAACTTTATATTTCACAAATGCAACTTAATATTTCACAAATTAGCGACAATTTCTCACAAGTGCAACTCTGTGTCTCACAATTTCAAATTTATATCTACAAATGCGACTTTTTCCATAACTGCAACTTTACACTCACCGGCCACTTTATTAGGTACCCCATGCTAGAAGCGGGTTGGACCCCCTTTTGCCTTCAGAACTGCCTCAATTCTTCATGGCATAGATTCAACAAGGTGCTGGAAGCATTCCTCAGGGAGTTTGGTCCATATTGACATGAATGACATCACACAGTTGCCGCAGATTTGTCGGCTGCACATCCATGATGCGATCTCCCGTTCCACCACATCCCAAAGAGTGCTCTATTGGATTGAGATCTGGTGACTGTGGAGGCCATTTGAGTACAGCGAACTCATTGTCATGTTCAAGAAACCAGTCTGAGATGATTCCAGCTTTATGACATGGCGCATTATCCTGCTGAAAGTAGCCATCAGAAGTTGGGTACATTGTGGTCATAAAGGGATGGACATGGTCAGCAACAATACTCAGGTAGGCTGTGGCGTTGCAACGATGCTCAATTGGTACCAAGGGGCCCAAAGAGTGCCAAGAAAATATTCCCACACCATGACACCACCACCACCAGCCTGAACCGTTGATACAAGGCAGGATGGATCCATGCTTTCATGTTGTAGATGCCAAATTCTGACCCTACCATCCGAATGTCGCAGCAGAAATCGAGACTCATCAGACCAGGCAACGTTTTTCCAATCTTCTATTGTCCAATTTCGATGAGCTTGTGCAAATTGTAGCCTCAGTTTCCTGTTCTTAGCTGAAAGGAGTGGCACCCGGTGTGGTCTTCTGCTGCTGTAGCCCATCTGCCTCAAAGTTCGACGTACTGTGCGTTCAGAGATGCTCTTCTGCCCACCTTGGTTGTAACGGGTGGTTATTTGAGTCACTGTTGCCCTTCTATCAGCTCGAACCAGTCTGGCCATTCTCCTCTGACCTCTGGCATCAACAAGGCATTTCTGCCCACAGAACTGCCGCTCACTGGATGTTTTTTCTTTTTCGGACCATTCTCTGTAAACCCTAGAGATGGTTGTGCGTGAAAATCACAGTAGATTAGCCGTTTCTGAAATACTCAGACCAGCCCTTCTGGCACCAACAATCATGCCACGTTCAAAGTCACTCAATTCACCTTTCTTCCCCATACTGATGCTCGGTTTGAACTGCAGGAGATTGTCTTGACCATGTCTACATGCCTAAATGCACTGAGTTGCCGCCATGTGATTGGCTGCTTAGAAATTAAGTGTTAACGAGCAGTTGGACAGGTGTACCTAATAAAGTGGCCAGTGAGTGTATATCTCAAAATTGCAACAGTTTCCATAATTTGTGACTTCACATCTCACAAATGCAGCTTTTTTTCTCATCTCACAATTGAGTGCAACTTTATCTTACAAATGAAACTATACACTCTTAGAAGAAAAGGTTCTATATAGAAGCTTCTTATCAGCGCTACGTATTTGGAACCCCTAAAAGGTTCTATACAGAACCCTTTTTAAGCGTTCAATAATAAGGGCTCTTTAGGGTTCTTTGTAACCAGGAAAAAGGTTCTATATATGGAATCTTTTGGGTTCATTCATTATCATTTGTTTTTGTCCTTTCCGGATTAAATATTTATTCATATTATTGACAAACATCAAGACCCTAAAATGTATTTATGAATGCATGTGAATGATCACAAAATTCAAGATATTTTTAGAATTTTAGAGTTTAGAAAATGTATATATTTATATAATTTTATGTAGTTAATAAGTATCACATAACGAGTGCCATTTCAGTTTTCTCCTCCAAAAATCAGCATGATTAAAATGTGATATTAAGTTACAACAGTTTAATAAACAATAATTTAATTACAACTATAAAATGTTGCAGAATAATGTAATATATGGATAAATAATAGCCTGTAAAGAACTTTGAACCAAAGGGTTCTTTCTTGTCATTATAGAACCTTT
This sequence comes from Hybognathus amarus, assembly GCA_030378365.1. Lineage (NCBI taxonomy): Eukaryota > Metazoa > Chordata > Actinopteri > Cypriniformes > Leuciscidae > Hybognathus > Hybognathus amarus. The sequence goes on from JAQIUQ010007621.1 coordinate 180,944, forward strand.
TTAGCATAAAAGGTTCATTTGGAGTTGAGTAAAGAACCCTATGCTTCACATATAGAACCCCAATGAACCCTTTTTCTCTAAGAGTGTATCTTGTAATTGTGACTTTTCCGTGATTGTTTATTTCCCATAATTGTGACTTGCAGTTGTATTTCACAGTTGACGACGCAATTGTGACAGTTTGTCCATAACTGTGACTTTATATCTCATAATGTGACATTATTTCTACATTTTAAACTCAGTCTCACTATGCTTTTCTTTTTGTCCCTCACATTGCAGTCTGCTCATGCCTGGACACTCACCTGCTCCAGCATGTCTTTGGGCAGGTCTTCCTGTTCATCCATGGTCAGAATGGCTCTCTTTATTTCCTCATTGGAAAGTTTCAACCTGAAATACAAGCACAGGATATACAGATCAAGCAACCTGGGACAAATAAATTCATTTGAAATGAATTCACAGATGAAATTTGAGTGATAGATCCACATCAGCACAGAACTCGGTGAACTCAAATTAATCACATAGAGAAAAGGAAATTGCTAGGAATTTCCTCCGCTTGCATCAATTTTCCTTTGGCATACAGTATAAATAAATTAGTGTATGTTATTTAGAAGAGCTATTAATCTTGCGGCCCAATGTTGAACCCATGTGTTTGTTCCAGTTACAAGGAATTTCCTGGCTAACACTATATATCATTACTGGAGTAAAGAAGTGATATTAAAAATGACTCGTATAAGCTAAACCAGCAATCTGTGATCATCACTGGTTAAGTCTGGACAGTAACATTACATTTGTGGTCAGTTTGTCGTATACGAGTTCCTGCTTCCACCAATTTGTTTGAAATATTTATGAGAAGTATGCTGTTAAAACATGTTGAAAATCTAAGCAAGATAAATATCTTTCCTCTATTTACAATCTTTTTAATCAGAGATGGTCAAAACAGCCCAGGGAAAATCCACCAGTCAAGCCCACCATCATTTATAACAAATTACTGATAGAAAGATGCATCTGATCCAGGGATAGCTATGTTCGGACTTCAGGCCAAGTAGAACAGGTGTTTGACGGGTCTGAGATCAGCGCTGGAGAGCAGCCTTCGTTCCCCTGCCAGGATCCAGAGAGACTGCAAACCACAGAGCTGACGTGAAACACGGCCAGAGCACTTTCCATGTTCGAGTCTACAGTAGGTGTTTGTGCCAAGCAGCGCTTCCAATTCCTAGCATTCTGTGTTACTAAGTTCTTTCTAACAAAGTTCACATGCTTACAAGAGTCAGTGAAATTGAACTCAGGAAGGAAAAGAATGAAATAATGGCAGCCTCAGTTCATTTAGAGGCAACCCAACGTCATTATTAGGAGGTCATTAGTGTAACCGCAAGTTTATTATTTGATCAGCAAATAATAAGCTGCAGACACAGTCGTGGAAAAATATTGCAGGGGACTTTCCATTTCTTGTGGTCACAGATACTTTACCAGGATTGTGAGATGCCATTATCAAACCTTTAAAGACCCAATGAAATCAAAAAATCAAAGCTTTTTAACCTTTAGTCCATGTGTGTTGGCTTTGAGGCCATCTGTATGCTAGTGACGATGCTGAAAAAATTCACTTTCAGCAGATATATAGGCATTTTCCTCATCCAGGAAAACAGATTAAAGTATGTATGACTCATCTTACACTACATACTATAGATTTTTGTCGAATTAAATGTTAGTTATTAAACGTTATTGGCTATCTAAAAAAAATATCGACAAAAGTTTAACAGAAAAGTTTATCAGATTTGTCAAGAAGTGTCCTTTAATAATGGAAAATATTTTTGGTATTTACAAACTTAAAACCTGGATACTTGAGTTTTTGATTTTTTCAATTCTCAGGCTGCATGTATTTGATCAACAATACAGTAAAACAGTAATATTGTCAAATATTATTACAAATTAAAATAGCTGTTTCCATTTTGATATATTTTAAAATGTAATTTATTCCTGTTGAGAAACTTTTAAGGTGTCACATGATCCTTCAGAAATCATTCTAATATGCTGATTTGCTGCTTAAAGAAGTAGTTCACTTTTGAAAAAAAAACTTTTGCTGATAATTGACTCACCCCCATGCCATCCAAGATGTCCATGTCATTCTTTATCAGTCAGAAAGAAATTAAAGTTTTTGATGAAAACTTTTCAGCATTTTTCTCCATATAATGGACTTCAATGGGAACCAAACGGTTCAAGGTCCAAAGACACTTTCAGTACAAACTGCAAATTGACTTCGAAAAAAAGATTCTTCCATTTTGATGAATGAATTCGAACAGGAGAGTCACGAAGGTAAATCGCAGTACAGAGCAAGGCGAGGATTTAAGCTTATAAAACTTTTTTATATTTTTTTTTTTTTAATGATTCATTGTCTGGAATGGTTTAAAGCCCTTTGAGCAGTTTGCAGTTTTTACTGAAAGTGTCTTTTGGACCTTGAACCGTTTTGTTCCCATTGAAGTGCATTATATGAAAAGTGAACTACTCCTTTAAGAAACATTTATTATTAGCCTGGCATGCCAGACCTACATCAAGATGTTAGGTCTGGAAACTCTTCATTGACAGGGCTCAATCCGAGGGGCAGGATAAATGGTTGTCTTTCAAATTCTCTCTGCACGCAATTGGATAGCGCTAAAGCCAATCAGAGCAATGAAGAAGGTGACGTACTCAGCGGAGCAATTCTTTTACCGCATCCAGTCCAGCTGTCAACATTGTATATTGAAAATAAGGGAGATTTCCCTGAATCCATCCCCAACATAAGGGATTTTTGTTTTTGTTTTTTACACGACCCACAAACTTTAAAAATAAAACACTAATCATTAAAAGCCTAAAGTGTATAACTAGCCTACATGTGTGAGAGAGAAAGAGACAGTATGTGTGTGTTTGAGAGAGAAATAGACAGTGTGTCATTAAAAAAATAATATCATAGAGAATGTTTAAATACTAATATCAACTTACGAGGGAAACGGAGGTGGAGTAGTTGCGCTTCGGAGTGGTGGAGATAATTCGGAGAGGTCCGTGCACCTTACCGATCAAACGCGCGCTGACATGGAGTAAAATCTTTATCCTCGACGACAAATGACAAGTTGATAGTTTCGCCACAGCTTTTTTGTAACAGCGCTCGCGGCGCCAGCCGCATCCGAAGGATGAACGAGTTAAAACCGAATATGTCCGAGCTGGCTCTGACCGTCGCAACTCTGTCGTCATTATGTTAAGCCCGCCCGCTCAACGATGTGATTGGCCCGGCCAGAGTTGGGCCTTTCCAGCTAAACCGTCTATGGAGAGTTGCTAGACCACACTTTGCGGCAAAATAATTTTTGCTGCCGCTAGGGTGCGTCTGAGATTTCTAGGCTAATTTATTATTATTGTCAATGAAAACAATTAACTTGTGCTGCTTATTGTTTTTTGTGGAATGTGGAATCCGTGACTTGTTTTTTTTTCAGGAGTCTTTAGAAATAGAATTTTGTAACATTATAATGCTTTACTGTCACACTTCTTAATCTCTTATATTGTTGCTTCTCAAATAATATATATATATATATATATATATATATTTTGTTGATATTTAACTTTTTTTCTGCAGAGTATAGTCCTTTGTTGACCTATTTTGGTGCAACTGCTTATTAGATTTCACTTCCTCCTCTAAATGAAAACTTTCGACACTTGAGTAGATCTAATATGAACTGAGCTCTAATTAGCAATTATTGAACATATGTTACCCCTCAGTCTCATCTCCCTCAATATCCAGACCACCATCTCACCCTCCGCCGCCTCGTCGTCCGGCCCCACATTTACCATTCCTAAACCAACACTAATGACTCTACAGGCTACAAGCGAAACTATTTAAATCCCTGTGAATCTCAGCTTGGGTGGTCCGTCTCGGTGGCTGTACAATGGATTACACCCCAATCTCTGCTTGTGGAGAATCCTAAGAGACCATTTAGGGAGGACGAGAGTGTAATAGAGCCACAGGCCGTGATCTACAGATGTTGAAGACAGCTGTTAATGTGCGCTAAAGAGGGTATCAATGTCGGGTTATTCACAAACTGTCATTAATAAAAGTTTGCAGTGGGGATTTTTTTTTTTTTTAGTGAATGAAGTTTTTTTTTTCATATATTTTGAAGTTTAGCTTTACGAGGACCATTGGTGTTTGGGTCCCATGCCAAACCACAGTCAGTCAAGTGAGCCGTCTTATATCCGAGACCGTCTGGATTGGCAGCTGTCATCAACTGTTACAGTTTGCTTTGTGGGATTCGTTTCATACTAAAAGGGCAGTCTTGAGGTAAAAAACAGATACTTTAACCTAAAACAAGAATTTGATCCTCTAGTAAAAATGAATAAAAAGACAACATCACCACTGAGAGGAGAAACTCAGTTGGAACCCAGAATAATTAAAGTGTCAATCTCTCTTTCACACTTCAGTCACATATGTACAGTATAAAGTTATAAATGGGAGAAATGTAAACCCTGAATATAAATATTCACCAACCCAGGAGTATCTAGAGCTAGGACCTGCAGTAGTGTTTTCCTCCAGTATGTCATAAATTTTGGGTTAGAGTGGCTTGATCGTCCTAATCTTTAAAGATGATATCAAGGTAATGAGACATGCCAAATTAAAATAAAACAAAGCTGATGCCTTTGTGCACAATTATATCAAGAGAAATGGTAATAGCTCTCTTTAGGATGTGAAATTACCAAATAAATTCAAGAAAAATACTCAAATGAATCTACAGTATTTTCATTAAACAAAGCCTTGATACATAGAATTTCTAAAATGAACTATATTTGGTAGCCAAAAGTATAATCAAATTAGCTAAAATATGAAATGAATGAGCACCCAAAGGGCGGTGATGTGTAAAACGTTTGACTTCCAAACCACTGCGATCTATGGAGTTTCTGCAAGCACAGAATCCTTTTGCAAGTCCTGGCATTGACAACCAGGTTTTCAAGAGTGAAAACGATTTAAAATTTTAAATAATGAGGAATGGTTCCTGTACATATATGAAGAAACTAAAGAGTGGTATTTCTTTCATTGATGGGAAATACAATAACCAAGGTGGGGGTTACAGTACCAAACCAGGATGGAGGAACTGCAAGCTTTAACCCACAGGATATGACATTAGGAGGTCAGTGAGGTCCACACACACTTGGCAGCTGGTGGGGAACTCAAAGCCGAGTCAGACACATCACTCACCGTGAGAGAAGGATGTTGCAGTTCTGAGCCCGGCGGCCATTCGATCACAGAGAGCTCCTTGACTTTCTTGGAGCTCAACACATCTTCCTCAGTCTCTTTCTGCAGTCAAAAAGGAGATTCATTTCAGTCAAGAACAACTTTAAATATCAGAATTCAAATAAAAGAATCAATACACTCAGAATTGTAAACTTACATGGAAAGTTTATATGAACTAAAGTTACCAGTAAAGTTACATTAGATTGATTTGAAACAAAAGAAAAAAAATGTCTACATTTATATACCGTCTAGATACTATGGAAGCTTGTTTCTGGAAGAAAAAAATAGATTAAATTGTAATGATAAAATTTTATAAAATTAAAATAATTATCTCACCATTGCAAGCTTAAAAATAGAGAGATAAGAAGTCGCAATGGAATATAGAAAACTAGTCATAGTTTATATAAAGTAGTCACTTTAGATTGATTTGGAACAAAAGAAAACCAATTTCCACATTTATACTGTATATTGTCTAGATACTAAAGAAGTTTGTTTCTGCCATGGAATAAATAAATAAAAAGTTAATTGCAACTTTTTACCTCACTATTTTCTTCTCCCAATATTGAGTTTTTATCTTGAAATTCTGACTTTATTCCTTGCAATTACAAGATTGAGGTCAGAAGGCACAATTGAAATAAAGTCAGACTTGCAAAATATAAACTTGGAATACTGACTCATAAATTCCAAATTGCAAGATATAAACTATTGAAAAAAGGATATATTCAAGATATTGAAAAGTCCTAATTGTAAGATAATTGCGAGAAAAAAGTCTGAAAAAAAATTCTGCAATTATCCAGAAATACCATCCAGTTTAAAATCACATGTTATAAGTCAGATGTTGTATTTTGTTCATTGTTAAACTTTGAATAATAATGCATTGAGAATGCAAAATGAATGACAGAAATAGTGAGAGGGGTAGAGATGATGCAAAGACTATTAAGATCTTGTTCAACCACTTACCTGCTTGCTGTTATTGACCATAAAGAAGTCCTACAATGCAGGCAAGAAGCAAGGAAGATGCAGCACATGTTAGAGAGACAGAGTAGTCTAGTGAATTCAGCCAAGACAAACTCAAACAGGCATGATGTGCACATGATGACATTACATGGGGTGGTGAATGGTGAGCGTGGGGGTGCATGAAAACAGAGTCTTATGGGAGGTCTGTAAATGTGTGTGTGCATTATAAGATGCATGCTAGTTGATCATGAATGAAAGGTTAAACAAGTTACTGTACCTCTCCAATTCCACCTTGACAAGAGTGTATCAAAATCTACAGTACATGCTCCATAATAGTAGCAGTAATTTTGAGAAATAGCCACTAGTGAAGGAAATTAAATCAGTTACAATAAGTATTGTGATCGTGAGATATAGTTACAAAGTTAGAAAGAAAATACATTTAATATAGTTTGATACATAAAGATGATAAATAAAGTTTAAAAATAAATAAAAATGCAATTACAATTATTAGATATAAATCACAATTATCTTTTAAAGGGGGGGTTGATTGCGATTTCACTTTTTTTCATTTGAAATAGTGTGTAATGTTGCAGTTGGTGCATGAACAGTATCTCCAAAGTTGCAGCGCTGAAAGTTCAACGTAAGCAGAGATATCGTCTTTTAAAAATCAGGAAGTATAATGCCTACAAAAACGACTCGCATGGGACTACAACCGGTTTTATACGTAACCAACCCATACATTCACATCAACCCTCCCTCCGGAATATGCAAAAAAGGGTATGGCCATATTTCTGCGGCTCGTCAAGTGTGTTATGTTCACGCAGCTGTCAGGTCTTTAGTGTTTGGGCTTCCCCCGGACGCTGTACTTCGTCAACAATGGATACAATTTATGTTTGATTATATTCCTGAAAGTGACTATCGTAATTTAGCTCTCTGTGCTGTGCATTTTACGAAATACAGCTTCCAGAAATCTCCACGAATTCAACACCGGATTCAACAAGAAACTGTTACTAAAACATGAAGCAGTTCCAACTTTAAAACCAGAGGCAGCAGTTGTTGGCCCACAACCTGTAAGGTAGGCTAATACTTAATCATTTTAAATGTATTTGCATTTATAATTTCAGACGTAATGTGTTCGTTTTATCAAATAGCAGCGCTGGCTTTAGCCACTTAGTTATGCTATTTAGTATCTACGAGACAACGCGTACAAACATTTTGGACCTGAATTTGTATATGTACTAATTTTGTAAATCTATTTTGCATGTATATATATATATATATATATATATATATATATATATATATATATATATACTTTATGTCGATTTGATCAAGAACGTAAACCAGTGCCAACGCTGTTTGTGTATATAGTAGCCAGTCAGTTGCAATGCTATTGTGTAAAACAAACGTGTATAAAGTAAAAAAATATATATAGGCAAATTACCATTCAGAAACGTTATGTAAGAGCCGTGTGTGGTGAGGTTCTGCTTGACTTCATCACAGCTTTCTGGGTCTGATTCTGGCTCATACCAGAGACTGATACTGCAGTATCGATACCATTATGTACATTTGACAGGAACACACAATGCAGCGCAATATGAAAGAGTTCGGTCTTACAACCTAACACTAATATGAATATGAAACTAAAACGACATAAGCTTAATTTAAAATGTCTTAGGAACTACAGGATATTTAGAGGTGTATAAACGCATTTTATAGGTGGGTAAACACTATTTCTGAATATTGAGAGGTACGTAAAAGGCGTTTACGTGCGTTTAGCCTTCACTGCATCCCTGTCGTAAAGGTAATGGGCATGAAGATTCCGGACAACGTGCACTATACAGTTTAGCCAATCAGAACACACCGGCCCAAACTAACCAATCTGAGCCCACTGCCTGTTTCTGAGGGAGTGGTTTCATAGAATCAGGATGTAAACCGTTCGTTCAAATGACAGAGGAGAAAGCGGCTTACAATAAAGGTGAAATTTATGAAAATAAGACTTTTAAAAAAGAAAAACCACGAATACATGTTATATTGCACCCCATAAACACAATCATGCAAAGAAAAAAGCAGTAAACCACCCCTTTAATTATTTTTAATACTGTGAGAAAGAAACTTCCATACCATAATGCTTCTAAAGTCAATTAAATCGATAAAGTTATGAGAATTTGATGAAATTGGAGAGGTATAATAAATATACATTTTATTGTATTAAGCATGCCTTCAAAAAGTTATTTTAAATGCAGCTTACAGAACTTAATGCATTGTTTAAAATTATACAAACCCAATGAGGTCCAAACCTCTTTTCTCCCTCTAATTTGACTGTAAAGCAGTTTGACATAATCACTTTATAATGCAACTAAGTGTGTGGTTTACCAGGCGTAATGAGGACGGTTTGCCAATGTCTGCTTTTCATAGAAAGCTGCTGGTGATATCAATGCATTTTACAGTTTGCTAATTCAAACCCCATGCTCTGTGATGCAAAATTACCATGGGTAAATGTATGAATAGCATGCATGAGAAACAGTAAATGCTTTGTGAGATCATCCTGGATAGAAAAAAAATGAAAACCAAAAGAAAGAAGCATTGTTTACTGACCTGTTGCCTCTGATAGGCAGAGAAGGTCTTCTCAATGTCCACCAAGTCTAGGATTTTAAAAAGTTTGCTGTCGTCAACGTCTGTCCAGACCGTCCCCTCAAGCTTGTTCTGTTGGAGAGATTTTAACTCAATCACCATCCACTTCACAGTCATTTGTTGTAAGTCACATGGTATATTCTGTTCATTGTTAAACTCTGAATCTAAAGTAAATAATGCATTGAGGATATAAAATAAATCTAAAATGAAGATGAGAAAGAAATGCATATCAGGAAAAAGATGAAGATTTTATTAAATGCTAAAATGTATAGATGAACCTAGATTCATGACATTTAAATACATTTAAAAAACCACTAAAAAGCATATAGAAATATACATCATGAAATATACTTTTTTCATTAAAATACAATTTTAAAATCTAGTCCACTAAAACCTATGACAAATGCGTAAAATTTAGGACAATTTTAACACTAATTTGTGTCACTGGACTTTTTGATTAAAAGAAGGCTTAAAGGGAATTTCGGCCAAACATGATATTTAAACCATGCATTACTCACCCTCAAGCCATTCGAGATGCATATGTCAATCTTGTTTCAGACGAACACATTTTCAGTTATTTTAGAAAATGTCTTAGACCCTTCAGTGGATATAATGTGAAGAAATGGGGTCCAGCTCCTTTAAGTCCCAAAAATGTGCATAAATCCTTCAAAAAAAGTCATCCATCTGGCTCCAGGGTGATAAGACGAAGGCCTTCTGGGGGTAGTCCGATACGGTACTTGACGCAGAAATATACATATTTAAAACTTTATAAATAGCGTACGTCAGCGAAGGAGACCGTCGTGACGTTTCCTACGCTACGTCCTACCTTGATACGCCGACTTCCATCACCTGCTGATCACCCGTGAACGAAGAGCTGGACCCCCATCTTCTCTTCACATTATATCCACTGAAGTGTCTAAGACATTTCTCTAAAATAACTGAAAATGTGTTTGTACTGAAACAAGATTGACATATGCATCTCGAACGGCTTGAGGGTGAGTAATGCATGGTTTAAATCTAATTTTTGGCCGAACTATGCCTTTAAGAAACAAGATTTTCTTCTCTGACCCAGTCTCACCTCAGAGAGCTTTGCCCAGTTGAAGGACTTGAGTGGATTGGATGGCTGAGGAATATTTTTCTTCTTCAGGGATGGTCCCATGGGACCTCCTGGCGGGAGGCGGAGCTCCACCGAAAGGAGGGCGACCAGGGGGTGGTGGGGGTCCACCAGGGGGCGGTGGTGGAGGTGGGGGCATCATAGCACTGCCCGGTGGAGGAGGTGGTGGTGGAGGCATCATGTCACCAGGTGGAGGTGGAGGAGGCGGAAGGGGTAGCAGCGGTCCACCTGGAGGGCCAGGGATGGGAGGACCTCCAGGAACACTGGCTATCTGTCTCTAAATTTACAAAAAGTGATGTGTTTATTAATGTTTGCTTCTTTAAAAACACATTTATATTGTTTTGTGACATCATCAGCCTACCGTGCTGAGGTCATGTAGTCTGGCAGTCATTTCCACCACTTGTTGCTTGACTACTTTATGTTCGCCCATTTCTCTCTCTAACTTCTCTTTCATCTTATTGAGCGTCTGCATCATCTCCTCCTTCTCCTGTGTTTTCGCATCACACTCACGCTCCTTCTTCTCCATCTTCTGTTGAAGCTCATGGTGGTCTGCAGGACAAAGAGGTCACAATTTTAGGTCACATGTCTCTACAATGAAGACACTGTATTTAAGCCAACTGAATCTATAAATAGGCTGCATTCAGGCTGTCAGAATTACCATAATTATAAGATGACAACTCAGAGAATCAATTCGCAGCTGATGACATTCTCAATTTCAGTTTATTGTATATGGCAACGCTTATAATGCCATAGAGATCTCATGTGCTTGTTGTTGTTAGAGTTTTACATTGATTCACTACATGCTGGTATGTTTTGCATGTTGTCATGATGGCGAAGGCATAACAATGTACATAAAATTTAAGTTGTAATTTAGAAGTTTTACAAAGACGTTTTCTATTGTTAAGTCAAAATGGTAATTCCTAAATGAATTAATGAAAACAAGAAAACAATGTATATAAATTAGGGCTGTCAAACAATTAATCGCATCCAAAATAAAAGTTTGTTTACATAATATATGTGGGTGTATAATTATATATATAAATATATATATATATATATACACATGCTTGTATATATTTAATCAATATTTTCATGTATATACTGTATATAGATTTATATATAATTTATATTATATAAAAATAAATATTTTATCTATAACTAATATTTTTTTTCTTAAATATACATACATGTGTGTGTATTCATATATATATACAAAATAATTATACAGTGCACCCACATATATTATGTAAACACAAACTTTTATTTTGGATGCGATTAATCGACAATTAATCGTTTGACAGCCCTTATATAAATAATAAGCAAAAGAAATAAATATGCAAAATAAATTATTAAATATTTTATTCAATGTAAAAAAGTGTAGATAAAAATAGTTTCATGATGTCAATCTGCATGATGTTATGATGGCCTATTTATTAAAAATAATAATACAAAATTTCAATTTAAAAAAAAAAAAATTTAAAATGCAATTTATAAGTTTAACAGACCAGCTGTAAAAGAAACATCAATGTGTAGAACATATGCTGACCTTTACGCATTTTTCCGCCTGTTCCTTCCACTGTTTCACCTCATTTTCATTGACAAGCCTGAAGGAGGTTAAGCATTGTGATTAAAGGAAAAAACTCATTATTCGCAGTACAGAATAATCGTGGTTTATTTGGCAAAGACTTAATGAGAGTATTAAAAAAAAAACTCACATTCGAACCACATTTCTTTACATTGAAGTTTTCTAATGGCGTGATGTCAGGGTCATGACCTTTGTCATTCTGCAGGACCATCTGTTGGACGATCCTGTCCAAGAGCAGCCAATACTGCACTGTGTTCCCACTTCTCTTATCTAAAACAAAGTACATATTCAAACACTTAAAATCATTTGAAAAATATTAAAACAATGGTTAAATACATACTTGATTCTTATTGGTCAATTTTGGTTTCTTTGTTCAAATAATTTTGTACAGCATAGTTGCCAAAAACTGAACAATTTTTACATTAATGACAAGCTGAAAGTAGATATTCTTTAATATTTGGTGGAAAAAGTCTGTATAGCTTATGGTTTCAGTTATAAATAAACTAAGTCTAAACAATGAATTCACAGTATTAGAGTGGGTAAGCTATTGGACCTGTTTGAAAACTATATGATGAAAGACAGATGCTGTCACTATGTCACAATGGGGAAAGAGATGATATTAGGAGGGACAGAAGAGCACTCACGAGGCATGAGCAGGCAATGATGAAGAATAGACATAAAGTGCGGGTATGCGTCTGTGTGGGCCAGCTTCTTCCGTACAAGCTCAAAAACCTGTGTCACACTTTTCGTGTCTATATGCATCTAGGGAAAAAATAGACAAATTCCAAACAATAGTCTTCAGTCACAGGCTATTTTATTTTAAATATACTTCTTTGAATTAAAATACTCAATTTTTAGGGCTGTCAAATGATTAATCACGATTAATACGCATCCAAAATAAAAGTTTTTGTTTACATGATATATTCGGGTGCACTGTGTATAATTATTTTGTATGTATATAAATACACCCACATGCATGTAAATTTAAGAAAAAAATATTATTTATATATTAAATATTTATATTTATATATAATAGAAATTATATATAAATCTATATACAGTATATACATGGAAATATTTCTTAAATATATACAAGCATGTGTGTGTATTTATATATATATATATATATATATATATATATATATATATATATATATATATATATATATAAAAATAATTATACACAGTGCACCCACATATATTATGTAGACAAAACCTTTTATTTTCAAATCCGATTAATCACGATTAATAGTTTGACAGCCCTAATAATTATTAAAAATATTGATATTATATTATTGAAATATAAAAATGTGTTTTTTTATCATATATAATTAAAACGAATATATTATAGTTTACATATATTATATTTCAGTTTTTTTATATAATGTTTTGATCTACTCACAGACTCAAAGCGCCTAGATAACGTGAGCTCATCATCATTTCTTAGCATCTCAAAGTAATCCAAATGCCTGAGGACACACAAAAAAGATATACAGCAAAGTCAAAAAAGCTCAAATTTGCTGGATAAAACAACAAATGTAAAGTTAGCAATGTGGACTTTACCTGTCTAATGTGGCGTTTTCATGTGACCTGAGTTTATCAATGATGGGCTGAATCCCCAACATAAGGAACTCGTATCGCAAATGAACCCGGAACTCAAGGCTGGCCTACAGGACAATTAAAAGAAAGAACCACTTGATGAACTTGAGTTTTATACACAACACTTTCTTAAACTATTGGATGAAATATTCCTTTAAGAACAATAGGCAAGTTATTTCGGTAGATGTTTATAGAGTAAAGCACAGATCTGGTCAAAGAGTAAAAACAGCCAAAATGTCTTACTTCTCCAGCTCCTTGGCTCAACACAGCATTGATGAAGGACATAATAGCCGTTTTCAGGCTGACCTCGTCCCTGTACCCGCCCTGTACTCTTGTCCAGATCATTAGCAATGTCTGTGACAAAAAAACAAACAAAAAAAAACATCATGGGATTAGCATTTATCCTGATACACACTCGCTTGATTGATGCTTGGCTTTAAGGTTATAAACAAAATAGCCCACCTGAAATACGTGTGCGCTCACAAGAGAACTTCTGATAGTGCAACATGGCCTCCAGAATCTTCTTGTGGCCTCCCGGCACTAAACACACAGCACCCATGATCTCCAGCACCGCCACTTTGGTCTTGATGTTCTCGGTGGCCAGACTCTGAGCGATGATGTTGATGCTCTCGGTGTGAGAGGACGTGTGCGCGACCCTGGGAGTTGTTCATCAGGGCTTTGATGCAGCCGATGAGGGAAGTGTGGATCTGAGACTCGGTGGTCTCGTAATCCATACTCTTCAAAAAGTTCAGGATGCACGTCAGGCCGTCCAGATCAATGAACCTCGTTACAAACCTATGAGGAATAAATTTAGCTGTTTGTTAAGGTTATTTCACACTCATATTAAATTTTATAAGCAATGACCGAAAAAAAAAAACCTTTCATTTTAAAGGCGTCATATCATGAATGTTTTCAAAATGTATTTATGGTTTCCAGATGTCAACTTATGTTTTCAATTTATAATCTTTTTTAAGAGTTAAGAGTGTTTTTTTAATTTATAATGTTTTTCACTTAGTACTGAAAGTAGTGGCCAAAATCGATGTCTGGCCAAGACAAATTGACATCTTCACCCTATATTCTGATGTTGCGTAGTTCTGCTTGGAGTCAATTGTTTTGTTTGTGATAACACAATGAAACATGCTAAACTGTACAGATGTTATTTTTGGCAAGGCAAAGAGAATTATGAACGCTTCTTGTTTTTCTGTGCATTTTTTGCATACAAAAAAAACATACTTAGCTGTAGTATGTATGTATGTATGTATATACTGTACATACATACATACATACATACACACTCACCTAAAGGATTATTAGGAACACCTGTTCAATTTCTTATTAATGCATTTATCTAATCAACCAATCACATGGCAGTTGCTTCAATGCATTTAGGGGTGTGGTCCTGGTCAAGACATTCTCCTGAACTCCAAACTGAATGTCAGAATGGGAAAGAAAGGTGATTTAAGCAATTTGTAGCGTGGCATGGTTGTTGGTGCTCTGCTCAGTTACTGGGATTTTCACGCACAACCATTTCTAGGGTTTACAAAGAATGGTGTGAAAAGGGAAAAACATCCAGTATGCGGCAGTCCTGTGGGAAAAAATGCCTTGTTGATGCAAGAGGCCGGAGGAGAATGGGCCGACTGATTCAAGCTAAAAGAAGAGCAACTTTGACTGAAATAACCACTTCGTTACAACCGAGGGTATGCAGAAAAGCATTTGTGAAGCCGGGTACCACCGGGTACCACTCATCTCCACTACAAATAGGAAAAGAAGCTACAATTTCCAAGAGCTTCACCAAAATTTGAAAGTTGAAGACTGTAAAAATGTTACCTGGTCTGATGAGTCACAATGAGTCAGAATTTGGTGTTTAAACAGAATGAAAACATTGATTCATCATGCCTTGTTACCACTGTGCAGGCTGGTGGTGGTGGTGTAATGGTGTGGGGGATGTTTTCTTGGCACACTTTAGGCCCCTTAGTGCCAATTGGGTATCGGTTCAAATGCACACGGCCTACCTAAGCATTGTTTCTGTCCATGTCCATTCCCTTATGGCCACCATGTACTCATCCTCTGATAGCTACTTCCAGCAGGATAATGCACCATGTCACAAAGCTCAAGTAATTTAAAATTGATTTCTTGAACATGACAATGAGTTCACTGTACTAAAATGGCCCCCACAGTCACAGTCACTATATATATATATATGACTGGAGATATATAAGACTAACTCAATGTGACTGGAGTATGTGTGCTAACCCGCTAGGCCATGTCTTTGAAAACAATTAGTACATGTGAAAATGATCAACTCCACAGGGAGGTGATGAATGCGAAAAAATACATCACATCAGTAACTAGACTGATTTATAGCCCCTATAAAACACTTGACTTTAAATACAATTGCCAAAACTGAAAGGAATGACTTGATATGTAGCCTGAACGTTATTAGGCACAAAGAGGGCTGGAGTGTTTTGACCCAAGCCCTGCAGAGGTCAGTGCTGATGACCTGACCTCAGGATCAAATGGGCAGAACAGAAACCACTGATCAAGCACATGTGTCTGTGAGCATGTGTGTTTGATGAAAGGAATCTCATTTGCATAATGAGAACCAAAACACCATAAGGGAAGCGTTTGTTTAATAAGAGAGTGAGGTACTTGGTAATGGAAAAATTAATGACGTGTTAAATAAAATATTGCCTTAAGACAGCTGATGTGTCAATGTTTCAAGCATAGCTTCAAGTAAAGTAAATAATGTCAACAATTGATCGAATATGGACCATTTAAGATATAAAGAGTACATTAGATATATATTAGAGTTGATATAAAAATATATATTTACACTTCTGTTCAAAATGTGGGGTTTGTAAGATGTTTTTGAAGAACTATGCTTACCAAGGCTGCATTTATTTGATCAAATTTGCATTACAGTAAAAACAGTAATATTGGGAAATATTATTACAATTTAAAATAATGAATTTCTATTTCAATATATTTTAAAATGAAATTTTATTTATCAGTGTCAGATGATCCTTCAGAAATCATTCTATCATGCTGATTTTGTGCTTAAGAAACATTTCCTATTCTTATCATAATTGAAAACAGCATTTTGTAACACTTTATCTTTAATGTACTTTTTGACCAATTTAATGCATCCTCGCTGAATAAAAAGTATTCATATCTTCAGGACCCCACACTTTTAATCCGTAGTGTTACACTTAAAACCATATGTAAAATATAAATATCTTGACATTATAAAAAACATAGCAGACCTCATGGGTTGTGTTCGCAGTGCCGTTTTAAGGCTTTCAATGGTCTTGTTGCGTTCCTCCTCTTCTTCCTTACTCCAAGGCCAACAGAGTCTTCCTCTGCAAAATAAAATGAGAAACCATGATCACACTAGAAGCGCATGTTAGCCAGCTAAGATGTACATCTGTAAGCATTGGTACATGTCATGTGTTTTAAAGGCCACAATGCCAAATTGGAATGTAACATGTATATGTAATTAGTCTGTTTGTCCACCAAAGCTTTTTTCCCCAGAGGCTAGCGTTTTTCCCCCTTAATTGTTTTCAAGCAGGCTAAACACTTTAGTGGACACACTGCCTTAGGGTAACCACTAGAGCTTCAATAACCATTGTTTTAAGAAAAGAAAAATGACATACTTACAGCTGCCATTGAATTGAGCTGGTCAATGTAGATTTCTGGCCAGCTAGTAGCACCTTTATTCTCCTCTGTTTCCTGAGAGAAAACATAAATGTATTAAAAGGCACAGAATTAACAAACCTCACCTTTAAATTATGTCTTCAAAACATGTATCCAAGCATGTCAGCATGAGTATATTGAAAAACAACATCAACAGGGCTCTGTTTCACTTCAAGCACATGCCATTTAATCCACACTGTCTTCTGCATGATGCCGATCAGAGTGCACACCAACAGGAACATGACACTGGGAATAGTGGAATGTGAAACAACATATCAGGAATGAGCTGGGAAGAAAAACGTGGGTTTCGAATTGTTATTGGGAATGACATAATTTGGACGCTTCAGTGGGAATGAGACATTCCTAACTCTGCAGCAATGACAAATTATCTTTATCTTGAAAATGATCTTATTTTGATACCGGCCAGTTGAGTGAAACCAAATATTCAGCTGACAAAAGTGTGAATTGGCTTATCGGAGAGGCATTTATTTAGTCTGTCGTTCCTTCAGCACTTAGATTGTTGCTATTTTTTCCATTTTTCAAATGGCAATACCTCATATTTCTTTATTTCTTTTTCTTTGCATAATTTATCTTTGTAGTTTGAAGCTGGTATTTAACCAAAGTATCTGTATATTCGTTGTAACTGAAGCAGATAAAACATGCAGTAGGATTCACACTGCATCATTCCCAGGTGATCCTCACCTCCCCCGACACGAACACTTTCCCAAACATACCGACTCAGAAAAAGCAGATCTGAAACAGAACATCTCGCTCAAAGCACTGGCAGAAATAGCACGCGCTTTAAGTAGGCCAGCAGAGATTCACAGCCCTAGAGAAACAACACAGCTCCCAGATTGAGCCAATGCCGCATTAGCTGAAAACGCAGTAAGACTTCAGAAGAAAAGCAGGAAAGCAGAGAGCTACGTAGGGAGTAGTGAATCAAAAACAAGTGGAACTTGTGAAGTGTGACAGCTTCCCTCTTACAAAACAAGCACGGGCTGCCCGCACAGCCACTAATAAGGAGTTTAATTGTATCATGTTCAAGGAACACGCTGGAAAGGGAAAAAATCTGGCATAGCAATGAGCTCCTTGCAGCAACTGCGTGAGATGTTTCACGCCCGGCTCTGCCAAGCCTTTTGGGAGATGATGGCACCCCACAAACGGGCATCTGTTTCGATAAACAGGGAGTCTTGAATGCCGGCCTGGAGACCGAGTGAACTTCCACCGTCCTGCATATTTCTCCAACTCCCCACTCACCATTTGGCCTTAATGAGCAAAGCATTAACGTGGATCTTTGGCAGGACTCGTCCTCATGCTGTGAAGGACTTCCCTCTGCCCTCTTCCCAAGAGCACTTCATTCTCAGACAGACATGTCATAACGACTGTAATATTGTGGGCTGATGTTGGTACGGAGGCGCTCTTTCTAGGAACCATCGATGCTTCAATGTGTTCAGTTCAGATAATTACTATTTCACGAATCAGCGTAAAGGAGAATTCCGGTGTAAAATGAACCTTTGGTCTTATAAAACATTGGTATCTAGTCAACCGTTCTCTGAGATTTATTTTCATGATAATTAAATGTAAAGAGTTTATCTCTAAAAACTGTTTAGCGTATAATGCTAGTACTGGGGCAATTTACTAAGTAAAAAGAAATCACTAGTTTATACCACTAACAAGGCTCAAAATAGCCCCACACTAACACAGTAACATAATGAGGGTCCCTACATGCAAAACTAAGCATTGAGAACTTTGTAAGTGTACAGACCGTTTAATAAGAAGATACTTTATAAAGACAGTTCACTTTGTGTATACAGCGGCGCCATCTTTGGAAAACAGTCACGACAAGTCAAACCACAAACGACGTGCTTAGTGATCTGAACTGTATGAAGTTCAGCCAACTTCTGAACTGTATGAACAGCGTTCGGGATCGACTTATGAGACTATTTTTCTAAGATGGCTCCTGTCTGTATACATGAAGTGAACTGTCTTTATAAACTACCTTTTTATTAAATGATCTGTACACTTACAAAGTTCTCAATGCTTCGTTTTGCATGCATGGACCCTCATTATGTTACCGTGTTAGTGTGGAGCTATTTTGAGCCTTGTTAGTGGTATAAACTAGCAATTTATTTTTACTTAGTCAATGCCTCCACTGTACTAGCATTATATGCTAAACAGTTTTTAGAGATAAAACTCTTTACATTCGATTATCAGTGAAAACAAATCTCAAGAACGGTTAGCTATACTGATGTTTTATTAGACCAAAGGTTAATTTTGCACCAGAGTTCTCCTTTAAAGATCTCCAAATATCAACAGATGAAAATGATCAACAAAAAGTGAGAATGCATTTAAACTGCATTGCTTAAAATGCACCAACAATTACCTGAACAGGAATTGTTCAATATTGCAAAGCTTTCAAGTGAGAATTGCCAGGTTGTTATCTGCATATGTTTTGGGATATCACATAAATATACTGGATAAAAACAGCAAAAGAAAAGCCTGTTCCCACCAAAAATTTAAATTCTGTCAGTATTTACTCACCCTCATGTTGTTCCAACCCGTAAGACCTTTGTTCATCTTCGGAACTCAAATTAAGATATTTTTTATGAAATCTGAGAGCTGGATCACTCCTGCATTCTAGTCCATAGGCTTCTTGAGGAATTGAAACTTGCTGAAACTTGCTCGAAAAGTTATTAAAGACATCGTTAAAATAGTCCAAGTGACTACAGTGGCTCAATCTTAACTTTATGAGCTACGAGAATACTTTTGGTGCAAAAACAAACAAAAATAACGACTTTATTTCAACTATTCACTTCCTTCTCTATGGCCTCTAGTCAGTTAACGTAGTGTGATAGCATAGAGCTACGTCAGCACGTAGGCTCACTATTGGCCGACGCTGGTCATGTGTGTGATGAGATTACGTTATTAAACTGGTAACCAGACTTGAGGCAAAGAGAGAAGTAAATGAAAAAATGAAAAAAGTTGAATTGCGCTCAAAAAGTTTTCTCGTCGTTTGATAAACTTAAGATTGAGCCACTGTAGTCACTTGGACTATTTTAACAATGTCTTTAATAACTTTTCAAGGCCAGCAGGTTTCAATTTCTCAATAAGCCTATAGACTAGTATGCAGGAGTGATCCAGCTCTCAGATTTAATCAAAAATATCTTAATTTGTGTCCCGAAGAATGAATGAACCCCTTACGGGGTTGGTGAGTAAACACTGACAGAATTTTCATTTTTGGGTGAACTAACCCTTTAACAGCAATTAATTGAAATGAAAAGTTGTTGCTCTAATTTTCACACTGAACACTTGCACAGGCCAAAGACACAACCAAATCCAATGTGCATGTAAAAATATAAGTACATATTTTACTCAATGATAATAAGACATATGCAAAAGTGTGTGTGAATTAAAATGGAAATAGAAATGTTTAATAGAAATGCTGCTTTATTGGTAAATAATTTTCACGAAATTCTGATTTGTTGACTAAATTCACAACTCGAAGGAAAACTTTCAATGTTGACTTCAGCCCAACAGGTCTAATCTTTCACATCTGCCAGACAGCGATAGGGCAGAGATTCACTCTGCTCATTTGAACCCACTTGTCTATGTATTTGTTGGATCACCGCCCAAGGAACTCAGGCGAAAAGCTTGATAGCCCCTGACTTAGAAAAACAAACAATATCAACACTCTTCATCTTCTGTCCATCCACCATTAACTATTTTTAAACACTGAATGCTTCAGCAAAGAGAAAGAGAGTAAGATTACAACGCCCTCCATTTATTTCGTCGTGATCAGAAAGCTCTGATTACCGATGTTTGTTTCTCCACAATGGGGACAATTGAGGCAACTGAGATTAATATCCACACTGACTGCTCAATGTTCCTTTGCCAGGAGCAGGACAGCTGAAACTGTACCTGGAGCTTTGGTCTTGACCCAGGAGAGCTTGCACACCTGAGTGCATTGAAACATTGAGTTCAGGGCACAGGTGAATAATCACTGTGCTCAGCACACCGTACAGAAGGAGATGTCAGTTTGGGAATCAAAGTTAAAATAGTCCTCGCCCTTCACAGGGGTTATAAGAGCCCTATACTTCTTTTACCCTTCCCTTCCAGAAGCACTAAGAGAAAAAAATACTTTCATGACTTTTCATGACTGTTTTGTACACATTTTTAGTTGTACATTTTGTTTTCCTTGAAGTGCACAGTCATAGATTTCACTGGCCATTTTTAAGCCGTCTCTCTGACCCTCAGGATTTAGGCCTCGTCCACACTACTGTGTTTTTGTTTAAAAAACGGACAATTAAAACGAATATGATCTCCGTCCACACCAGCGTTTTATCTGTGTATTAGAATTGATATCCGTCCACATTAAAACGACTGAAAACGCGGATCACGTGACCATTCACCAACACTGGGTATGCGTGTGCCGGTGTAAACAGTGATTGACGAATCAGGGAAGGACACATCATGACTGATGACACCCAATCATAGAGCCGAGCGTGAGCCTCTGCGTCATCGTTTCTAAACTCCTCCATATTGTCCCGTCTTCACTAAAACGCCCTCCGGAGATCCAAAACGCAAAACAAAGATGCAGCGTTTCTAAACTTCTTGGTTTTAGGTCTTCGTTTTTCCGTTTTAGTCTGGATGGGAGGTGCAAACGTCAGCGAAAGGTCTCCGTTTTTAAACGAAAACGCAGTAGTGTGGACGGGGCCTAAATATGTTTGCGACTTTGATCATTTGCTACTTTGGGGGTGTTTACACCTGGCCACTTCAAGCGTTTTCTCAGATCGGATAGCTATCTGATTTATCAAAACGATTCCATTTACACCTGGTCACATAAATGTGTTTTTGCAAAACGGATATAAATCCGATCTTCAACTCCCGCGTTATATGCGGATTTTATGAAGTACACGTCACGGAAAGCAACAGAAAGGAGCTGCATTTTATTGACCATCAGCTAATTTCAAAATCAGCAAAGACGGCGATAAGAGAGAGCGGCAACAGAACTGGTGAGATCATTTCGTTTCTTTACTTTTAATGAAGATGGTAGTGTTAATCGTCTGCAACTTACTTTCACTTTGATTTGCGATAGATTGCGCCGCGCTGGCTTGATATAGGCGCTCAGCTGCTCATCTGAGGTGATGCGTGTACGCAGTAGCGTCGTCATATCTGACTAAAATAGCATGACATATGGCCTATAACACGCTCTCACGCATTTATTTTTTAGCATTTTTGGGAGTAGTAACATTTACATATGTGGTTTCAAGAACCAGATGCATTTACACATGTCCAGTTTTCGTCTGTAATGCGGCCCAGACCACCTTCTCAAGTGGTTTGAGCGATCGGATTCAAATCCGTCTCGAATGCGTTTCGGGGGGCATTTCAACCTGGTCTTTTCACGATTGGATAGCTATCCGATCACAGAAAGCGCATGAAGTGGCCAGGTGTAAACGGCCCCTTTGACACAAACGTTTGAATGATGGTGTATCTTTAAGACTAAATGTAAATGATCTCTGATGTTGCCGGGAGATTTTTGTGTCATTATTTGTTTGTTTTTATTCTCTACCTGACACTTAGAATTACTGTACACAGACTATTTGTTTTGAAATGAGCAACCGCACATGCTCTCTGGCCTAGAATGCGAGTTTGCCGTCTTGACAAAAATGTGTTGTTTTTTTACAGCCCGATCCTGCAATAACTGCCTCTTCGCAGAGCCTGCATTGTGTGACATGTAAAACATCATATCACATAGTACAGTGTTTACACTTTTATCAAACCAGATGAAAGAAAATACGAATCCTCATCATGACACTTTTATAAAATAGTGTTTTAACTTTAGAACTCTGATGTAAGCAATTAAGGCTCTATGCACTAAGCGATTCCGGGTTTGTCTCAGCACGCCAGTTACATCCGGTGCTAGCTGTTTAGAAAAAATTCCTGCGGTTAACGCGAATGATGTTAACAACACTGTGAGGCAGTTAGCTATCACAGCATAAGAGTTAAAAAGAGAAGGGCTTTAAATTATATATTTCAAGCTACATCAACAACTTAAAGGGTGAGTATTCTCTCATATTGTTTAAAATCCGACTAGCGAATCAGTTTCTGAAATCGGTGTCTCCTGAGAATTGTTATTAAAATTTTGCCACTATACATTTGCCTGCAGAAGCGCGCTTACGGACGTAGCTGGCTGAGATTCTTTCGGACATACGTTAGCAGGGTTTGTGCATAGAGCGTATTAAGGCGAGTTTGGGGATGTCAGTTTTAGAGGTTAGCATTATCTGGTCAAGTAATAATACATTTCCTGATTTGTGATCCGTCACATCAATTGATATCATATGACAGATGTCAGACAGTCACCTCTGACTCACCTTGTTGAGCTCAGTGTTGTGAACATGTGATCAGATTGCAACCGGTATAACAGCTCTGGCTGATACCAATCAACATCCTATGATCTTATGGACTGTCAAACAAGTCAAATATTTAAAAAATTTCTGTTTTTTTTTTCTTTAATAAAATCAAAGAATCCTGAAAAAATATATTCAGTTTTTTTAGATAACAAAAAGATAAACAGCACAACTGTTTTCAACATGAAAAAAAATAAATGTTTCTTGAGAACCAAATCTTCTGAAAGATCATGATGTAACACTGAATTACTGGAGTAATGACTGCTGAAAATTCCGCTTAACCACCACAGGAATAAGTTACATTTTAAACAGAAAACTTATTTAAAATTTCAATAATATTTCACAGTATTCCTGGATCTGATAATAAATGCAGCCTAGTGTAAATTAACACTAATATGTAATAAAGCTGGTATATATTTATTGATTTTAATATTAATATCATTATTTGAAGAAAAAAAGATAGAAAAAATAATTCAAATACTAAATTATTTTAAATGAATAGTTTATTATGGAATTAACTGCAATAACAAAATATCTACATCTTATTGATACGTGAAAAGAGATGGTAGGGTAATGAAAGAAATGACTGGTGTGAATTGAAGGCTACAACCCGGCTGTTTCCTGGGTTTTACAGACCCATCAAAAGCTCCCGGCTCTTGCAGATAACACAATCTGCACCTGCAAATGGAGGCCTTCCTGTTTTCTTTGGACCAACCATGGCTTCCCTTATCCGTCCACCCTCCTATCCCAGACCGAAGCCCTGGGAAGAGCGCCAAGCCCCTGTTTTACTAGTCCCAGACTGGGCACTATGCTGAGTCTGCATGAATGCTGCTACACAGCCACAGGCCGTTTCACGACAGACATATTCTTCTTTAATCTCATCCATTCACTAACCGTCTTAAATCTTTTTCATTAGTTCCATGTGTTGGATCGTGGAGCATGACCTCCTGATGCAAGTAGAGCTAAATCAAATGTGGCTGACAGACACTAATCAAAACATAGAAACGGCATCCCAATTGGGCCAACTGCTGCGCTTCCAAAAACCAGGATCAGAAAGCAGGCCATTTACAAAACATTTATAAAAATCCTTCTCGTCGCTTAATAAGTAGAAGTCAAAAGACAATTTTGAGCGCCCTACTTCACGTCATGGCCTCTTTCGGCTCAGCGTCCCATGACAATAAGGAATTAGGTCTGTAATTGGGACACAGCATATGTGGCTATACAGGAATAGATGTAATGGCCAGACAGATGGTCAACCTGTAACCAATACCAGCTTTTGAACCACAATAATTCATACATAAGGACGTCTAAGAGAAATCTCAGTGGGGCACTTGCTTTTAATGCATCATATGGTTTATTGAAGCAAGAAAGAAGAAAAAAAAACTCTCCACATCACATATCAGAGAATAGAAATTGTTCATCCCTCTGCAATAGTTTCAGAGCTTAACACGAGATGCAAAATATATCAGCATCATATCCGTTATCTGATGATAATCAAATAAATACAGATTTATAAAATAAGCTATTTATCTGTTATCAGCCATATCAATTTAAAAAATCATGCAATATCGTAGAATTATAGCATTACAATAAATGTCCAGATTGTCCAACCCAATATTTAAAGTCCCTGTAAAGGCAATTCTACAAAAAAGTTATAAATGTTAAATATGTATTGCTAAAACATATTACAAAGACTGTGAACTGTGAAGTACAGAAATGAGCAGTTAGACTGTTAAACAGTTTTTCACCATTGCAATTTTACAGATTGTTCGGGCGGGGCTAAAACAGGGCTCGATGACGCACTGGAGCCCAAGAGCTCTTGGACACACCCCTATTTTATGACGCACAGAGTCTGATCTCTCCCCTTACACACAATAACACTCCCCGAGCACATTCACAGCTCAATCGCGAGTGACTGTCAGTACAATTAGTCACTACAGCTGAGCCTACAGTTTTCTAGCTAGCTATGCCTTCAACACAGAAATGCATAGGCTACTACCTGGATGCGATCATGTACAAAACAGATCGGTATCTTTATTTAAATTCCCTAAAAACGATCACATCAAGAAGAGGTTTTTAGAGAGCCAACCTTGATGAAGAGCTGAGGATCACCGCAAACACCCGCCTCTGTAGTGATCGTTTTACACGGGATCGTTTTATAAACTTTCCTCAGAGACAACTGGGATTCACTGATAATCCGCCGTTACTGGTGAACGAGGCCCAAACGATCTCAGCGCGATCTCTCTCCGCCTCAGTGTTCATTCTCCCGTCCCGAAAGCAGTATCAGCTAATATCACCGTTGACAGCTTTCCGCGAGTGGGCGTGGTTTCCACGCAGCCAGCGGACACGCCCCCAGCGTTTGAGAACAGAGGTAACTGCTCATTTTTTCACGATTTTGATAGCTTATTTTATGTACTCGCTGGTTTTTTTATCAATTAAATTTGGCTGGGTGGCTAATAACACATTTTTCTGTGGTGTGACAAACTCAGAACACATACTTAATTTTGACTTCACAGGGACTTTAATATTCTTGATACTGCTCTTTTTGTTGTTTGGATGAAAAAAAAAGGATTGAGATTGACAAGTTGACAACCAGCTTAAATGAGGCCTGACTGTTCAAGGAAGATGAGTGTGATTTTAAATGCTTAAAGGGTACATACCATATTTTTAAATCATTCCTTTTTACATATAAATCATACATTTATGGTCTATATAAAGCGAAACTGCAATGCTTGGGTCTGAATTCCTCATTATTATAGCTCCACAGGCCCCTTTTTACCCCTTTTCTGATGTGCGTCTGTGAGCAATTCGTTTTGGAGCGGCCTCTTTAAATGCAAATGAGATGCATCATACCCCACCTGCTCTCCAGGTTGCGAGTTGACAATCGGTTCAACTCCACCTGTTTTTGTAGTTTGATTAAGAAATACGATATATAGCGTCAAAGAACATTTTTATTCACACGTTAACAAATGTCGACAATGGAAGACTTGTCCATCAAGCCTTACATGTTCAAGCCAGAGCGAGCGAGTTGAAAAAGACGACGACGAACCTGCAGAACAACGTCTTCATATGGATGTATTGCAATGGTATGTAACTGTATTGTGTTATAAGTGAAAGTCGATTATTTCTCGTGTTAAAACAAGCACACTAACAAGATAAATGACTACGAGTCTAATCTTACCACTAAAAGATTGGTATAAAACGATATTTACAGCTTATCGAAATGCTCTGTTCGTCGTCTCCAAAGATAGAAGGAATTGACCCCACATTTTGACGAAGTCGAATCGGCAAACCCCTCTTTATACTGGCGGAGGTTGTTGAAGTTGGAATCCTTGAAGTGCTTCGCGCACACAAAAAATTACTTTACCCACAGATGTGGGTACATTTCCTTGATAAATAAAACTCAACCAGGCACTTTGAAGAGGTTCTGATGCTGGGAGATGGTGTAATGAAGCGTGTCGGTCACTATATCCAACTGAACATTTTGACTTACCCTCTCGTAACATCTGCATCATTGAGCTTGGACTACAAAACCGGAGCGAGAAATAATAATGGCAGATTGTTCGAAGTGTTGGGCCGGTAGTCAATGTCCTTATTTGTCATAGAGAAGGTTGCAAAATATGACCAAAACAGAATATAAATATATAAATTAAGCACCTGAAGAGAATAATTTCAACTTTTCTGTACTTATAAATACTCCAAATATACAACAAAATGCATTTAAGGGCTAAACAAGTGGATTTAGCATGATATGTGCCCTTTAAGTGAAAATGTAAAAAGTGCATGGTAAGATACAATAATTCTACACGTCTGCACATCTAGCAACACTGTACTAGGTCGAGTATTTGTCATGTGACCTACAATGTCATCAGCCACATTGCTGTTCATTGAAATTTACAATGCCAGCATGAACACAGAGCATCCTGAGTGTATTCATTACATGCATAATTAAAGAACAGATGTTAGGAACAGTTTTATTAAATACACCACATAAAAGCCCATTTCCAATGCAGCTACAGTCAGCTTACTGAGCTGCAATGGGTATTAACGCTTCAGTGTGAACATTTAACTAAGAACAAACAGTTTATAGACCTGCAGGATTTCGCCACTTCAGTGTGCTTTCTATCACCCCGACTATATTGCTGTCACATCACTGGCAGGTAACCACGACCACCCACTGGCTTTGGCTGTGTATGTCCGCCAGGTTTCAATGCTCATGCTGTCTTGAGTTAAACACATGGATTCACATCAGAAGAACAGGCTGGCAGGACTTATGTTTGTGGCATCATGGAGGGTTTGATGTCATTTTAAACACCACCCAAACCTCCAGCGTTTCTCTGCTCTCTGAGCTCCATTAGGTCATGGAGGATAAATCATATGATTTGGCCTCACCGTATCGAGCATTCCTAAACACGCAGCGATGTCCAGTATAAATGAATAAGTGTGATTTCATAAAATAGGATTTGCTTTCTAACAAAACATTAACTGACAGAATCAAGCAGTGAGAACAGCACGCCCACGTGATGAGCTCGTCTATGGCAAATGTTCAAAATACAACAAGGACATAGTAAATTCCTCCATTCCCATCACAAACTAATCAAGTCTAACGCCTTTTCTTGAAGTTGGTGAACTCATCTTGCATGGCTTAACAGTGGCTCAATGGCATAGGGCCAATGTCTAGTGTTAAAGGAGTAGTTCACTTTAAAAAAAAAAAACTTTTGCTGATAATTTACTTACAGTACCCCCATGTCATCCAAGATGTCCATGTCATTCTTTCTTCAGTCGAAAAGAATTTTATGTTTTTGATAAAAACATTCCAGGATTTTCTCCATATAATGGACTTCAATGGGAACCAAATGGTTCAAGGTCCAAAAGACACTTTCAGTGCAGCTTCAAAGGGCTTTAAACAATTCCAGATGATGAATAAGGGTCTTTTCAAGCAAAATGATCGCTCATTAAAAAAAAACAAAGTTTAAGTTTTATAAGCTCAAATGGTCACCTTGCTCTGTTCTGTGATGCGCGTTTGTGACTCTCCTGTTCAAACTCGTTCATCAACATCACAATTTTTTTCCTTGTCATTTGGTTCATTCAACGAACGAAATGAGCGAGTTTAACTCGGAAAAGATTTGTTCATTTGATGACTGTTTGATGAGAGTGAAGAATGCATATCACACAACAGACCAAAGCAACCATCTGAACATTATAAAACTTAAACTTTTTTTTGTTTGTTTGTTTTTTCTTAAATGAGCGATCGTTTCGCTTGATAAGACCCTTATTCATCGTTTGGAATCATTTAAAGCCCTTTGAAGCTGCACTGAAAGTGTCTTTTGGACCTTGAACCGTTTGGTTCCCATTGAAGTCCATTATATGGAGAAAAATCCTGTAATGTTTTCATCAAAAACCTTAATTTATTTTCGACTGAAGAAAGAATGACACGAATATCTTGGATGACATGGGGGGTAAATTATCAGCAAAAGTTTTTTAAAAGCGAACTACTCCTTTAACCACTATTTTGTTGATCCTAGTTATCTATAAACACAGCAGAGTAAAACACCCAGCTATTATTAAAAATAAAAAACCTAATAAAAAATGTGTTCAAACTTTATTTTATAAAGAAGGTTTGACATTTAATAAAAAAGGCTAATAATGTCAATAACATTTGAGAAAAGAAAGTTAAATGAAATGCATGTTTATCTAAAATAAAAATTGTGGTAGCTTTACTAGCCAAAACAAACCAAAACAAGCAGAAAAAACCTCCTCATTTACCTTAAAAAGATATCGTCTCAGCTCGTGAGTTACCATTTTTTAGTTCTCAGAACTAAACGCCTAAAAAAACAGCCTGCCTGATACACTGCCAAATTCTATACGCAGAAACAAACTGGACATCCTGAAGTGCAGCATGTAGAGTACTTTGTTTCAGGTCGCTTTGGTAAGAAAGAATCTGCTGAGAACATAATGTAAGAGAAAGTCTTATCATCTTGTCTTTAAGAAGTCTAAATCCACTTATCCTAAAGTTCTCCTGACACGTAATTAATAATGAAGAGATAAATGGAAACATTTTAATAGATTAGCGCTTTTTTAAAGCAGGGAAAGTGAAGATAAGGGGCATTAAGTCACTCAGAATCCCTTTTCTTTCAGACAGAGGGGTAATTACATTAAGTATTCAATTTGATATATGAGATGTTTAAACACCGTTCTGACAGGATAACAGTGTAATCTAGTGCACTGAACTTTCAGACTGAGGATAATAGGGCGGACACACGCACACACGGACACTATGGCCTAATGTTGGAGGTCTAACCTTCTTCTTGCTGCAGTATATCTGCCATTTCTTTTCTGCTGGTAAGGCAAACATGGCCTCTCTGTGCTTCTCTGTGAGGTCCAGCTCATCCTGAATGAAAGAAAAAGACAGAAAGAGAAAGACAGATTAGATATTTTTGAACCTGGACATGGCAAAAACAAACTGTAAATCCCCCGAGGCAGGGTCAATATCCACCCACAAACCAATGATAACGGCATGTGGAAACCACAGAATGTTTTTTTCAACTTTCTCCATACCCACAAATACTTTCTTCCCATCCTCCAGAAGAGAGGATACAGAGGAAACTGACAGAAAAAGAAGAAAACGTCTGTTATAGAGGAATAGTGGTGATTTGCCTGCAGACCTGGTGAAATGATATTTTTTCCACTGTATACTTGTATATGGTTGGAATGATAATAAATCAAAGTTGACTTGAACTTTGCTTGACTTGAGTTTAAAAAACACAAAGGATATGAATCATATTGATTACACTGGATATATCTCAGTTAATAAAAGTTCTCTCTTAACTAATGAAAATGTCAATGCTTTTTAAAAAAATCTAAGTATACATATTCATGCATGCCAGGGTTGTGAGTCATCAGTACACACACTAGCGTCTCTTTTTGTTCTCAATGAAAAAAAAATTAATTACGGTTTCCACAAAAATATTAAGCAGTACAACAATTTTCACCATTGATAATAATAGCAAATGGTTCTATAGCAGCATATTCATATTAGAATGATTTCTGAAGGATCATGTGACACTGAAGACTGGAGAAATGATGCTGAAAATTCAGCCTTGCCGTCACAGGAATACATGACATTTTAATACATATTTTAATAGAAAACTATATCAAATTGTATTCATATTTCACAATATTACTATATTTTTTAAGTCTGTGATTTTGTTGAATTTACTATTTCAGTAAATTCCTATTTTATTTAATTCTTCATCAAAATTCATTGCGAATTCTGTTCAATCCTGTTGGAAACACAAAAGGACTGACGATTGAACAATCAACAGCTTTGGCAATGAAAGAACTACATATAAAATTCTGCCACTTGTAATTTCCTTTTTGTTTTGTCCTTGAAATAGCAGTGCACCACAACAATCACTGTGTTGTGGTTTGTCCTCTACAGTGGGTGTAGGTTTCCACAAAGAAAGCCCTGGTTTGTTTGTTAGCAGCTCTCGACATGGGAGTCCCATGTGAACTTACGATTCCACTGTGATTTTCCACTTGCACGCACACAAACGAAAATATTACAATGTATACAGGAAAGCAATCCATTCACTGAACATGCTTAGAGAGCATAAGATCCATTCAACTGAATGAATCAATGTACAATCAGACACTTTCATAACATGAGGGTGCTTTCATTATAAAGCACCATTCTCTTTGTCCTCCAGGGACACAAAACGGCAAGATTTTCTCTATAGTCTCCTATAGTGTATATAAAATTATTGATAAAGGTCATAGGTAAACAATTAGTGCATTCATGTTTTTGGAAAAAGAGTGTTATATTCACCAAGGTTGCATTTTATTTGATCAAAAATACAATAAGAACTGTAATACTGTAGATAATTATAATTTAAAATAACTCCTAGTGAAAAATAAATATACCAAAATGTATTTGAACTAATTTTGTACTTTAGATTTCTGGAAATAGTGCCATAACTAAAGATGTACTTAAGTATATTTGATTGTGTTAAAGTGGAGTGCAAGGATACTTTAGGTTCACTTTAAATATATGCATTTAAAGCAGTGATCATACGGTCTGACTCCAAACTAATAATGATATTAAACACATTTTAAGGCATAATATTAAGAAATGTAAAGGTTTCAAGTCTCAGAGATATGTCAGTCAATATGTTAATGGATTTGTAGTGAACTTTGTATGAAATAAATTCACTGGGACTGTTTGCTGTTTTAATATACACTCACCCAAAGGATTATTAGAAACACCTGTTCAATTTCTCATTAATGCAAATATTTAATCAACCAATCACATGGCAGTTGCTTTGATGCATTTAGGGGTGTGGTCCTGGTCAAAACAATCTCCTGAGCTCAGAATGTCAGAATGGGAAAGAAAGGTGATTTAAGCAATTCTGAGCGTGGCATGGTTGTTGGTGCCAGACGGGCCGGTCTGCAGTATTTCACAATCTGCTCAGTTACTGGGATTTTCACACACAAACATTTCTAGGGTTTACAAAGAAAGAATGGTGTGAAAAGGGAAAAACATCCAGTATGCGACAGTCCTGTGGGCAAAAATGCCTTGTTGATGCTAGAGGTCAGAGGAGAATGGGCCGACTGATTCAAGCTGATAGAAGAGCAACTTTGCCTGAAATAACCACTCGTTACAACCGAGGTATGTAGCAAAGCATTTGTGAATCCACAACACGCACAACCTTGAGGCGGATGGGCTACAACAGCAGAAGACCCACCGGGTGCCACTCATCTCCACTACAAATAGGAAAAGATATCTAAAATTTGCAAGAGCTCACCAAAATTGGACAGTTGAAGACTGTAAAAATGTTACCTGGTCTGATGAGTCTCAATTTCTGAGACATTCAGATGGTCAGAATTTGGCGTTAACTTAACAGAATGAAAACATGGATCCATCATACCTTGTTACCACTGTGCAGGCTGGTGGTGGTGGTGTAATGGTGTGGGGATGTTTTCTTGGCACACTTTAGGCCCCTTAGTGCCAATTGAGCATTGTTTCTGACCGAGTCCATCCCTTTATGGCCACCATGTACCCATCCTCTGATGGCTACTTCCAGCAGGATAATGCACCATGTCACAAAGCTTCAAATTGGTTTGTTAAATATGACAATAAGTTCACTGTACTAAAATGGCCCTCCAGAGATAATTCTAATGTGCTGATCAGCTTCTCAAACATTTCTTATGATTATCACTGTTGAAAATGGCTTAATATTTTTAAGAAAATCATGATGCACTGTTTCCGGACTCTTTGATGAATAGAAAGTTCAAAAGAGCAGTATTTATTTGAACTGGGAATCACTAGAAACCTTATAAATGATCCATAATTTAATCCATTTCGTATAAATTAGATGTCTATCAATCCTATGAAACACCTGTCAGAACATTATTCTGTATGGGAAAAGGACATAGCTTCAACAGTCAAACTTGATTGAATTTGAGCTCTCCAATCTGGAGTGGACCATGTTGAAGGAACAGATCCACCATCGATCAGTCTATTTCTGCAGCAGAAGCTAATAAAGAGACCGCTCGGCATACATCTGTCACAGTAAATCCCTGCATGTAATGCTACTCAGAGATCTGCCTGCCAAAACTGGTAATGGCTTCCTGTCTGGCAGCTCTTGGTGACAGTGATGTCCCTGATGCTCCACAGGGATGCAGGAGAGGAAGAGCTGCTGTTCCTCTCATCCGGCCCGGTGTCTCTTCTATCTCTCGTGTTCCTGGAGAATCCCTATGCTTTTAACGGAAACGAGCTGCACAGTCAGCAGAAGTCTAGACATCCCCATACGCATACAGTGTCTCATTACAGTCAAGGGCAGCCAGACTATAACCAGGATGTTCCATTCATGCAGAAAACCACACCTTGCCTTATCTGAACCCAACACGCCACATCAAGCCCCAGCATCCAGTCACAGAACAAACATTAAAGCCTGGGCCGTGCGCATCAATCTATCAATGCTCTATACTAATCCTTTCAGCACTCAAAATGAGGAAAACGTCCACTGTAGAACAGGAACTCTCTAGAGTAGACTAATACAGTAAGTCATTGAGCAGTCAAATCAACTCTTGATTAAAATAAACTTGCACTCTAATGGAGAATAAGAGTAGGATAACTCTCAAATTACACCAATGAAAGGAGTTTAAGTAAAAGCTAAGGGGTCATTGACTCATTTATTAAACAATATACACTATAATGGTGTATTGAAGCCATAAACCGCATTATCTGTCTTCATGGTTTAAACAGATTTTAAAATGATAGTTCAACTGAAAATGAAAGTTCTGTCATTATTTACCCGGCTGCATGTCGCTCCAAACCTGTATGACTTTCTTGTATCCAATGGAATAATGTGCTGGTCACTCTTTTCATGCAATTACATAAGTTGATTCCATACTCTTATTTTCATGCATATTTTGGGATATCGGATCCTTGAGATGGAAACAGTGCTTTTCGCATTATGTTTTATGCGATCTTTAAATTTTTCGTACATTGAGACAATTCGCAACTTTGGATGGAAACATAGCTAATTGTGAAATCAGAGCTGTCAAAGCTTCAAAAATGACATCAGTGTAGTTCATATGGCTTGTGCGCAACATTCAAAGTCTTCTAAGGTTATATGATAACTTTGTGTTATTTACAGAAATTTGAATCATTACTCACTGAAGATCTTGACTAGCTCTTTAGTGTGCTCATGCAAAATAGCTGTCTGATACAAAATATTCTTTTAGTGTTGGTTCTTTTCGATGTATCGGTTGATACAGTTTTGAAAAAACAGGCTGAATGATAAATTTACGATTTAGATTGATCAGCTTATGGAACTCACTGAATGATTTAGTCACAGTGATTCACAGCTCATTGGAGGATAAGATTCTTAATAGAGCCCGACCAATAAATTATTTTGAAGGCCAATACCGATACAAATATTTGTTGGTTTTAAAATCCGACATTCCAATATATCGTCCGAATACTTTTTTTTCATAAACGCGCAACAAAACATTAACAGATTTTCCTAACATTAATTATTTGAAGTTATTTATGAGTTTTAACTAAAATAATGATAGTGCATTTTAAAAAGAAACTTTTTTCTTTTTTTTGTCACAACAGAACAGACTGATGATAGTGGCAATAGCTAGCCTATGTCTCGTGACCAACTCAATGAGTGTTGCCAACAGGAACGGTGTAGAGTGCCCACTGGTGGACAAACTATACAACTCCAACACTCATGACATGGTTCAAGCATGTTTCATCCATTTTTATTTTATTTTTGAAATATTCATTTATCGGCCATTATAACTGCTGGTACCGATAGTTTGGAAAATGGCAAATATCGGCCGATAATATCGGCCTGCCGATATATCGGTCTGGCTCTAATTCTTAGTCAATTACATATTTCAGCTGGTTACTGACTTCAGAAGATTTGTAATATAACAGACCACTATCACTATTGTGATTTTTATGGTCTTTCTGTGACCACATTTATTGTAATTGTATGGAAAAGAGCTACCATTAGGCTATATTCTGTTTTTTCTCATTTTCTAAATTTTCATTTTTGTTCAGAAGAAAATGAGTCAGGTTTGGAAAATTACAGAATTTTTTTTTATTTTTGGTGAACAATCCCTTTTTTCCCTCTCATAAAAGGATTATAATGCAAGATTTTTGGATGAGACTTAAATGATGTATCTGGGGCCAATTCTAACACATCAGACCTAATAAAAATACACATATCATTGCTAAATCGCATGGAAACTCCCTTCATGTACCTCATTATTTTCATTTTATCCTGAAATGCCCCTTTGTTCTGAGTGTATTTTTGTAATTCTAATGTCCTCAGTGTGCTGAATATGGTGCATTTGTAAGAAGACTTTGCCAAGCTCTGACATGAAGCAAAATTTGCATAATAACCTCCAAATAAACACAATAAATGTC
The DNA here is from genome assembly GCA_030378365.1 of Hybognathus amarus. Lineage (NCBI taxonomy): Eukaryota > Metazoa > Chordata > Actinopteri > Cypriniformes > Leuciscidae > Hybognathus > Hybognathus amarus. The sequence goes on from JAQIUQ010007621.1 coordinate 216,119, forward strand.
AGCTACAGTACTTCAAATAATTTGCTAGGTATCTTCTACTAAAACATAATATTACTTTCATGCAAAACCATGTGAATAAGCAGGCAGGTTGCCAGTTATGCAACACCGGTTTACAAATTCAACAATAACTTGCCAGAACGGCACGTGCTGAGAGCATGAAATCTTTCTGTGAGGGCTATGAAAAAAAGAGCAACTGCTGCTGCTTTGTGTCGTGCATCAATTCGAACCCAAGTACAGGGAAAGTGAGGTTAAGAACGGGTCAGACCAAAAACAAGCAATTACTCTGCAGTGCAGTCCAAGACACAGGGCCGCTCAATGGGGCCCATTGATGTGCAAAGTGGAAGCTGGCAGAGACCAAGGAAGAGATGAGAGAGAGAGAGAGAGAGAGAGAGAGAGATAGATAGAGAGAGAGAGAGAAGAGTCTGACTCTGAAGCATGCCACAGTGCTGCAATTTCTATTCAAGCATGGATTAAAGACAACACTTGATTAATCAATTACAGCTCTTTAGTTACCCTAAATTACCTCAAAACAAACAAGGAAGGACTGAATATATGGAAAATAATGGTTTGTTTCTTCATTTATTAGCTATACTTGCAAAAATACTAGTGTGGTGATATCCATTGCAGGTTAAATAAAATAAATATATAAAAATTATTAATGGAACAATAATATCATTTTATATAATATATAAAATTTTTACACTTCTTTAAAAAAATAAATTAATACTTTAGGATGCATTACATTGTTCAAACGTGATAGTAAAGACAATTTTAGACTTTATTGTTTGCTTAGGACAGATCGAATAAAAATACTATCAAATAAAACTTTTGACCTTAATTATGTATTAGTAAATAAACACTGAAATTAACAAACTAGGATCAATAAATGCTTAAGATGTATTATTATTCATTGTTAGTTCACCAATTAATTATTTTACATTATTATTATTTTTTATCTGTATTTTTGATCAAATAAATGCAGCCTTGGAGAGCTTAAGAGACATCTTTCAAAAGCATAAAAATTGGTAATTAATATAATATAATATACAAATGATAATTGCTAGGAGATTAATATACATTATAATTAACAAATGTCAGATTCATTCGTCTTCACTGACAGAAATCTGAAGAGAAAAAAACTGTACAGAAATGTTAAAAGTTAGCACCTACCACCAGCTCTGAGAACATGGCGTCCAGCTCGTCATAGTTGGGGATGGGTAACGCGGGCTCCATGGTCTGCAGGGCGAAGTCCTCCGCAGACGGTAGGTGATCTCTGGGTGGTCATTGCTCTGGAAGCAGCAGAAGAAGAAGGACGCGCCATTCCCTCCGCCTCCGCGTTTCCGTGGCGCCATAGCTGCTTCAGAGTGGGGGCTTAAGGGATGATGGGAATGAGGGAGTGCTGGTCCTCCCCCAGGTGAGAGCAAAGCTTGGGTCACTCAGCCCTGTAAGAAGACAAAAAGAGAATCTACGGTCAAGCCATGAGATCTTTTCAAGACAAAGACTTTCATTAGCCCTGATAGAAAGTCCAGGCAACAAACCAATGATCCAACAGTTCGGTTTAATCTAAAACTCTGAATCAGGATGTCGGCACAGGATTCCGCTAAGCCTAGTCAACACCACACGTAGTTTCATAACGTGCATGTAATCATTGAATTGGCTCATTCCAACTAACCACTTCACAGGAGTGACTATGGACCACAATGCATCACTCCCTACATAGGATTATAGAGGCTGTGCAAATTAACACATCTTGCATCCACATGTGTAGGGCCACATCTATATTTAGGACAATAGAAAGCAATCCTGGGCTTTTCATAAAAAGCTTTTCATAAGATCCAAACTTGACAAATAAGAGAACAAAGGCTGCAAGTTAAAGTACTTTATTGGGTCAATAGGTGTTTGCAATAAAACAATATGAAAAAAAGTGTTAAAAGATGTAGGATTATATTAAAATGTTATTTATGAAAACAGATTTACTCTTTTTTTCTATTTTTATAAATATCATAAATTATTCATTCATAAACATATACATATTGTTTCTTTTTCCATGTTGGTTGGAGAACATGACTTTGAATGACAACCTTAATATGTCAAATTTATAATACATTTTCCAAATATGAATGAGGACTTTAAAATATATGTATAATAAATAATAAGAATGTCTATTGAGAACAAACATTTATGCGAAACCTTTTTATGGTTTTCTTTTTAAGAATTAAAATTAACAACTTTTGTTTTATGATATTAGTACAGTTGTAGCCTATATCATTCTGACATTTTGATTTTATGCTAGGGATGCACCGATATGAAAATTTTGGCCGATACCGATAACTCCTTATATTTGAAAGCCAATAACTGATGTAATGGCCGATAAAAAATAAAAATTTTTATATAATTTTTGAGAGCCGAATTACAAAAACAAAAGTATCACCTCTCCTTATTACACTCCCAGTATAATTTTATATAGCCTATTATGAAAGCACATGTTGCACTTAACTGTATTGTCCTTTTTGGAGGTGATTCCAATCATATTTCAAGCAATTTAAAACCATCAATAGCGAACAGTGTGGATCTGAAGTGTCTCAGCCGAAGGGAATAATCCATTATTTATCGGCTTCAAAATATCGGCTAAATTTTCTTATTGGGCCGATAACGGATAACTTTAAAAATGAACATATATCAGTCGATACAGATATGGTGGGAGATACATTGTGCATCAATTTTTATCCCCCCCCCCCCAAAAAAAATTAAATGAATTTTAATTCAGAACATACTGTACAAACATGCTCATCAAATATGTCAGATACGTGCTAAAGCATGAGTAACATATTTATGTAATTTTTACATAATTTTACAATACATTGCTACATTTAAACCAAAAAAGACTTTCATATTTTTGACCCTTTTGCCATTCTATAATAAAATCCACAAAGACCAGCCTCTCATGTTTGACATATTTTCCAAAATTGCAGTGTGAGCAACTGCTATAAGAACAATGTGTGTACAACAGAATCCACAGCAACATCTGCCACTCAAGCCCAGCAGCAGAAGGGCCATCAGCTGTCTTAACGGCTTTGCATTTGGGTGTGGAGAGATAAACACATGGTTTGAACAACGAATACACAACGCTCACAACTTTGAATCTGCTAAACCAGCAAGACTCTCTGCCTCAGAGAGGCAAAAAAGGCATGCAGGTGTGTGTGTTTGTGTGTGTGTGTGCAAACACCTGTGAGGCATTTCAGAGCAGATAAAGTAAGTTTGCCCTGTGGGCCAGAGAACATGATTCTGATCACAGATGGCTGCCCTGAGGTCACTGCGAAATGTATTGTGGGAAAACGGTCCAGCAATTCCAGATAAAAACCTGACAGAAGATTTAGTATTATTCTAGGAAAAAAATAAGAAACGAGGAATGAGGAACCTAGGAGACAAAATAAAGCGAATGAGAAAAGTGTTTTAAAATAACTTAGGTGGAGATATAGATGCTCCTAGCCAAGTCTTCCATTGAGTGGGCGAGTCTGGCACCAATGCCCCTTCACCGCCTGTCGGTCACCAATATAAATCGACACAGCTGGAATTACAGCTGAACGTAACGCCCTCCGCCAGTCTGTTGCCAGAGTGGAATTCCCAGCTGCCCCTCCCTGGAATTAGAGCCGCTCCAATCCCAACTATACAACTTAAATCTCCATGGGTTTTACATGTTAATACTGTATGTTACGTCATCAGAGCAATGCATGGAGGTAAACATGCAAGATGCAGTTTGAAGAAGAAGTAATGGATTCTTTTATTCAGCAAGGATGCATTAAATTGTTCAAAAGTGACAGCAAAGCCATGGATCATGTGACACTGAAGACTGGAGTAATGGCAGAAATAACAGAAATAAATTACATTTTATTGTAAAAGTATCCATTACTACTTCTTGTTTTAATTATTCTTATCTATTTTGATAATTTGAATTCCTTCTATGTAAAGCACTTTGAATTACCACTGTGTATGAAATGTGCTATATATCAACTTGCCTTGCCTATAATATATTAAAATAGAAAAATAATATTTCACAACATTACTGTTCTTACTGTGAGCATAAGAGACTTCTTTCAAAAACATTTAAAGAAATCTTACTGACCAACCATCAACATCATCAGCTTATCCAGCTGATCCGTTACCGCCTCACCCAGCAGTCAACGTCTGGTTGCACTTACTAACATCCTGCATACCGACAGGAACAATCTGGTTGGGTGAACTCTGAGATCATCCCTCACTCCATGAAAGACCCTGCATTCCTTCCCCTCTGTGGTCTGATATCACTACATGTGCCCTATGGTAGAAACCTGCGGCCTTGGAGAACACCAAGACTTCTTTAACCTGCTGTCCGAAAACTACGCAACAATGCTAGCTCAGATTCTAGTCAAACCTCTGACTGACTCCAAGCTGATAATAAAATAACCTTTAACAGCATTCGACCATAAGGCTAGCATCAAAACAGTTTGACTCGAGAGTAATCAGTGTCGCTGATAAGAGGAATGCCATCGAGGAGCAGTTATCGACATGGTGTACTCACACTTAAAGGTATAGTTCACCCAAATATGAAAATAAGCCCATGATTTACTCACCCTTAAGACATTCTTCTTTCAGACAAATACAATAGTTATGTATATAAAAAAGTGTTCTGCCTCTTCCAAGCTTTATAATGGGAGTCAATGGGTATATTTTTTGGGAAGTAACACTTGATGCGAGAGGCGTCAAAGCTTACGCTACTCCTACATCCTACTTCATTCATCGCGCCAACTGTTACTCTTTTGGCGCAGTCGACTTGTGTACGGCCATCTGCTGGAAGCTAGTTATTTTAGTTGATGTTTTAAACAAAAATACTGATTAAGAATGTATTTATTGCTCTGTAAAACGAGAAACCTCTTTGTGCCATAACTCTTAAAAAAGGCCGGTAGACAACAAACCGACATCAAATAACTAACGGCGACGAAGACGGAGTCTGCAAAAGTTGCAGTTGAACATCGCAAAAACTACAGCTGACGGCCATGTACATTCTGCACCTGCATGGTAAATAATAACCGTCCACAAATGACAGTGGTCTGTGTTTGTCATTCAAAAAATGGAATATGAACTAGGAATGCAAATTTACAAACCATAAAAAAACAGTGCTCATTTACTATTTTGAATATAATTCATGCTTATTAGTTTGTCTTATTATATTTAGGCTGCTACATATGACCATGTTGTGAAAATATTTGAAAAATGCTCTGAAAAGCTGGAAGATGTAGGTCAATTTATAAGTGCCTTCTTTGTGTGCCCTCTTGTCTTTGTCATGTGCTTGCTTTGTCACTTTCATTTTTCTTTTCATGCACTGGTCTACAAAGCTGTCAGCCAATCAGAGTGATCTCTTTTCCCAATGGTCCAACATTGATTCAACATGCTCAATCAGCCAACCAATGCTCACCAACTGCCCGATGTTGGCTAATGGCCGACTGTCGGCTTGGTGTATCCCCGCCCTAAGGGTCTGCGTGTACTGTGGTGTATAGGTCAACACAGACTGGGTGGATTTTGAATTTGAGTCAGATATAGCCAATCCAGCCTGTCTTTGTTTTTTGTTTTTTTATCTTGCCTAGTCTTTGGAAATCTATGCTGTGGTTTATTTCAAAGTGGTGATTGGAGAGCAGCATTGCAATTGGCCCTGACCAGAGAAAGGTAGTTATGGCTGGAACTGCAACAGTAAGAGACAATGAAATGAATGAGAATTCAATGCACATACAAATTACCTCAATTTTCACCAAAGTGGAATAGATAACCGTTACAAAGTCTGACATTCTCACAGTCATCAGACAAGCACTAAGACAAACGTTTTGTAAGATACAAAAAATGTAATTCTAGAACTTAAGAAATGTGGATTGCAAAATCATTCTTGGTAATCCATGTTTCTAGTTCTAGTAAGTGCAAAGTCACAAACTATTAAAAAACTGACAGAAACAAGCAGAGAGTTTATATGCTTCTTATGCTAGATAACTGTAAAAAAAACAACAACATTGGCCTAAACTACAAACCATCTAACCTAGAGCTATAACCTGTCATCATACATCCTAATATGATATTTGATTCCATCACTGTTTAACATTTGGCATCTATTTAAGCAGCCCAAATGTCTCTTTGGTACATTTTGATTGACAAATTGCTAATCCAATATTTGTCTAAATTGAGTAATTAGCAGTCATGCGAAAAGTGTTTGCATAAAATACATCCATGTTCTGTCACAAGACAGAACTTCTTTTCAGTTTGCCAACAAGATATATTGGTCATACGTTATTTATATTCACTGAAATATACAGTATATATATATATATATATATATATATATATATAAAATATATGTGCATTCACATATTGCTGTTCTTTTACGAGAGGTTCTCTCTTAATGCTAGCAGACTGTCGTACTAGCAGGCGTTCTCACCCTCATTGCATCTTAGCCCGCCAGAATGGGCGTGGCTCAGCGTATATAAGTGGGGCTCAGAGGCTGTCTCTCTGATTTTCCTCTCTTCAGCGAAGCTTTCGCATCGCTGGATTCTGATAGAAGTCACCTCCCCCACCGTCTGAGGAGCAAACAGCCATCTGAAGAAGCCGGCTGTCTTCACGGCCTTCAGCCATCCATGAGAGCTACGCTATCCGGCGACATATCCTTTTTACTAAGCTCTATTCTGTGCGTGTTCGCCGCTGCGACACCACCCTTTCGAAAAGAGCACAAGACGTTGATCTACCATATGATCTGCACTCTTTGCCTGGGCCCAGACCACGTAGCCCTTGCTCTTCGTCAGGAGACTGTATCCACTGCGAAGAACTCCCGATGCCGACCCAGCGGGCGCAACTCGAGGTGTTCGACGCCGAAGCGGGTCACTCCACCCTCTGCTGGACCGCGCAACAAAAAGCGCCATTCACGGAGACCGCCTGAAACGAGGCCGAAGGATTCCAAGGTGAAAGCTGCTCTATCCTGGCTTTTCTGCTGGAACTCCTAAGAGTTTTCCAAAGTCGTGGAATGCACCATTCTCCGCAACACTCTACTCACGTGTCTCCTCTGACACTCTCCCAAGTGGGCGGCGCTTTCCGCTTTGCGACCGACTTTTGCTTCAGTTGATGAAAACCAGGGAGACAACCGCCGAGCTCCGCTTACACAGATGCTAAGCCACGCCCATTCTGACGATGAGATTGGATGTATTGTCACGCCGGGCTCATCGGTAAGGTGTTGCAGTTGTGTAGGGCAGCCAATGAGCATGCTGGACAGACTGCTCTAAGTCTGCTAGATTAAGGACATTTTTTTGGCTTCAATATCTTGAAAAGATTAATCTTTCCCGAAGTGTAAGCTAACTTATGCAATACCTGTTCCCTCTTCTTGAGAGAACCGAGGTTATGTTAGGTAACCGTTATGTTTTACAGTCCAGATTACAAACTGAAACTGAAGGAGTTATGACTTAACACACAATTTAATCTCTTCTTTCTTCCCATTCAGCAGACACAACAAACAGAGGCGATCATGTGACCTGACTGCTTTGCATAAAATAAAAAACAAACCACCACTCGCCATGTGACTGGCACAGGGGTCGCTGCTTAATCTTTTGCAGGTGGATTATGATTAAGCAATAAGTAAATACTGCTGATGCAAAAGACTAAAAATGCGATAAAGACTGCATGTACAGTATGTGCCTGCAGCATTAGAGCAAAATGCAGTAGGGTCGAGAGTTTACTGTAAATCACTTCCTTGTTTTTTCCATAGAGGTGCAAGGTGTACTTAGCTGGAAGACATGAGCAGGAACAAGCAGTCCAAAGAATTTACTGAGATATATTTGAGACTTCACACACAGATACTATCAGAAGAATCAGAAATTATCTACTGACTGACTTTAATTGTTCAATTTAGCAATTCCAAAACACAGAGCACAAAAAGAAATATGATCAAAATCGAATTACCTTGTCATTCAAACAATAACGCTGTTATGTCTCAAACAAAATTAATGAAAAGAATGTCAACAATAAATAGTCACCAGAAAGAAAAAAAACAGTCAGTCCAAATAAGATAAAAAGGAAGTCGGTGAAAGAGAAAAACACTTTTATGACGCGTCACAGCTCTCTGAACCATGGGTTGAGGAGCAACTATAGCTAAAAGTATAACGTTATTGCTAGACTATTTTAAAATGAGCGTAGCTACTGTTACATTCCAACTTTTCCAAATTACCTTTCACTCACAACATTACTTTGATTTGAAGCAAAACAAAAAAAGAGAAATACAGGACTGTGTTTTTAATGGCTTTAATGAGCGAAAGAACCATCCATTCTGCAATCCCATGAAGCAGTGGGACTGGCACTGGGAATGCTAGTGTAACGGAGGCCAGCTAGTAGTAGCTGTGCGTGTAAACCTCACTCCCCGATCTTAATAGGCGGTCTAGCGACAGACGCTAGAGGCTGCAGTCTTTAGCCTCCTTGTTAGAGCGCCCGACTCTCACGCCGGAGACCCAGGTTCGAAGCCCGCTCAGAGCGGGTCGAGTTGGACCCGGGTGTAAGGGGTTACACTAGTTGAATTTCTCTGATAAGAGGAGATTCCTCTGCAGACTCATGGGTAATGTAGTGTTTCTTCAAGAATTTCTGCTGTTGAACACGATTATAAAAAAATAGAAATAATCAAGGCTGATGGCTTCAACAAAAGCATACACCATCGGTTAACAACCTCGTAGCTCACAGTAAGCATGTCTCTTAAGGTTTCAAAGTTATCGCTCGAAATCAATTGCCCTATGGAGAATATGAATGAGATTTTTACTTTCATAACACGATTGTTGTACTCCATACTGTGATTTACATTTAATCATTTAGCAGATGCGACTTACAAATGAAGAGAACAATTTAAGAAATCAAACCAACAATATGGCGACAATTGTGTTGTGAAAAATCCCAGTTAATCTTGCATAGTTCACGTGTGTGTTGTTGTTTTAAATACATAAGTAAGTGTAAGTATTAATGGGTAAAGTGTTGACGAAAATATATTTTCTGCTGATCTTCAGCAGTTTCTTGAAAATGGACTCTGTGGTTGAGTTATGCAGGTCATTTGACCAGCATGGAACAGTCTAGGTAAAGGTCTGTGAAAGGGACACATAGCTCATAGCTTGCAAGGTTACAGTTTCACAGTAGCTTCCCCAACTCCAGAGAAGGAAGTTTAAGCATTTCACAAGTACTTGATTTACTGATCTCACAAATATAACTTTCTTTGTTATCAAAAAGCACATTTCCAGTGGACAAGTGGAGTATGTGTGATGTTACCAAGCATTTTTCACAAGAATTCAGAACTTTTGTTTGTTTGCGACACAATTGAAATGGGGAGTGGTAATGTCAAGGGAAAGAGTTTAGTGTTGATCGCCACTGTAAGCCCACTGGTTTTCGCATCGGTACAGTAACTGCATTTATCTTCCAACTCGGATCACCTTTGGCCTTGCTGAGGGTTTAACTTCCCCGTGGGCCTGTCCTGACAGGCCACATTCCACACATAGTCAGCCGAACTCTGCACAGCACCACTGCCATCTCATCATGCACACTCTTGTCACTCTTCCAGTGTCCTCAGGGCACTAATGGTAATTGGGTTCAAGCCTACATTCGAATCAAACACCCATTAGACTGCTTCTGTTGTTTTTATGTCACATATCCCTTGTAAAAGACAATGCTGTTTTAACAAATGGGTTTCATACCACATGCACAAGTAGAGCATCAACAAAGTTTTCTTTGCACTTTCTATAAAAAAAGAGAGATATATTGGGCTATTACATTGAGTCTGAACTGCCATAAATTAAAAAAAAATGGTTATCAGGAATGCCCATTGAGAAATCTACACAATAAAGAATGAACAACTTAAATCATTTGGGTTTATTCAGATTCACAGAAAAGGGTTGTTTTTGTGCCACAAGCCTCTTTTTATTTGTATGTATCCATTTACATATTTCATTGCATACTGCTGTATGTGTTGTGACTCAACTTAAAGAGATTATCGCACACACCCAAGTCATTCTAAACCAACTATAGAAACACTACACCTGCAGAGAAGGGAGGAAGATACAGTGACATTCAGTGTCTGTTGTTGGGTTGCAGATCAACATTTACATCCTTCCAGTCAGTCAGGTCATCAGGATGAAAGAAAAATGAAAGAGAAAAAGTTGAATGACAGGAATGAGAGTCATGTGTCAGGACATATCATGTGTTCATTTATCCACTGTGACAGGCTGGACTGCCTTCCCCCGCATCAGAAAGGCCTGTACAAAAGACGACCATTTCTGTTCCTCTGTTTCAGAATTCCATTTTCTCTCCATCCATCTTTTCAGTTATTTTCTCACCTCTTACTCAGCAAAAACTAAGTGCACTTTATGAGATAACTTGGCTGGAGTGATGCCCAGATTAGCAAGGGAAGACTTTATCATACACAAAGGATGCAGCAGAGGACATGTCTACCACAATTTACGGTTCTTATAAAATAAGAAAAAAAATTAAAGGGGTGATGAACTGAGAAATCAAATTTTCCTTGAGCTTTTGACATCTAAGAGGTCATCATATTATAAGAATATCCTGTAAGTTTCAGAACTGAAAACGTCCTTGTTAGTCCAAAAAAGCTTTTATTGACACCAGCCTCAGCAAACGACTCGTTTTTAAAAGTGAGGAACTCGTCAAAGAGGATAAAACACCACCCCGCAGAAGAAGATCAACTCCTACTTCAACACGGCCGGTTTAGCCCCGCCCACCGATTCGTGCATTACACACATAACTAAACAACATAGGCCTACCTCATGATGACAAACCGGATCCAGCAACCGAAGCAATACAAAATATTGTGCAGTGCCTGGTTGTGGAAGAAGACAGTCGCTGAATATGCTTCCTCTGGATTCCAATAGGATTGCGAAACTTTAATTTTCATCACGTTCGAGCTGATGAGGTAAAACTGTCTTTTCGCTTCATTTCACTGAGGATTGTTTTGTAAAAAAGACTGGATTTGCAGACCAATTAAGAGTAAAGAACGTTACTGTGCCGTCTTTATTGGATCTGACAGGAATGGTGCAACACACGGACTCGAGGTCGAACATGTATGGGCGAATCATTCGATCTGACATTTTACAACATTGGACGTTTTCAAAACATTTTCCCCACGTACACCGACGAGGTGAGTTGAAACTCATTATAATACGCAAAACTGTTATCCACTCACAGCAGTGGGCATTTATTTCCAAGTCTTCAGTGCGAGACGTCATAAAACGGAGCGTTTCTGAGCTGGTCTCAAACCTAGGGTAGAAAATAGCTTCATTTCATTCATTTGAATGTTTTTGAATGGAAAAACCAAGCGACGCCATAAGTTCACCTCAGACAACAATATAATAAAATTTAAAAAGCCAGTTCATGACCCCTTTAAATAAAATAGTAAATATTAACTACACACAGCAACAACCGCCAATCATAAATAAAGCACAATAGGCACTTGCAATACTTCACTTGCAAGAAAAAAAAGATAAAATAGCACCAGTAAATAAATACTACATGTAACCACACTGCCAAAATGTTTAGATGACTTATTGTAGGCAATGTTTACATTCAGTTGCCTGGATGCTGTGCATCACATCAACAAGATCATTTCTGGGGTGCAGTTATTACTGCGTTCTGGCCTAGAACAGTTCTGGGAGTGACTAGCAAATCAGATTTTCTCTCAGAATGCTGACACGAGGGCATTCAGGGGTATAGGAGCGTTTTACTGTGTACTGGCCATGTGTTAATCCGTTTTATGGCTGTAAGAAAGCCAATTCACCTTTCTGAAGCATTTAGTTATTATTAATGCAATTTTACAACTAAAGCATATTCACACTGAATAAAATCGCAAAGGTCACAGGATCACTGTTGGTTGCATTGCCACTGATAGTCACTGCATTCATTAGCCATTGGCATAAAGTTATCCTCAGCTCAACTTAGATGCATTGTCAATGGTTGATGTTGCTAATGTCACTGCAAATCATCCATTGTCAGTGAAAAATAACATAGCTTTCACTCAATTTGTTGCTACAAAATCGATGTAAATGTGAACAGCCATTAAGTAATGGCCACTATACATTGATATTATTGAGCAGCAGATTGAGCAGTGATGCCTCGTTGATGAAAGCTTTTGTGGTCAATAAATACTGTATAAAACTCTCAATTAAATCAAAAGGGGTCAAACCAAGCCTAGAAATTCGAGAAATAATGGACAATGTCAGTTCTTGCCATCCTTCAAGTTCACACTATGATGAATGGGATTGCTTGGTAACATTTTGCTGTGAAGTCCACAAAAGTTAGCAAAAGGATCACAAAAAAGCACTTTTCTGAAAGATAAAATGACAAATGGGACAGACTACGGACTTGTGTGTTTTACGATTGAGCAAAAGTGAAGGTCACGAGGCCAGTCCACATCAAGTGAGTCATTTGATATGTGGACAACTCCTCTCAGTCCAACGCATCTCACACACTGATAAGTTCGTAATGCTGATCGTGCCTAAAATAGCTTCTTAAATCAACATTGCGGAGAGGAGCACTGGGGACTGGCATTTGAGTGGGACTCTCAGGCCTGAGAGTGAGATATATACTGAAGCTTTCTAAAGAGGTGTTGAGTAACTACGTTTGTGAGAAAAGCCCTTTATTAATCATGAGGGTGGTGGTAGCTATCAGGCTAACTGCTATGTCCTCCCTCATGTTTTAGTAAACACGGTATCTGGAGCGAAGAGCGGAGAGAGCTTCATGGCGTTGGCCAGGCAGGGATTCCTTCCAACTGAACCCAAAGCTGGGGTTCAGATTCCACACTCCCTCCTGTCAGGGGTAATTTAGAAGGAAAAACAGGAGGAGAAGATGAAGAGGTTGAATAGCTGCTCCCCCTTGCAGACAGCCTGTCAAACATGTTCTACAGACAATGAGACCACCATCCCCCCTCGACACTTGCACAAACGCCATACACAAGCACACACACAAGTCAAAAGCATGAGCATTCCTCTCCACACAGACACTCCCATCTTAGAGACCAGGCTAAACTGGGTTTAACAGAATGGTGATCATTTTATCAGGGGTTTACTATCTATACCCTGGCCAAAACCTAATCCTAAACCATGTAAAACCAGTTAAATTCAATGTAATGTCATCTAGATCTAAGATTAATTCATTTATTTTTCCTCGGATTGACAATGTCTGTTATTGGCCTAAATTAAAGTTTTTATTTTTTATATTATGGTTTTGGGTAAACGATTTTGGATATAAAATGTTAGGGATGCACGATATATCGGCCACATTATCGGTATCGGCCGATATATGATCATTTTTAATGTTATCGTTATTGGCCCAACAAGAACATTTAGCCAATATCTATTAAAGCCGATAAATAATGTTTTATTTCCTTCAGTTGAGGCACTTTAGATGTGCACTGTTCAACATGATGCTTTTAAATTGCTTGAAATATGATTGAAATCATTTTAAAAAAGGAAAATCCAGTTAAAGTGCAAAATGTGCAGTGCAAGTCTGTCACATCGGCTACACAACATTAAAATAAGAACATCATAATTGTGTTTGTATCTTGGCTTTTAATGAGGAAAATCCAAAATTGTCGAAAAATTTGGATTTAGGTTTATTGGCCAAAATATCGGTTATCGGCTTTAAAATATAAAAGAATTATCAGTTATTGGTATCGGCCAAAATTGTCATATCGGTGCATCCCAATAAAATGTATATATATATATATATTAGGGCTGTCAGTTAAACGCGTTATTAACGGCGTTAACGCAAACCCATTTTAACGGCGTTAATTTTTTTATCGCGCGATTAACGGTCTTTTTGTCCTAGCAAACTTTGTCGTTTCTTCACATACTTTTGCAACAGGACGCGGCATGCGTCCTGATCCATTTCAGCGTCTCGCGCTCGTCATCCACTCAAAGCCGGCTCGCAAGCCCAAACGAGTGTGTGCGGCGTGCCTGTTGTTTGTTTCCGGTCTAGCTAGATCCGCTTGCGCTTTGGTCGAAGAAGCAACGAAACGTCCTCGCGCGGTGCAAGCCATTGACATGAATGGGTTTCAGAGCGCAGCGCGAGGCCGCTTTGTGCCGCACACACTCGTTTCAGCTTGCGAGCCGGCCAAATAGTAACGTTATGTTTTGAGTGGATGACGAGCGTGAGACGCCGAAATGGATGCCAATGAGATTCTGGATGTAAAGTTTACTTTTAAAAAGTTGCCAAATTGTCCCATTGACAAGACCAAAGCGATCTGTATTATATGTTTTGTCATTATGAACTGAGCTATCTTCATCACAGCACGTCCAGCCTGAAACACCACTTGATGATGGCCAAGCAAACACACACACACAAACACAGATGATGCTAATTCTCCACCCCCTCGTCAATATCAGGACCTCGTCAGTATTTCTTTCACCCTTTTATTGATGGACAGTGTTACATTGTGTGAGAGATTGTTTAGGCTATATATGTTAGAGTGAAATTGAACACTATTCCAATGTTTTTTTCAATAATAATAATTAAAAAAAACATTTGCACTAAACAAGCCAATCCACTTTTCCATGTTGATAAGAGCATTAAAATGAGGAAAAAAATGTAACAAAAAGAAATCAAAAGACATTAAGAATAGATAAAAATGTGCGATTAATCGCGAGTTAACTATGACATTAATGCGATTAATCGCGATTAAATATTTTAATCGTTTGACAGCACTAATATATATATATATATATATATATATATATATATATATAAACTCGCATTATTCCAGGAACAATTGCTTAGGCTATATATATATATATATATATATATATATATATGCTGTAGGGCTAGACGGATTAATCGCAATTTGAGCATCCTTCAGTGGATTCTTATACAGAATAAGGCAGTTGTGTGTGTATTAGTCATGTTTAATCGAAGAGCTTCAATCTTCTGTATATTCAGCTACAGAAAAGGATTTCCTGGAATAATGCGAGTTTATCGTACTCCTGCGGCAGGACATATTTAACGTGTCGGTGCAAGAGTGCTCTCTGGTGTTCAGATGGAGCAGTGTTTACTACCGATCGGCCGTGCTGTACACTGACAGGCTTAAAATAATCACAGCCTTTGCCAAATCGCGTGAGACTTCATTGCGATTAATTGTGCAGCCTAATATGCTGATACTCAGTATTTGATGTATGCTAATTTCTCCTATTTTAACATTTAGATTGCGGTCATGTAATGGTAGTTAAAGTTAATCTTAATGGATAAGACCAAATTACATCTTGTTCATCATATAAAATGATTGTGTCTCTTCAGAAAATTTGGACTAAACCGCTCAATTCATATGGATTCGTTTTACGATCTTTTTATGAACATTTTGAATCGTCAAATTGGTGGTTGTATAGACTGTCAATGGAGGGACAGATATAGCTCATATTTCATTAAAGCTACAATGTGTGATTTTTACCCCCTTCTAGCGGTGAAAACATATATGATCATCCAGTGAATATTAGTTTCTGTTCCTCTCAATTCCAATTTTGTTTTAACTCCTATCGGTGGCCAGTGTAGTCCAAGATTAACATGGCTTCCAGTTCGACCTCGTCCACGAGTGTTAACTCAAACGTAAACGCGAAAGGCGAAGCTTGAATTAACAGGTATGTTCCTCTTTGGCTAATGTACTTTCAAGATGGAGGGGCAACATGGCGATCGACAGTAGAACCCCTTACCCGTATGTATTTTCACTGGCATATTATACACTCACGAGAATACTTTATTACTTGAACGAAGTAAATATACATTAATGAGCACATATATTTTTGAAAGAACTAAGTGTTTTTAGCTAAGAATAAACTAAAAGAGTTGCATAGTGTAGCTTTAAAATAGCTTAATTTGTGCTCCGAAGTCTGAAAGAAAGCCTTACAGGTTTGGAACGACATGAGGCTCGCCCTATTTGTTGACAGAATTTCCATTTTTGGGTGAGCTATCCATATTCATTTAAGTTACATACTTAAAGCTACAGATCTCAAAACAAATCAATTTTTCATTCTTTTAAAATTTTCTTTTTCGGGCGTTTTATTTTTAATTCACTTATTGGTAATCAGCCGTGTTGTTAATGATAAATAAATATCAGTATAGACCCGAATTTTAAATAAAATACTGTGGTACTTTTTAGCACTTTTGTTGGTACCAACTGTACAACCCACCTTGACAGGCCTATGCCCCACCTCTGCATTTTTCGAGAAATTCAGATTTTCACTGTTTCACCGTTTCACTGCTCTGGTTTAAACGCATAAAACCCAGAAATGATGAGTCAATGTAACCCGCAATGAGCTAAACGACAGCAGGCAACATGTTTGCAGATGGAAGTCTGAACTTGCCTCGGCCTGGGGGCCATGAGAGTTGCGTTGGCGCTGGATAAGAGAAGGAAGGAGTTCAGCAGAGAGATAGCTGTGAACTCTGAGACCCTGAATGACAGGAAATGACACCTGACTCTGTATGGTGGCTCGCTGACTCCATTGACCACTGTGAATGTTTATTTGATCCTAGTACACTTCCCTCAAGAGACAAGTCTAAAAACAAAGATGAGTTAAGAACTTAACTCATATGATTTTATATGATGAGAAAGATGTTTTATGCGTGTACTAGCCATCTTCTTCCATTCGCCAAAAACTAAATTACTATACACTTTCAACAAATACAACAAGACGGACACAAAATAATCATTAATTTAGTAATGTCAGTGAATTATGTTACAGAGCTGGCACGTGTAAAAATGCTGAGCTGAGGATGCTATCCGTCCCTCCCTCGCCCTGCTGTTGCCATGGCAACCAGCACATGTATTACCGGCCGGCATTAAACCCTCTTTTCTTGCACTAATCCAAGGACAACCACAAAAAAATCATGAATTCACATTTGGAGACTTCTACCTAGCAATGTTCATATGAGCAAGTGAAATAAGAATCCATCAGCTTAATTAGACAAGAACCAGCAATCCATAGGGTGAGCCACACCTTCTTATTAAAAACCATTTAATATTTAAACGATCCATTAGCATATGAGACAGTTGATAGGTCAGCAGAAATCCCCCTTAACATCAGCCCGCAAGTTCACATTAATTACGAATGATACCTCTTCAGATCTCTACAGCCAAAAGATGGCAATTTATCAAAGAATAAAAAGGTGAAAAAAAGGACGAGAGAGAAAGCTTTAGAGGCTGCTGCATTGACCATAACTGCCTCAATCTTAACCAAGACACTTCTGAGGGTGGGGTAGTGATCCAAACAGAATTTTAAACCAAAAGATACAGTAGAAATGCATCACCTATGCTGTACTAAAGCAAAACAAACTGGTTCTTTCAGCACAACCCTTGAGAAAGAACACAGCCACACTAGGGACAAGCAATACAGAGAGGAAATCTCAACAATTTGTGATAAGACGATGAGAGCAGTTTGCTTTCAAGGTGATCTCTGTTCTTACCACCCTCCTTCTCTCCGCTCACCCAGTCACATTAAAAGGGATGCCTACGACACTCATTTATAATTTTTACGCATAATTTGCACTATTAAAGGACAGCCGCATGCCTTGTCATATCAGCAAGAGCTTAAGGCCTGAAGTCGGTGGACAAGCTAGCATTTTATCAGCACTGCAGAGCCGTCCACGTCCACAGCACTCAGAGAGCGAACGCACACCTGCCCTTCAAGGCTTTATAAGCTATTAAAACAGCTCAGCTGCCGTCAAAGCTAAAGAACAACACAGGGAAATAAAAATCACAAAAAAATCAAACCACAACCGTTCATTCAGAATGTCATGAGAGGGAAAGACCTCTGCTTGTGTTAACTTACCCTTTATGCCTTCGCTTACGGTCCGTTTAATGTTACATCCCTCAAGAGGAAACAAGACTGGCTCCAGGAGAGCAAAGGATCTTCTCTAAAAGGCTTGAAAAGCATGTAAATTCAAGGTTGTCACTTTGGTAACTGGAGTCATTCTGAACATACACGTGCTGTAGATCAGTCCCAGAATGCCTCCATATCAGACAGCCAGAGCGATCCTCATCGGCTCACCGGTAAACACACATGCGGCGTTTCCCTGCTGTTGAACAGCCTCTCATACAAATGATCCACCACCCCTTGTCTTTTCCTTTCTCTCTCTCTGAGAACACAGGCACAGATGTTACTATCAACAAGCCATGCCTCTTTTCAACACCCAGGCCTCTCATAGGACAGAGTTTAGACTCCGCCCACTGCTCTTCACTTCTTCCCCCTCTTTCTATCGCTCCTTGTGTTTTGCTGCAGCACTGTTTACAGTTTGTTTAGAGAAGGGCTGTGAAATGGACAACCCAGGTGTGTGTGTATGTGTGTGTCTGGAGGAGCGATTTAAGAGACAGTAAAAGAGTCAATGAATCGGTTGTTTTAGCAGGCTGAGCATTATCTAAACTCTTTTGTTCAGAGTATGTTAACAGATGTGTACCAGAGGAGTCAAGCTGATGGTGAAAAATAGAGAATTGACAAAAATATTCCATAGGGGAAAAGTATCAATCAATCTCTTCTAGAGAAAGGGACCAAAAATAGGGAGCAGGGAAAATATCAATGTCCCTCCCCCTAATACCACCTGCTACTGCATTAGCAAGTTGCATCTTGGTTTCTCAGGCTGTGACATACTGGACTGGCGCAAAACAAAATAAAAACAAACAAATATATAAATATACAGACAAAACACATTTAGTCCTAGTCCGTTTAGCATTCTCATTGGCATTTTAACACCAAACCTAAAGATACCGAACCTTAAAGGAATAGGATACGTTCACAACCTGATTGGTCGGCTTTTATTATTTATATTTCGTGATGGAACTTGCCGGACATCCAAACACTGTTGTGTGCTGGGCTAAATGTGCTCATTGTATGTGCATAGCCTATACATGATGGTATTTTGACCAGATGAGAAACTTGTGAAAGGTGTCAGGTGACAAAGATCTGCTGTAAGGAGACTTATCAGTGTTCTGATGCATGTACCAAAATGTGATGGGCAACAAGCTTCTGTGACAAGAAAAAACAGGTATACTTGAGCATTCTGTCCTCTTTAGAGTCACATATTGTAATATTTCCCGCTTTTTGGTTCATTAACATGTTTTTGGTCCGTGTTGCGTTCATATTTCATTAGAACTGCACCAGAGTTCTTTTGGAAGCAGACTGAGACCAAGCGGCAACATTCTAATCTGAAAAATGAAGCCTACCCGGAGTGCGAAAAACTGCAATACATCTAAAATCCGCCAGAAGGGAGCAAATGTCCATAGACCCCATGCAGCCCGATCTCATGAAAGTTAGTATCTATGGCACGAATGTCATTTCTCGTGGCATTTATACGCCAAAAACAGTTTTTGCGTGTATATGGCACGCGACTTTCGCGTACATATGATACGCACTTTTTGGCGTATAATATGCACGAACTCCCCACCCCCTCCCCCCTAAACCTAACCCAGGGTTTTTTAGTGCGTACCATGTACACGCAAAAAACATTTTTGGTGTATAAATGCCACGAGAAATGACACTCGTGGTATAGATACGCATCTTCATGAGACTGTGTTGGTTTTCACAGCATACATTCATGTTTTTACAATTTGGTCCCAAGGACTTTTATTGTATTTTTGGATATGTTCTAGTGCCTGACAACTGTGAGGGGTGAATTTTTTTCTAACTCGTTAGTTTAGATCACATTTAGATTTAAAATGTATGACAAATAAGGGCGGTTAACTTTGATTGACAGCTGATAACGGGCTGCGCCGAGTGGAATTTGACGTCTTGTCCATGATCTGACACAACACATCATGCCACCTCTGTATCCTTTCTGAACATTTAAATTTTATATTTCCCAAGATTTTCCAAGATGGCACCACCCATATCCCCCATAAACAGCCTCAAAACTGTTCTTCAGAAAGTCTATGGGTGACGTCACAGAAAGCTTTGTCCATATTTTTTACAGTCTATGATGAGACCCATCTCTTCATCAGTCTTGGTCCGGTTGTTTGGTACACACCAGGGTTCAGATAGCAGTGTTTACACAGCATTCAAATGAACCGCACTAACAGAGCAATCGAATTCAGAATTACATCTGACTTGCTTCCCTGAATCAACTGTTGGACCAACACTAACAAAATTCTTGCTACTGAAGTTTAAACATCTTAGCGCTCTCATACACACAAGGAAAAAATTCACAAACTAGTCCAAAATCAATGCTTAAATATTATAGCGGCAGCAAAATCATCACAAATATATTGTGGGCAATCAATTTATATAATTTAAACCATACCCATTTCAACACAACAAAATAACTAATAAAAAATACCTCGTAACACGGGACTGAAAGTTGCGTTAATCAAACCATTTCATAGTGGTGTTTACATTTCAAGTTCTCCGTCAAATCAAATCTTTCTCCCCCTTGCATTTGAATCACCATGTCTAGCATCCATTAATGTTTCAATCAGCAGAAAATTGGATTCATAGGTTAAATAGCAAATTGGGGAAAATCTGATGGTAGGGGGTGTAATTTCTTTTGTTGGTGTTTGGCAGAGAAGCCCATGTGGCAGCTGCAAACATACTAAACGTGGAGAGCAGAGAACAAAACACTGAAGCTACCCTCCCATGGAGCTTGTGGAAAGCTTGTCTGGAAGTACCCACAACCTCTGCTGACCCTCGATAATCAACTGACGACAGCCTGTAAAAGTGGAGCGAGTGAGGTAGCTGTCAATCAACTAATAATTAAGACTGTGTCCTCTTCCCGTCAGTGCTAGTACTGTTTTTAGTGTTACTGTTCTTGCAGACATGGTTTTGGAAGTGTAGACAGCCTACTTTATGAGATTGTTTTTGGTACCTCTGGCAAAAATTTTACTCTACTGTTTATTTCCACTTCATAAGGCTTGGTTAATAACAGACAATGTGTAAGGAATATGCTAGACTCAGTTCACCTGTTTAATCAACTACACGGCAACATGGCAGGCATCTGCTTCCCTCGCAAAAGCACCGCCGGCAGCTGCAAAAACAGACGAACCCCATTCCCATCGGAATATCCATGAGAGAGACTGGAAGAAAGCTTGACGAGGAGAGGGTGGACTATCGGGCTGGTAGATTTTGAGCCAGGGTGCAGAGCAGTGGGTCGCGAGGACTGGAGTTGAGAACCCCTGTTTTAGGCCATGTCCACAGTAATACGTTTTTGTATGAAAACGTATATTTTTAATATCTTCCGTCAACGAAAACGTATCTTTTGGAAAAACGCTCTCCAAAACCAACGCATTCTCATCCCAAGGCGTCATATACGACACTTTTGCCAAAGTGTAGACAGCCAACGCGCACGGCACCCTTTAGCGTCAAATGAGACGCTTCGGTTATGGCAGGTTTAGGTATGGGGTAGGGTTAGGTTTAGACCACTAGGAGGCGCCTTCTGCCCATATATAGTCTGCGTCTCATTTGACGCTGAAAGGGTGCCATGTGCGCTGGATGTCTACGCTTTGGCAAAAGCGTCGTATATGACGCCTTGGGATGAGAATGGGCTCCTAAAACGGATACATTTGAAAACGTTGTTTTCACGTTTCACGTAGTGTGGACTGTGAAGCCGGAGGAATTTGAAAACGATGATGTAAGTTTAGTCATGTCATCCATGTTGTACCAATAGATATTCATGTTTACCGGTATAGTGCCTGTTATGTGCTATTCACTTTTACACTGTTGCTAAAATATGTTACTTTGCACATTCTTCATATCACAGTACTGCAAAGATGACAGAAAATGTACTCACATTTGCTTTACTGCGGCAATAAAGGAGAGCGGTTTGCGTTTTAGACCAACCATGTGGTGACTGAGTGCGACCTGGACGCAGTGATGGTGAGATTTTTTGCTAAATAAAATTATCCTGTTATAAGAATTGGGTTAGTATTCTAGATTAGATCCTTTTATTAATCCTTTTCAGGAAATTACAATGTTACGGCAGCTTCAAGACAGACCAGATATCCAACATATCAAACATTCACTTAGGACATATCAATAAATTAAGTTAAAATATAAAATAAAATGAAAATATAAAAAAATCTGTGTATTAGATGAAACCTGTAAGGTCTAAACAAGGTCAAGCCACTGAAATAAGCAGGAAGCTGCCCATTTTAAGCTACTTTAGAATATTATTATCTGTTATTGTGGCTATGAAAAGGATTTGTTTTTGGAAATCTGTTTAAATCAGCCAACCAAGAGCAGGGAAACTTCCAGCAGGCACCATCCGATATGATGATGACGGCAAGGCACTCGTTGTAGAACCACTTCACAATACATTACATGTATACATTGTATGTGACCGACATGGTTGACTACACAGTTATGAATGATGACAAAACACATCATTGTGATAACGTCAAACAGCTAGATTACAGTCCAGTGCAGATTAGGCCATTGTACCCCATCCAAATGCAAGATAACCCTTTAATTCAAAATATCTATGAGAAATAGCCATGTTTCTATTGAAATTCAGGTTTAAAGAGCTGTGGCCAATTTAATTGTTGTATACGTAGTGTCAGTGGAACACCTCCAAAAACTTTTACAAGACACTTTCGACAGGAAAAAAACAAAAACAAAAGTAACGTGCACCAGTCTATTTAGTGCAGTGAAATGGATCATTTAGCTCAGTTCCTGAAGCACAATTCGCTGCCAAAATCAGTGGCATATTTTGCAATATCTGCTGCCGAACGGGCTGGGATACATGCCGCCAAAGCCGTAACGAGATCTCAATCTCCTCTCTCAGAGATCAACATCTCCAGAACACCCCGCACGCCTGCAGCACAATGCCATGTCTGGGCCGCAGCTGTTCAGACACAGGGTCATTCTGTTTCACTTTTATGGAGTTGTTTCCGCCTGTAAGTGAGCTGAATCAAAGTTATCTGATGGAGCGGTGCACAAACCATTTTTTACCCTGTCTGGTAATCCCTTGTGACCTCTAGGAGTTATATACTTCATAAGGTGGTAAAACCATTTAAATGTGGTTGCATGCAGCAATCTATTTACTATTCACACACACAAAGCTATGTTTTCACAAACCAGAGATATTTTAGATAATAAAATTATCTGAAATTGTCTGGAAGTACCAGACAATTTAGATTAAGATAATCTAAATTAAGATATTATAGTTTATCAATATTTCAAATTAGTTTTTATCATTATGTTTTCTGTTTTCATTTGAATTTCAGTAATTTTGTTGCATATTTTTGGTCATTTTTTGAAAATGTGTATAGTTTTTATTATTATTTTTTAGTATTTTTTTTATGTCAAGTTAAAATAAATGAAAATGACAAATGTTTCCCTGGCAACTAGATGAAATAATTAATTTCAGTTTGTATTAATGTATTTTTTCCAAATAATAAAAAAAATTGCTCAACTTTTTTTTGTTCAACTCTCACAGAATGGAAAGCAGGACTGTGGGATATCAAAGGCAGCAAAGGATATATCTATGCATTCATTACATGAAGGTATTTTAGGAAACAGGAAGTGAAGCTAACATTGGATTCGGATGTGTCTTGATGCGTTCACAATAGATTGGAGCCTCCGAAGGCAGCATTGGATTTTAATATCACCAATAAAAATAAAAGTCTGTTCTAAAACTCATGACTTGATATTTGAAAACTGTTCTAAAAAAGCAAGCTCCATGTAAGAACAGAACTTTTTATGTACTGTGAATGTTTAACATGTGGCATTAAATATTGTATGCCGCAAAATGCGCAAATCTCAATCGGAATACATTTTAGTATATCTAAACTCTAAGAAAAACTGTGCATGCATGCTGCCGTTTCATCCTAACAATTCCACTCGCACACGACAACCACATCTTCTAAAGGCATGGTACATTTCAAATGTGTTATTCTCACCGAAACCGCAGATCCACTACTCCCTGCCTTGAGAGACCCCTTCATATCACAAATTAAATGTTTGGAGAAAGGCTCTACCCACCCTCAACAAGCTTCTAATTACTTGTGGCATCATCAGACCAGCCTCTCATGGACTGTTCTCGATCACTCAGTCCTGTAATCTTCTGTTCTCCAGTCCTATAAGAAAAAAGCATCACTCTCACTCACCAGAACAAAGGAATCGATTTTAAAATTGAGCTACCACACAAATTTTAGTCAGAATACGCAATGGGACGGACAAAGACACAAAGCTTGAGCTACAGCTTTCCTGTAGCTCAAACAGTAGTGCGTACAACACCAAGGGCATGTGTTTGATTACCAGGGAAAGCAAGAATTGATAAGAATGTGAATGTGTACCTTAAAGGGATACTCCACTTTTTTTGGAAATAGGCTCATTTTACAACTCCCCCAGAGTTAAACAGTCGAAGTTTTACCGTTTTCGAATCCATTCAGACGATTTTCAGATTTTTAGAAGAATATCAGTAACAAGACAGTGGTCTCATTGACTCATTGGTCTCATTCACTTCCTTCTCTATGAGCCTCTAGTCAGTTAACGTAGTGTGATAGCGTAGAGCTATGTCACATGTAGGCTCACTATTGGCCGACGCTGGTCATGTGTGTGATGCGTGTGATGTACAATATCAGAAGCTTACGCTATTAAACTAGTAACCTGACTCGAGGCAGAGAGAGAAGGAAATTAATAGTTGAAATAAAGTCGTTTGTTGTTTTTTGCGCACAAAAAGTTCTCGTCGTTTGATAAAGTTAAGATTGAGCCACTGTAGTCACTTGGACTATATAACAATGTCTTTAATAACTTTTCGAGGCCAGTAAGTTTCAATTTCTCAAGAAGCCTATGGACTAGTATGCAGGAGTGATCCAGCTTTCAGATTTCATAAAAATATCTTAATTTGTGTTCAGAAGACGAACGAAGGTCTTACGGGGTTGGAACAACATGAGGGTGAGTAATTACTGACAGAATTTTCATTTTTGGGTGAACTAACCCTTTAAAATACAATGTCAAAGTCACTAAACGTCTGCCAAATGTAAGTGCAGCAGAAGTGGGGTCCTTAAAGAAGTTAGCATTTTAGCTCTTTCAGTTCCATCATCTTAAAGTTGATTGTTTTTATACATATGTTTTTTGTTAAATGTCTGAAATAAGGTTTGTGGTGAACACAAGCTCAAGAAATGTTCATGTTATATTCAATGACATAAAATACATACATACATGATTTTTTTATTTTATTTTTGACTTTTACGCGTCTTGAAAAACGTAGCTAAGTGGCTAAATGAGACTCAGTTTTTATAGGGACATTAATGATCCTGAACAGATAAAGTCATCTAGTTTGCTTTTACAGCACGTTGTATTTATGTGCAGGCTCTTGCAAAATATTCAACTAGTAGACTTTAAATAAAACCCGACAGTTGTCGGAAGCTTAGTGATGGTGACCTTGAAGTCACGCGACAGTGGTTTTAGTATCTAACTTTAGATTTTTACTTCTGTCAATTTAATCTTAGGCTTCAAAGATCATAAAGGTTGTGTTCATTAGTGAAGTAAATTATGGATAAATTCATATGAATAAAACATATAAGAATCAAACATTTGTTTTAATATTTGTGTGCTATTTTTTGTTGCTTAGCAATATGCTAACCTTAAACTAGTGAAATTAGTTGCGAGTTGTGTACAGAATTACAATACAAATTGGCCTAAAGTATATTTCGGTTTTGACAAATCACTTTTCGTAAACGTACATCTGAACATACAACCTTTCTGATACTGTGCGTAAACAGGCACTCGAACACGTGCACTATAAAGATTCATCAATTGCCATCAGTGTTAGTACAATTTCTCTACAAAAGTTATTATTATTGATAAAAAAATCTATTAGTTTAAAATAGAGGTATCGCTTAAAAGGGATATTCCAATATTTTTGAAATAGGCTCATTTTACCACTTCCCCATATTTGGGTTTTACCGTTTTCCAATATATTCAGCCGATTTTTTGATATTTAGAAGAATATCAGTAACCAGACAGTTTCTGGGCTCATTGACTTCCATAGTATTTTTTTTTCCTACTATGGAAGTCAATGAGACCAGAAACTGTCTGGTTACTGATATTCTTCTAAATATCAGAAAATCGGCTGAATGGATTTGAAACGGTAAAACTCTCTGGGGAGTGGTAAATGAGCCTATTTCCAAAAAAGTGGAGTATTTCTTTAACCCTTCACACGACACAAGCACATGTCAATGTGGGCATCTATTGTTGTTCTTATTCTGTCCCCTTTGTTACTTTGCCAACTTTGAAATAACGACATGGGCTGCAACAAAACTGCAACAGAACATATGAGAGTATGTACAGTTGCCTTTGCACGTGCATATTCCCATCACACACACCGTATGCATACACTAGCAGCAACCATACACATAAAAACTAAACCATAATTTGTGTTCAAGCACTTCACTAAGCTCCAGTCTGTTTAAAAGGGACAGGCATTTTCCAATGTGCATTCCTAGCCAATGATGTTGACCCAAGCTTGTTTCTGCTATCTAAAAAGCGCTTGGCATTATCATCATTACTCTAAATTACCTATGGGTACTGTTTAAAAAAAATGGACCAGAATCAGTTTAGGTCTAAGTTAAGAACAGTGCTTTAAAAGGGTTAATGATAAGAACTTCTACTCAAATGGTGCCAAATTCTGAAACTTTGAACTCTTCGCTGCACTGCTCTGCAGCTGTTGTGAAAGCTGGAATCATGCTTACGACAGATTACTGGAATCTGAAGGTTAACAACTTTGGTTTAACTTGTTGATCCCAGATGTGTGCTGTTCTTTTAGACGGTGAAACCTTACCGCAGCAATCTCACACGCCTCTGGTGTTCTCGTGCTGGGAACGGCCTGCTAAAGGCTCAGTCATGCTACGTTATCCTCAGATAGGACTGAGAGCCAATAAAAGGCTGTGCTGATGAGGGGATCAGAGGTTTCTTATTCTGCCATCCATGTGAAACATCAACATCAGTATTCCCAACACTATCCTGCATTTTTCATAAAGCCTAAAACATCCCAGGATTGTGCTTGGACGGATAACGAGAAACGGTGGTGGGAAGTCCATTAGCACTCGCATTTCCTATCTCAAACCAGACCCGCATGCTTCCGATTGTGTGTTGTTACGAGCACTGAGAGACATAGTGTGGCTAAAAATTTAACCATGTGACTGTTGGGAGAAAGAAAACTAACCCAGACATATTGGCCACCGCTGACTCACAAAGTGCTGCCTAATCCGGTTATCCTCTTACGCATTTAAAACCTGCTCAGCTACACATGGTTAACTCAAAACATGGAGAAAAAAACACCTCTGAAAACATACAAATTAGTAGGTAAATGCAGCAATAACAATTTGTAATGATATTTTAACAGGTGTGGTGATAAATTCAGGCGAGACGGGTGAACAACGAAGATGCTCCTCCACCCATCTGCTGAGTAAGATGATCAGCCTTCAGATAGTCATGATTACTGTCAAGAAATGTCATGTGATGTTAGCGAGACTAAAGAGTGACTTAATCACTTATGCTTCACAGTGTTGTAGCCTATATACCAAAAAAGTACACACACACACACACAAAAATAAATAAATAAACAATTTTTTTAAATTTGGCACTGGCAGATTAAGTTTGTACTGTATAACACTGCAAACAAACTCCTTAAAATATTTAACAAATATTTTGTAATTACATTAAATATCTTAAAGTAAAATGAAACATGTCATATTTATTTGTATATTTTACAAATACGTTTTTTTTTTAAGGTTCTCTATGGAACTTTTTTTATAAAATGAATCCTTTTTTTATTGCCTGTGTTTGAAGGATTGTAATCACACATTGCAATGATCCACTTTTCGGGTTTTGCTATTACCTCTGAAGGCCAATATACATATGTGAGGTCTACGGGTCGGATTCCCTGCGAAATCCATCGGATGTGACGTGCATGCGCGCTCCCGAGCCTCTCTATCCTTATTACAGTCTATGTGACCCATAGACAGTAAAACGTGAATCGGATCGAACTCCGGACGAAACGCGGATCAACATCGGCAACATATTAGTTTAGTAGGCTACAACATATTAGTAAACTCTAGTGAAATAGCAAGGTAAACTACATGAAACATGACATGAATACAAAATAATGTTCCAGGATAACAAAAAGTCGGTGCTTTAGGATGTAACTTATTTTATTTACTAGATCTAGTTACTGACTAACGTCACTCATCCATACTACTATATTGTTTATACACATTTCCAGACACGTTTATTACAGTAATGTCACTTCTTTCGATCTTACTGATACACTAAAACTGTTCAGTTTAGTTCACTAACCGTTTTCGTTATCATATTATAGGCAACATTCACCTATGTTGACATTGCTGATTGTGAAAGATCCACGAAGATTTAGTGAAATGGCTTATGCTATAACATCGTATGTCGGCTAAACTAAATGCAGTTTACTGTAACATTATCATGGACAAGCACAGAGCATTAGTTCAACGTCAAGCTGATAAAAGTAGGCTATTATTGTACCTGCAGTGGGAGTTTACATTAGTTTCCAGCATGTTGTGTGATTAGTTCGCCGTTGCCTTGAAAGTCTCCGTGTGGCTGGTAGCGAATGCTCGCTCTTGAGATCTAGCACGCACACGGGCACGAGCGCTCTTGTTGCATTCTGAAACATCACCGCTAGAGGCCGCTGAAAACTCCATAGAGTACCTTTAAATACTGTATTTAAAAATAATTCTTAAAAATATATATATATATATATATATATATATATATGTATATATATATAATGTAGCTACGAGCAGCGATTGACGGGCCCAAGCCGGTGGCACGCAATCCCGGTGCCTTTAGTTACCTAGAGGCACCGGGATGGCGGTACCGCCGGCTTTGGCCCTCCATCGCTGCTCGCAGCTATATTTATATATATATATATATATATATATATATACACTAAAGCCGGTGGCACCGCCACCTTGGTGCCTTTAGGGATTATTCTGCACGACGTGCAAAAACGTAACCCCTGCTTTGGAATACATACTAGTATGTATTCCACAATTGGAATACATACTAACATACTAGTCAGAACT
The DNA here is from genome assembly GCA_030378365.1 of Hybognathus amarus. Taxonomy (NCBI): domain Eukaryota; kingdom Metazoa; phylum Chordata; class Actinopteri; order Cypriniformes; family Leuciscidae; genus Hybognathus; species Hybognathus amarus. Next base: position 245,190 of record JAQIUQ010007621.1, read on the forward strand.
GAATAGTTGATATCTGAATGACAGATCACCATAGAAGTCAACGGAAAAAATGTGACTAGTAACAAAAGAATAGTTACTAGTCACCATTGAAATAAGTACTAGTGTCTAATGAATAAGTACTAGTATCTATTTAATAGGTACTAGCATCTAATGAATAAGTACTAGTAACTAATTAATAAGCATTGGTATGTAATGAATAAGGACTAGCATCTAATGAATAAGTACTAGTATCTAATAAATAAGGACTAGTGTCTAATGAATAAAGTACTAGTATCTTTAAAAAGGTACTAGTACCTAAAGAATAAACACTAGTATCTAAAGAAAAGGCACTAGTATCTAAAAAATAAGCACTAGTAGCTAATGAATAAGTACTAGTACTTAATGGAATAGATACTAGTATCTAAAAAATAAGTACTAGTAGCATGAAAATAGAGACTAGTAGGTTAAAATGATTAAATGTTAAAACGGCTTGCCATACTCTATCTGTCGTTTCAACTAGTCACAATTACGTTACAGATATCTTAAATGATAATACAAACTATCCAAAATGTAATTACGACTAGAAAGACGTTGTTGATATCTACAATGTTAATTACGAATAGTCAAACTTAGCTTTTAAATGTTAAAAGGGCTTGCCATACAGAAGTGTAGGCTCAGAGAGACACTCAACATTTTCAAACCAAAATATCTGACTTTCTGTGGGTCCTAGCTCATGAGTGTAAATTAGAAAGTTGTCCGGCTTGAGGAGAATATATGAATATATGAAACGATGAGATCAACATGTGTACTGAGTTTCATATTATTACATGCAAGCGTGTTTGATTTATGGACCAAGTTTTTGGACCCCGTTCCAGGGGGCGCTGTCTAGCCCCCTTGCCACACCCGGGTACCATCTTCCCGGCTCTGATGGCTGTGGGATCTGACCTGTGTGCAAAGTTTCAAGAGTTTTCAAACCCATTAAGGGCCCCAAAAGCCGCTAAGAGACTCAAAATCATCAAAAAAAAAGGAATGTTAAAGTTTGATGCGTTGCTATGGCAACATTATCTTAGATATTGAATAATGCTTTCACAGCTCTTCATCTGGCGTGTGTTTACATTATACAGATGAAGTTTGAAGCAAATCGGGTAAAAGTAAGAGTGTGATTTCAAAGCATTTTGAAAGTGAAACACTTTCTGCTTCCAGTTGGTGGCGCTATATATTTGACTCACAATAGTCACATCCATGTGATCGGCCTCTTACAACGAACACACTGCTGAAGTTTCATCAAGATCAGTTAATGTATGCAGAAGTTTTAACACACTTCCTTTTTGATTTATGGACCAAGTTAATTTAATTAATACACTAATTATATAAAACTATTGTCAATGCACTACAATTAAACAGGTTATATGCCTTTACTTATAAAAAAATAAAAATAAAAACTTATTTAAAAAATACCAGGCTTAAGAAATGTATTTACTTTAGCAGGCCAGACACACAGTGAAATGATTAAGCCCCCTCCCCTACACACACACACACACACACACAGACTGTGTGTCAAGAGACTCAAGAAAGACTCAGGCTCAGAAAGAGCATGATCATATTCAAACTACAATATCTGACTTTCTGTGGGTTTGAGCTTATTATTGTTAATTAGAAAGTTGTTTGGCTTGAATAGAACAATATACACGGCAAGTTTTGTAACTGTCAGTAAAACTAACCAAGTTATAACACACTTTATGTGTCCTTTTTTAGTCAAAAAAATTCGCCACGGCCAAACCGTTCGAGATATCACAAATCCGTCCGGAATTTAGCATCCTCAATGTCTTGACTTCATGCACACCGAGTTTGGTGGTGATTGGTAACAGCATGGGTTGTAATTTGATGTTTTTCTAGGACAATTATTTAAAAAAAAAAACATAATTCCCGACTTCCGTTTGAACTGTCGTAAAACTTAGAGCACGAAGTTGTTTGGCCTGATGTGATCTATGAGTGTACCGAGTTTCATATTAATCCATGCACGTGTGTTTCGATTTATGGACAAATGTTCGAATCCTGAAAAGAATGCATCCTAAAAGAATGGTAAAGTTTGATGCGTCGCCACGGCAACAGTTTCAAAGATATCAAGAATCCATTCATAGGTCTTCATCTGCCGTGTATTTACATTATACAGATGAAGTTTGAAGCAAATCGGGTAAAAATAAGAGGGTGATTTCAAAGCATTTTGAAAGTGACACACTTCCTGCTGCCAGTTGGTGGCGCTATAACTTTGACTCACAATAGTCACATCCATGTGATCGTCCTCTTACAGCGAACGCACTGCTGAAGTTTCATCCAGATCAGTTAATGTATGCTGAAGTTATGACACACTTCCTGTTTCACGTTTCTCGCCATAGTTTCGTTTCCCCGCCACGGCCAAACCGTTCCGAGATATCAAAAATCCCCACACAAACTTTCATCCTCAATGTCTTGACTTCACGCTGACCGAGTTTCGTCGAATTTGGATCAGAGCTCTAGGAGGAGTATTTAAAAGTTCATTGCGTGTGTTTTACAAAAAAACCTCAATAGCCGACTTCCTGTTGGGCTGGGGTAAAAAGTAAGAACACGAGGTATAGATGAAATTCTGCTATCGACATGTGTACCGAGTTTCATATTATTACATGCAAGTGTGTTTGAGTTATGGACCAGGTGTTCGGACCCCATTCCAGGGGGCGCTGACGAGCCGCCCTGCCACGCCCGGGTACCAGCTTCAGCCCGGCTCTGATGGCCGGGTTCTGACCCGTGTGCAAAGTTTCAAGAGTTTTCGAACATGTTAAGGGCCCCAAAAGTGCCCGAATAGTCGCTAGAAAGAAAAAAAAAAAAAAAAAAAAAAAAAAAAAAAAAAAAAAAATAATCGGAAGGAAAACAATAGGGCTCTGCGCCCTTTCAGGGCTTGGGCCCTAATTAAATAAATATTTTAAAAATTAAAATAAAAAATTTAATTAAATAAATATTTCTAAAATTAAATCAAGTCAAAAGTAAAAAATAAAACTATATTAAATTATTGTTATTAATAATAATATAATAATATAAAATATAAATATATTATTATTATTATTTAATTAACCTAAAATTCAACTAAAATAAAAAATCATATTATTTTACATTTACAGTTTTAAAAGATTTAATTCAGGTAGAAAATAAATTACCTCTGTCCTTTTTTTGTATTAACATTAGAGCAAATCAGCTCATTCAAGACCTACTCCTACTGAACAGGACCTGTGGACTGAACTTGGCTGCAGAGCAAAGCACAGCAGGAGAGAATCTCTCCCATTTAAACATGCCTGAACAAGCTGACCTGTTTGTCTATTTGTGAGAAACAGGACATTTTGTTGTCTTATAGGTATGCAACTTAAAACAAGAAACACACATAACCATGCCTGCTGGCTCTAAACCAGACCAAACCCACTGCACAAAGCCAAGTATACAAGCCGAGGTCTTTAGAAGAGTCTTAGTCAGACTAACATGGTGGGGGCTAGCAAAAGTAGAGTAGAGAAACACGTTCAAGCTGATAATAACTGCAGCATCGCCCTTTCTAAATATGGTTTCACTTAATTATAGGCAGTATTGCTTGTACAGGTTTCAACCATCTCCACCTTGTTCATTAAGTATTAATAGAACCAGCACAACTTGACAACTCTGGAGAACCTTGGCTCAAAAATGTTTTACCAACCCTGTATTATTTACTTTACGCCATGAAACATAAGATGCATATATAATATATATAAGATTTATATATAAGATATAAAATGTAGTATGGAAAAAAATGAAATAAATAAATGCACATTGCAAAAGTAGAATAACTGGCTGTAGCACTGTTTTTCTGATAAATAAATATGTGAACTAGCTTGTTTCCTAACTATCTGCAATAATTTTTATGGTTTAGAAAAAAATTAATAAAGAAAATACATACAGCACCTGTGAAATCACGTGACGCAATCAGAACATAATTAATGTTTGATATACAGTTATGTGGAGCAGGATTTGGAATAAATGCGATTCCACAGTGGGAAGGGCTACACAGTGTGACAGTAGAAGTCCAGTAAGCCAAGTGAAAAACAAAATGTCAATCAGCTCGTTGGGGCTCTATATTGCATATAAAAATAGAATTCATTGTTTGCTTTATCGAATGTAGTGCATTGCATCTGGTAAGTATACGAGTTTTAGCAGTGCTGTTTGGAGAATGAAGAAAATAGGTCATTGCTTGTCACTGGGCAGAAAGCAAAGAGGTTGCTCCCCAAAGTCTTAAACTTAAACACACAAGTGGATCTTAAGATTTCGCTCACACTCATTTAATTAGAAATGGACTAAAACACATTGTGGAGGAAAGTGGATTAAACAAAAGCAGGATTTGACATTGAACAGACCCTTGGAAAACATGCAAACACGTTGGTGTCTTTTTAATGAACAAGCATGCCAAAGACCTTCAAAGTCCTTTTAATGAACTTGCACTGCAGATGCTTGGAGTGAAACCTCAGAAAATGGCCTTATTTTGAAGAACTAGAACAGGCAGTGCTGACACTCCAGGGGACATCAGCAATGAGTTCCATCCAGAACAGATTCTGGGTCAGAAGTAACCCAGTTCTGCATCGGGTATTAGAAGTTAGGAGAAAGACACAGAACGTTTGCATACACCAGGGTCTGAAGACATTCAGTGAAGGTGAGGTAAACATCAAAACAGGCTTACCACAAGACAGTTTATAAAACACATCCATATACATATACAGGTACACAGTGTTGGGGAAGCTACTCTGAAACTGTAGTTTGACAAGCTACAAGCTACTCGTAAGTTAATGTAGTTTAACTACAGTCAAGCTACCCGTTTAGAAAAGTAATTAGCTACACTACAAGTTACAATCAAAAAGTAGCTAGCTACACTGAAACTACTTTTGCTTTTTGAACAACGTATATTTTCAATAACTGAATAAGTGTCTGAGGAATGTTTTAAGTAAAATTTTTAGTGTTTAAAACAAGGCAATGCAATTGCGATTTCAAAGAGTATTGTTTTATTACACACAACACTAAAATATCTCTGACTGTTTGTCAAAAGTGCAACAAATAGCCCACAACATTGCAAAAACGAAATATACATCCAACGTAAATTACATGTAGAACATTTTCTCAAAACCTTGGACAAATAAGGCCATGAGTAATTAACGTTAGTTGTTTCTCCATCCTCCAAATCTGCCGTCACGTCTTGCTATATAATCATAATATGGGTGTGTCAACCCACTTCTGTATGTCAGTGAACCGTTAGCCGCAAGATGTGTGATTAAACAACAGCTGGCGGTAATGGCAAAAAATTAGTTTGTAATCTAACAAGAAGAAGAATATCCTTGCATCACGCTGATTCGCGCAGGCTCGACAGTGTAGCAATGTAGCTTTTGCTCACGTTACACTACTACTTGCTGCAAAAAGTAGTTAGCTCCTGGAAAAGCTACACTGTTTAAAAAGCAACTGAGCTACTGCCAAGCTACTGAAATATGTAGTTGAGTTAGTAGCTACGCTACTTGTAGTTAACTACTCCCCAACACTGCATGTACATGTCAAACCTGAAATGGCTATGCAAACAGCATTAAATCATGAGAGAGAAGATACTGCTCCTGATGGTGGATGTTCTTTCAGTAATAAAGCGAACCTGTTCAATTTGTGTTATCACTCATTTTTACAACTTATCATTTTTTTAAAGAGCCCCTATCATAGCATTTGAAATGTTCCCATTTTTGTTTTAGGAGTTCCCAAAATAGATTAACATGCATGCAAGGATAAAAAACACTTTATTTGTTTTATAATATGCATTTATTTTTAACTGATTTGCTCATCGACTCCCAAATGATTCGTACAATAACTCATTTTTCCATACCACTCCTTTGCGTGACGCTAATCGGCGGTGATTGGTCAGATGACCCAGTCAGTTATTGTTTGTTAGCATAACGCATAAACATATTGATAAAGCACTGCAGTACTACAAGACGCTCTATTCTTTATGACAACTCCAATAACAGCGACAAACATTTCACATATTTAAACAAATTGACATTGGAGACCTGGAAGCTGCGCTGAACGTAACTTACACACACGCGCGCACACACACACATACTTATTTAGGGCCCTATAAAATCCGTTTTATTTTTTCCCAAATTCCATTTTATTTTTTCCCAAATTCCGTTTTTTACGTTTTAATTTTTGCCAAATTCTGTTTTTTCCGTTTACATTTTTGGGAATTAATTTTTTTTACCCTTTACTGTTATTTTAGTTGTAAAAAGATGTGTGCTTTTTATTCCGTGATCGCAGAAATTATAGGGCCCTACTTATTGCAGCCTTCCCTCCTCGCGCCCCGACGTAACAAAACCGTTCAAAACCCATAAAAGCAACAATTATTAATAATACTTACAGGTTTTGATTCGGAGGAGGAAGCTGATCCATATACACTGGGTAAGTAAGTTACTGAGCCCTCCTTCAGGAACAACCGCTTGCAAATCCACATTTGAATTCATTTATGTTTTTGAACGATTCGTCATTAAAATGATAGACACAATCGGGCTATACTGTTGTGGTATCGTTGCAAATATGAACTTTAACCACCGATTCTTCACATGCTCGTCCCTGGTAAGTGAAAACAAAGTGTCTGAACTATCTTTGCAATAGTAGAACACAGCGTCTTCTCGACATGATGCTATGATGAAGTACTTGAATGTGTAGACTTCAAGTTTACACTTCCGTCTGTGCGCGCAGTAACTGGCAGCGGCCAATATGTATCTACGTCACGATGTAACAGCTAATGACTCGTTTCAAAAACAATTCATTTCATAGACTCAGAGTCGATTCTCACTTTTGAAAGACAATAACTTTAACAATAACAGTGCACTTTCAGATATAAATCTTTGCAGGATGTTTTCATTCCCTTAGAGCTATATTCCACACCATATGAACAGTCATTTTCAAAAATCCATGATAGGGGCTCTTTAAGACCATAAGGAGGCTTGTAAAACAGTACCTTGAAAAACTTTTCAGACCTAAAGGAAGTGATTAAGGATCTGAATATGAATATACTTATTATAATATAAGAAATGATATGCTGTAATGTGATATTCTTATAAGAATATGAATATACTTTTCCAAGTCTTTGTACAAGCACAGCCCTATCCAGGCTCCATTAAAGAGAAGTTTGAGAGGGTATCAAAAAAGCTGAAAGGAGCATATACAATTTTGGTCTGTTCTCAAAGCTATTGTATGACTTCAGAACACTTAGAAAATAGAGTTTGAGCAATAGTAATAGACTTATTTTATGGCGATTTGTTTCCCTTTCTGTAGCTTCAAACCCCACGATCACCATTCGCTTACATTTGGAACGACATGAGTGAGTAAAATTATGACATACCTCATTGTTGGAGTAACTTAGCCCTTTACGATTGGAATTAGTCTACTTTTTCACTTCACCATAACACATTCTTTGAGTTAAGGAGACATAATGACAATTTATGAGCCCATATTGACTCTAAAACGTCCCTTTATCACCCTTAGGGAGCTCTAAATATTTGAGTTCACCCCAGCACTGCATAATTTAGGAAAATATCTCGATACAATTAGTAATATTTGTTTCATCTTCTGAAAACTTCTCAGATAACAGCACTCTAGAGTTTGTCTTTGCTTCTACCCCACACCATTATGGCACTGGATGGTTTTTATTTAGTACCCACATAAGCCTTTTAAGACAATAATCCTGATGATGTTCTTTTTTTTTTTTTTTGCAACAAATACTATTGTTTTAGCCCACCCACTATCAGCACACCTGAAGCATCAGCTGCTCTTTGCTTCCAAACCAAGCCACATCATGGAAACAGGGATGACTGTGCAGGGAACAAAAGAACGTGTATGAACACCAGCATGTTAAAAACAGAAATTTGGCCTCTCTGATGAATGAGGAGGATGTGTTTTTCAGACAGGACGATGATGGAATCTAATAAGCACTCAGTCACCACAGAACAAAAGACTTAATTGAAGCTCTTTCAGTGGTTTTGATGCAGAGAATGGAATGGAAGTGTGTGGAAAGTCTTGCTGTTTTTCTTTAAATATTCAGTCATTAACTACAGCCCGATGGCAAAATCACATTTTACCCTAGTTTGGAGTCTGAATTGAAATAATAATGACATTAAGGCCCTGTTTACACAGAACGCTTGCAAAACGTAAAAATATTTTATTGGATGTGCCTTTCGTGTAAACGAAAGGCACATCCAATAAAATATTTTTACGTTTTCGCAAGCGTTCTGTGAGGGTGGTCTAGAGGGTGGTTTCACTTTTTGCGTTTTTAAGCCCCAAAACGCAGTCGCCGTGTAAACGAAAGGCACATCCAATAAAATATTTGAAAGTAATAATGACATTAAGGCCCTGTTTACACAGAACGCTTGCGAAAACGTAAAATATTTTATTGGATGTGCCTTTCGTTTACACGGCGACTGCGTTTTGGGCTTAAAAACGCAAAAAGTGAAACCACCTCTAGAGTAGAAATCTTAAAAACGCTCCACCGCCACATTCCCGTGGAAAGGGTAAAACGCAAAAATCTGCTTGACAGTGAAGGTTGTCGCAGGCGCGCGGACTTGGTGTTGTTGTAGTGTGCACTCCTAGCCGCCTTTTGCGTCATCATATGTACACGGATTTCCCACCCAAACGCACGTCACACGTCTAAACGCAGAATAAAAAGTGATGACGCAACGCCACTTTTGCGTTCTCTCTTCAGAATCGTTTCCGTGTAAACATAGCCTAAAAAGGCCATGCACCAAAAAATATTGGCAAGAAAACATCATTCTATTGATTTGTCCTCATGGGCTACAAAACATACAGCACAACCAGTGTAGTTAAAAACTCATCTGTTAAATTAATAGCAATTAAACTGTATAGTTTGAGGTTTGTTGTTCAATTTAAAAAATGTATATTTTCATTATGTGCCAAGTTGAAAGGCTCTCTGGATAATTTACCGCAATAGCCAAGAGAACATTTCTTTCGTAAGCAAAATTAACTTTGTAACTGAAATATACCCAAATTAATCAAGAGGAATCATTTCAGGAAACGTGTTCCAACTCCAAGACGTAACAATTGACAAGTTACATTAAGTTGCATCTAACAAAAGTTACATTTTGGTCTGTTCTTCACACAAAGCTTATGAAGTCATGGAATGTGGTGTTAAATAATGTGTTGAATCACAAATGTGTAAAATGACAGAATGTTCAGTTTTCAACTCACTATCCCTTTAAGAAAGGCAATGCACTTAACTTACACAAGATGTTCACTAAAGGAGTGCTTTGTGGAAGGAATGAGGAGCTTACAACTCAGGTGTCGCCAACAGGCTGTCTGCGTTAATCATACCTGTGTAATAAACATGTTTCTATCCTCAGTCTCTTCACATCTCAAATGATTATAAGGGGGCCAGAGCACCCTCAGTCACACTTCACCTCCCTAAAGAGTCGTGAGGGAGGATGATGCTAAGATTTGTTTTGGCTGTTGGCCTTGTTTTATGGTTCCAGCCCCAGCAGTGTGGGGGCGAGGAAGCACCATGTCTATATGCCTTCCCATAGTTAGATTGTGACTCTCAGATTACAGTGCACTGGAGACAGCAACATCAACGCTGTAGAGAGAGCACACCACCACTTAAACCACAGGCCCAAACATAGACACTGCTGGACATCTCTGCAACAAATCAAACTGCTTTAGGGAGGTCAAACAGAGGGAAACTATCAAACAAGGAAACCTGTTGTAAACAACTGCATTTATATAAATGCACAGCTCACCAAAGAACAAAAAACACGGTTTTAATTTCAGGGTGCGCGGGCACAACCTAACGCGGGGTTAAATGTTACACGGACCTTTTACGTAGATACTCAGGGTCACAAAGTTGTGTTTAGACTTTTTCTCTCACTGCTAGAAGACGGTCTCCCACGAATTTGCAAAAAGTTGATAATATTTCGTGAAGATACTGGACAAAGAGTGTTTGGACACCATGCAAGTAAATTTTTTCATCATAGGTTTTTTCAGTTTCTGAGTTGGGTGTATACGTTTCCAAATCTAACTTTATATTGCCTTAATCACTGTCTTGTTTGCTAAAACATAGCACCGTTACAACTAAGCCACCAAGTGTACAATGATAATCAAATGAAAATGGAGCCACACAACTTTTCAGGTTTGAGTATTTGAGCATTTAACTTTGTTAGATTTTCAAAAACAATGTTGGAATTTAAAATGTTTAAAATTTTGTTTACTATGTATTGGTCACTTGTTTATTTATTAAAAATATGGCCTGTTTTTCATGCAATAAACCCTTTAAATTTTAATTTTAAGCTTATTTGATTTATTATTACTGTTTTTATTATTAATAATAATAATTTTACATGCAGCTGCCACACACAAATCTAATTCAATTGCAATTACAATATTTTATGATTTTATTTATTATTATTTATTGCAAAACTGTGCCGCCCTTTCCTATATCTCTATCCATGATATTGATCCATAATAGAAGGATGATTGGATGAGGGATGGATGTATGGATATCTATGGAAGCTTGTTTCTATGCCACTGAATAAAAAAAAATAAAAAAAATAATTGTGACTTTTTATCTCACAATTCTGACTTTTTTCTCACAATTGCGAGTTTATATCTTGCAATTCTGACTTTATTTCTCAGAATTGCGAGATAAAAAGTCAGAATTGCGTGATAAAAAGTCGCAATTGCGAGTTATAAAGTCAGAATTGCGAGATATAAAGTCAGAATTGTGTGATATAAAGTCGCAATTGCGTGTAATAAAGTCACAATTGTGATGATATAAAGTCAGAATTGTGACATATAAAGTCAGAATTGCGTGATATAAAGTCAGAATTGCGAATATAAGAGTCAAAATTGTGTGATATAAAGTCAGAATTGCGAATATAAAGTCAGAATTGTGTGATATAAAGTCAGAATTGTGTGATATAAAGTCAGAATTGCGACTTATCAGGCCAATTCCAAGGGAAAAAAAAGACTAACTTTTTTCCCTCAGAATAATTTAAATCTCATGAATTCTGACTTTATATCTCACAATTCTGACTTTATATCATGCATTTCTGACGTTATAACTATGCAATTGCAGACTTTATATCTAGCAATTCTGACTTTATATCTCGCAATTTGACTTTATATCACGCAATTCTGACTTTATAACTCGCAATTCTGACTTTATATCACACAATTCTGACTTTATATCATGCAATTCTGACTTTATATCTCGCAATTGCGACTTTATATCACCCAATTCTGACTTTATATCTCGCAATTCTGACTTTATAACTCGCAATTCTGACTTTCCATCTCGCAATTCTGAGAAATAATGTCAGAATTGCAGAAGTAAACTCGCAAATGTGAGAAAAAAAGTCAGAATTGTGAGATAAAAAGTCGCAATTACCTTTTATATTTTTCATTCTATGGCGGAAACAAGCTTCCATAGATATCTGTCTATACAGATGCACAAACAATATTAAACTATACAAATAAAATAGTACTGAATTATGTGTGTTACAACTAACCCCTCTGTCTGTTACAATTAACCCCACATATGGGGTATGTTTTAACATTTGCATTTCTGTCACTTTCAGTGCAACTGTACCGAAAATGGTAGGTCCTAGAAAGCAAAAAGTTTAAGCGTTGAGATGTGTATGTTGCTTGTGTAAAAAAAATATTAATCTAACCTAATTATTTTTTAATTAATTGAGCCAAAACCAAAATGCGTTTAGGTTGTGCCCGCTCTCCCCTACATTTAAAATCTTGATCCTTACGCATGTGCGATTTTCCATACGAGGCTAAACGTATATGGCAGCAATTAAAAAAAGTGCACATTTCTTAAGGGTGTGAGGCACTTGGTGTAACATTACTAAAATATTAACTTTACCAGGAAGCCAAAGTAATGAAAGTTATTGAAAGGATATGAAAAGGGCATTTCAACGTTGACCACCTGTCTACACCCAGTCTGTGTAAGAAAGAACACCAGAATTCATAGAACTCAATGACAAGTCCTGTGACCTGCCAACTTTAAATAATAACATCAACAATAAATTAAAGAGGAGTGGATTTAAACATCTGACATTTTTGTGGTTATTAAGATTATGCCACAAATTCTGGTGATTGAGATTGACTTGTTGGTGCCAGAATATTCCTTTAACTTAATAAGAGCTCTTTTTGTCAATGTCAGTGAATTTAGGACACGCTTTCTTGTCTCAGCAAGTGTTAATAAAACACCAACGAACCGCCAAGATTCTCAATATCCTGGGAGCAATGTTGTGGAATGGACCAGCAACCCTCAATGAATTAAGAAAGCTACAACTATTCAAAGGCACCCTGAGAATGACCTGTTCCTTGACCCAGGGGGAATAAAGAAGGTCAAGGGGCCCTTCAAGACGAGAAAGACCTCATGGCTTCGAGGTCCTGAAGAAAGACCACTGATAAAGCGTCCAGAAAGTCAATCTCTTAAAGGGATTGTTAACCTAAAAATTTTAATTCTATCTTAATTTACTCACATCACACATAGAATTATTTGGAACACAAAAGAAGATTTTGCCAATACAGAAAGCCACCAGGGTTACGTGTTGTTTTGGACTCCATTGACTTTCACTGTATGGACAAAAACAGAAACATTCTACAAAATATATTTTGTGTGTGTGTTTTGCAGAAGAAAGCAATACCTGTTTGGAACAAAACAAGTTTTAATTTCTAGTAAACTTTCCCTTAAACTCACCAGACCTGAATACGGCAAGTGGTCGTACTTAAGGTTTTAGTGAAATTTGTTTGGTTGTCTGGAAAATGGCTTATATGGATCATGGAGAGGAGTATGAGATCTATTAGGTAGGTTTAATCCTACACTAACCAAGCATGAAGAGCATGTAAAGTCCTAATCTGTGCAAAGTAGGGTTTAGGCAAGAAGGAGTGAGAAGCACAAAAGAAAAACGAGGGGAATGAAAGTGAAGCACGGAAGAATCAGAAAGTAATTACAGTCACCCTACTATTCACATAATCTTCTTTGAATCAAAATAAAGGACAACTTGAGGATACAAACCGAAACAGGATATGCCTGACTAAGTGGAAAAAAAGACAACAAGAGCTCATATAACAAGCGAACACAAGTCATTTCCATTTTCAGCGTGGCTGACAACAGAACAAACAAATCTCAGATCCAAAATTGCTGAAGGTGTGTATGCAGCACAATTGGTTCAGAACAGAGCGAACAGGAGTGGCCTAGTGACATGCAGGGCCTCTAGAAATAAATGATGCAAAGTGAAGCCTTTGTCTGATCCAAGTGAACCACACCACTCAGAGAATAGGACATTCAAATGGCCACACAGGCCCATTGTTACGGCCAAGTTGAGTGGGGTCCTATATCTCACAAGGTCTGGCCAGAGCCGAAAGGCTCGTAAGAGTCATTGCCATGCTGCGATCTCTCTCAAGTCCCATTAACGAAGTGTTCATCCAATTCTGCCAAAGACAACAGAGATCCAAGTAGGGATGCACCGATATGACAATTTTGGCCGATACCGATAACTGATAATTCTTTATATTTGAAAGCCGATAACCGATATTTTGGCCGATAAACCTAAATCCAAATTTTTAGACAATTTTTGATTTTCCTCATTAAAAGCTAAGATACAAACACAATTATGATGTTCCTATTTTAATGTTGTGTAGCCGATATGACAGACTTGCGCGTCACATTTTGCACTTTAACTGGATTTTCCTTTTTTAAAGTGATTTAAATCATATTTCAAGCAATTTAAAAGCATTATGTTGAACAGTGCACATCTAAAGTGCCTCAACTGAAGGAAATAATACATTATTTATCGGCTTTAACAGATATCGGCTAAATGTTCTTGTTGGGCTGATAACGATAACATTAAAAATGATCATATATCGGCCGATACCGATAATGTGGCCGATATATCGTGCATCCCTAGATCCAAGTTGTGTGCAATACATTTCCACAGAATGCCGAGGCTTAGCTCTGAGCTTGAGCAAGTCAGCTGTGAATTATATAAAAAGGTTTTATTTTAAGGTTTTATTTGTCACATAAATATCTGGCATGGTGGTAGCTAAAAGTTTTTAGTATTTCAAATCTTTTAGTGAAAAGCATCTTCTAAAGTGGAGCAGCCTTGCATTTAAGTTCTAGTTCTTGGACTATTGCCATGTTTATATTCCAAAAAAAATTGAGAACAGAAAGATGGGAAAGGGACTAGAAAGTGCTGAAAGTTTGAAGCATGACAAAAACGATAGAAAATACTTGTTTATGACCCAACTTTGAGGAAGAAACACTAGGAGGGAAGCCCAAACTGTAGACTGCAGTGACTATTACCATGTTTATATTCCAAAACATGGAAAACAGAAGGATGGAAAGGGGACTAGAAAGTGCTGAGAGTTTGAAGCATGACAAAAATGACAGAAATTACTTCAATGTTTATGACCCAACTTTGAGGAAGAAACACTGGGAGGGAAGCCAAAACTAGACTGCAGTGCAGACTATGTTTAGACCTGCATCAGATGCGGTTTGCAACTAGATTGCAGCAGATAGAATATTTATAAATTTTTTATCTATATGGACATTATTATTAAACAACTCAACAAATTTCCCTGCTTTAATCAATTCATAAATGTTGTCCACTAGTAGAGCCAAGACCGATATATTGGCAGGCCGAATATTATCGAGACCGATGCTAGGCATTTTCCAAACTATCGGTATTGGCAGTTATAATGGCCGATAAACGAATATTTAAATAAAAACATACGAAACACGCTTGAACCATGTCATGAGTGTTGGAGTTGTATAGTTGTCCACAGAGGGCACTCTACACCATTCCTGTTGGCAACACTCGTTGAGTTGGTCACGATATCTGCCTACATTGCTAGAAAAACAATTAAAAGAACATCCCCATCAGTTCTCTTAACTCAAATAAGCATGACAAAATTTGTGACCATCATGTCCAGTTTTGCTGCTGTTAAATAAGCCAAGAGTGAAGCGGAATTAGTTAGTAATAATTACGTTACGTTGTTACAGTGTAGTTGGCTGACTGTCCTTTTAACTTTTGACAATGTGACTGAAGTATTTCTTTAATAGCGCGTGGTGGTTATAGCAATATGAGACGCATCATCTCTCCTTGGCCTGTTATATTGAAAGTGAATGTTTTACAATTTGCAGTATGATGTAATCCATTGCTAAATTATGGCTCATCATAGACTAGCTAACCATAAAGCTAGGTAATGCCACTATCATCAGTCGTGACAATAAAAGAAACAAGTTTCTTTTTAAAATGCATCATCAAATTTTAGTTAAAACTCATAAATAACTAAAATAACTAATGTTAGGGAAATCCGTTAATGTTTTGTTGCATGTTTCTGAAATAAAAAAAGATTAAATTAAAATATCTGCCGATATATCGGAATATTGGATTTTAAAACCAAAAAAATATTTTGTAGCGGTATCGGCCTCCACTACCATTTAAAAGGAGAGTATGTTTATATATATATATATACTTTTATTCATCAAGGATGCATTAAATTGACCTGGAAAGATTGAACAGATATTTATAATGTTACATAAGATTTCTATTATTAGATAAATGCTGTTTTTTAAGTTTCTTTTAATCAAAAAATCCTGAAAAATAAGTATCCTGGTTTAAATGATGAACTGTTTTCAACATTGATAACAACATTTCCTAAGTTCCAATTCAGCATATTATTCATTTCTTATCACATTTTAAAATATATGAAAATAGAAAACAGTAATTTTAAATTGTAATAATCTTCTATGACCTTTGACCCAATAAATGCAGCCTTGGTTGAGCAAAAGTGACTTCTTTCAAAATATTATAAAATCATACCAATTCCACACTTTTGAGCAGTAGTGTTTATAAATGGCAAGACTGATCTGCATTGTTCATCAGTGTAACACAGTCTAGTGTGATGTGTGCAGTGCTGGTGTGGGGTAACCCCCAGCTGTCCCGGGACCACCCTTTAACCAGCGGAAACAATTACGACTCCCAGTGGTGTCTCAGCTTTCTACTCATTAACAAACATGAGCTGTGGAGGACACAGCAGCCGCAATCATTTTGATTGACTGGCCGGAGTAACCCTGCGCCAAACACACACACCCTACACCTGCACCCAGGCACGTGGCTCTGCAAAAGAGGCGGTTTGTTGATGGCACAGTCAGACAAAAGGGAACACATGCCACACCCACCCACCCATGAATGCCTCCATAAACAGAAGGACAGAACACAGATTAACACACGTCTTGTTTATTATCCCTCAATATCAGTGCCATTTTCCAGCCTGATCTCGAACTACAAAAAGAAATGCTTCATTCACAATACAGCATAAAGAGAAAGTCAAACCTTTAACTAAGGGTACACCTCAAATGAGTGACAGTCCTGTAAACCTGACTGGACTCAAAGGCCGTACAACCAAACAAATGTACACTGTCAGTGATGAGTTACAAATGAAATGATGCACTGGAAGGCACTTATTCTCTAAAAACAGTCTGGTTTTATGCACTAAAGACAATTACTGAATGCTCACAGAGAGCTCAATAGACTTAATTAATACTGAGAGCTTTATTGCTAGACTTTTTTTACCCAGAATTGTGTTTTTGTGCCCTGACTTGCCTTGATTCAATCCCAGTCAATGAAACTCCTATTATTAAATCACAAAACCTAACAATATACAATCTAGAGACTACATTTTAAGTTGTTTATTTAGTTCTCCCAAAAATAATCCATCATCATTTACTCACCCTCATGTCATTCCAAACCTTGTATGACTTTCTTTTGTCTGTGGAACATAAACAAGAACATTTTGAAGAATGTTGGTTACCAAAAAGTTCCGATATATTAGGGCTGTGTATATCACCAACAATGTCACGATACTGAATACGCATCACGATACTAAAGCCACAATACGAATTACGTATCACGATACATATCAATTTGGAATTTATTTTGAGCTGAGTTTAGTAACAGTGCTACAACAATTGTGATAACTGAAAAACAATTTAATTTTTTGTCATAAAAATTAGTTAAATAAAAATGCTGAGAATGGCTATTCCTTAAAGTCTGCCTCAATATGTGAAATGACAATTATAGTGACACTGAAGCATGTCTACACTGCTCAATGACTAAACAACTTAAATCATTCCATAAAAGCAAAAACGGTAACAACTTAAATTTAACATAGTTTTCTCAGCAATTTGGTCTTAAGTGTTCAAATGTGCACCAAACAAAGTCATTTCTTCTATGTTGAAATCATTTTAAATTATTACATTTTCAGATTTTTATGCAGAAACAACAATTGATTGACATGCTCAAGGTAAAGAGAAGAGAGTGACAGCAGAATATCTCAAAACGCTAATGCTTATAACCAAAATAACCAACTGTGTTTAGAGGATACTTACCAAGACCGAAATTTAACATAATTTTGCGTGTTTTAGTCCGTTAAAGCGATATAATCACGCGAGCTGTGTGTGAGGCGGCTGACTCTAGTCTAAATGCACGCAGCGAAAACCAACTCTCAGAGAGCGTGCAAGTACTGAACAGTTTAAAGTCATTTGAATATTTAAACCGGTAAGACTTAAAGACGCGCAAATGGTAAACTTTAGTCACGATGCAATGCTGACCCGATTAAGCAAGTGAATATTCCCTCATGTCCCGACTCCTAAACGCGAGCGTGTAGTTTCACCGGCTGCTGCAGCGCTGGATGCTTGCCTTGAGCAGCCGTTTGAGAGACGAGAGAGCAGACGCAGCACCATTGAACTCGCGCTGTTCCTGAAATTGCGTCTCACGTTTTCAAACTACTGATTTGATTTTATAATACAAAATAAAAGCTTAAGGGGAATCAATGTTTGCAATGTATGTAAATAATAATAATTATGCGCAATACCCGCGACGAAATTCGAGCCCTGCCTGAATTGGCTTCATTCAAAAGCACAACAGTATCGATACGCGATACGGCAGCTGCTGTATCGATACGCGCATCGCCAGGAGTTCATGACGATATATCGCTGTATCGATATTTTGAGCACAGCCCTACTATATGGACCAAAAAAAAACTTAAAACATCTTATTTAATGTTCCACAGAAATAAGGTCATGATGACAGAATTTTCATTTTTGGTTGAACTATCCATTTATACTTAAATCTAAGCAGTTTGATGCTAACAGGGGTGGCATGTAACTTGTCATAGTGTGCAGTTGCTATAAGACCCAGAGTCGAGGATCTAAAAATCACAAGATGTTTCCCGTGAGGCTGAATTTATTGTCATGATATCTGAATAAAATCAGGAAAGAATCAGATGATACATATTAATAGCAAAAGTTCAGGTTGATTTCAGTCTGAAAGGGTTAGTTCACCCAAAAATGAAAATTCTATAATCGTTTACTCACCCTCAAGTTGTTCCAAACCTCTATGTGTTTATTTATTCTGCTGAACACAAAGGAAGATATTTGGAAGAATGTTTTAATCAAACAGATCTTCGATCCCCATTGACTTCCATAGTACAGTATGTATTTTTTCCTAGTATGGACGTCAATGGGGATTGAGTCTGTTTGATTAAAAAAATTTCCAAATATCTTCCTTTGTGTTCATCAGAATAAATAATCACATAGAGGTTTGGAACAACTTGAGGGTGAGTAAATGATGAAAGAATTTTCATTTTTGGGTGAACTATCCCTTTAAAGGGATACTTAACATGACAAATGCAACAATCTCAGTTACAATATCCTAAAATGTAAACAAGGCTTTGTTATTAGGGAAATTATGCACAACTGTTGTTGAAGTTGACCACAACACCTTATATTAAGAGTCAAAGCAGGACCTCTACCCCATATGAGGGCACAATCTGCTCAGTCTGAGAGGAATACAAGTCGAGTCAAGTGTGGAAATCCATCACTCATGATGCCCCCGCAGTGCACACAGTGTATATTGCCCTATAATGGAGAACAGGCCGAGACTGATGAAAATGTGGAGAGACATGGGCTTTCGAACTCAAGAGAACTGAGTATGTGTTCTCAGTACGTGGTTGTCCGCTGATGGGCATATAAAAAAGGCTTTTAGGTCTTGAATGCATGATTAGTGAAAGACAGGGACCAAACAATAGACTGCCAGCCTTATTTCCTCATTACCCATCATCACCATTATAAGGTGGGATTGGATGGATAGTCTCCCAAAAATAAAAATCTCTCATTATTTACTCACCCTCCTGCTGTCCCAGGTGAACACAAATATTGCCAGAAAAAAAATCTATGTGGGTCCATAATATATGCAAGGGTATATTTAACCCATAAATGTATGCTTTTAAAAGGCGTTCATAACCCATATGACTCCAATGGATCAATCTTCTGAAGAGACAATATACAGTAGGTGTATGTAAGAAAAATACTAATATTTCAAATATTTTTTAAAGGGATAGTTCACTTTGAAATTCATTTTTGGTATGTTTTAGCTTACCTTAAGGGCATTCAAGATGTATGAGTCTTTGTTTTCCGCAGTAGTTTCAATTTTGATATTTTTAGGTCAAACCGTTCTTGTCTGTTAGTCATATAATGCAGGTCTATGGTCACCACCTCAAAGAGCATGCACAGAGAAGTCCACATTAAACATGATTTAATGACTCGTACATGTAAGTACAGATTGATGGCCTAAGACATGAAATGAGAGGTTTGTGTGCAAAAACAAACAGTATTTATATAGTTTTTACCACTTGTAACCACAGCCATGTCCAACTGATCTGAGGGTGTGGGCGCTTTGTGGCTGTGGTTACAAGAGATAAAAACGATATAAATACTGTTTATTTTCTCACACAAACCATTCATTATGTGTCTTAGGCCATCATTGTGTATTTACATCTACAAGTCATTAAATCATGTTTAATTTGGACTTTTCTGTGCATGCTCTTTGGGTAGACCTGCATTATATGACTGACAGACAAGAACGGTTTGACCTAAAAATGTCAAAATTGAAACTACTGCAGAAACAAAAACACATACATCTTGGATGCCCTTGATGTAAGCTAAAACATACCAAAAATTCATTTCAAAGTGAACTATCCCTTTAAACAATCACATCTGACCAACTGTCATATGCATGTCTAAGCACATTGTAAAGCTGAAGAAAAAAAAAATCAAACATGCATGCATGCCATGAGGATGAGAAAATGAGAGAATTTTCATTTTTATATAGAAACAAGGGAAAATAACAAAAAAAGAAAAAAAAGCTAAACACACTCACGATGACTTAAAAAAATTTAAAATTTTAAAATAAAATTTTAAAAGTTACATTAAAATATTGCACCGTTATTCATTAAAATCTGCTGTATACAATTATTATTATTATTATTATTATTATTTTGTCTAACTTACTGTTAAATGACTCTGAAGAAGCACTGATAGTGAAACATTGTTGGGAAGCCGGTTAACTCGCTCGCGCGCAGGCTGTGCTCTGGACTATCAAGCACAAGTGACATCATGACACAAAACACAACCGGCTTCATTATTTAAGAGGAAAGAACATCACAAGCAAATAATATGCAAATCTTTCGTTTTAATCCTTGAAGCTAAGCAACGAAAAAAAGTCAAGAAAAGCACATGCAAAAGTGTGTGCAACTCTTTGTTTCGCATTAGTTTTGGCGATTCGCCGGTCTGTGCGATCAGCCATTGATTCCTATAACAGCTCCAGCTCAGTCTTGAATGACACGGGGCCATTTCAATAAACAGTTTACCGTACATACAACCATCAGTCACATTTACCCTTCCGTAAACTGACCGGACAGCGGTGATAATACATCTCGTGTCACAACAACATAATCCATAAGCATGCACAATTTACACATTCATTAACATAATCCGCTGAAAGTCTGTTCTTACCTCGTATATGGTCTCATTGTTCATTTAAAACTCCACTGTTTTGTTTGGGTAGACTAGACATATGAATGAGCTTGATCTCAGCATTGCACAGACCCTATAGTCAGTTGACGTCATCACTTATTTCCACTCGACCAGAGCGAGCGAGTGCGCATGATCACACAAGGTAGATGTGCTGATGTCTAACGGGAGATGTAGGCGGTGGGTAATGTCAGGTACTACGAGTCAGATTAGTTTGTTTGTAGTGTGCAAACATTTATAGTTTCTGTATGGTTTGTATATTCACATGAAACAATTTGAAAATGTAAAATTAAAGTATAATAAATATGGTCTCTTACAAAAATAATGAAATCAAACATTTAAAAATATATTAAATATTAAAACAAAGTATAAAAAAATGATAGGCTATCTTTGTCATCTATATCTATATAAGAAAAATGTAAGCCTGCTTATAAATTTTGTTACTTGTGTTCCTTTTCCAGTCTTTGTTTACATTTTTAAAAAGTAGCATACAGGACAGTAAGCGAATGAGGGAGACATGCTCAATGGAAAATAAATATTCAGTTAGTAGTCAAGCAATATGGTTTTCACAAATGATTGTTTTTTAAACATTTACTCTATATTCTGATTATTTGGTTGCATTATTTGGGAGCATATTTTTTTAGCAAAGGTCAGAAATATGAGGAGCTAACAAGCTCTTTTTGTCATTTGTTATTAAATTATACCTCGCTTCTTTCCCTTGCTGTTTCTTAACTACAAGATTACCTTGTTTGCTATGGCTTTCCTTCCTGCTGCTCTGCCTCTTCCTTCACCATATTAAATTAAGGGGTGAAGTTGTGGGTATTTTCAGCTAGAAGGGAGCTGTTGTTTCCTCAGGGTCACACGACGCTACAGGGTGAATCACTGGATGCTGTAAGAAGATGGTCTCTCTCACATGCATTGTACAAAGCAGATGCTTGAGGCACTTTCATATCTTTCACAATTTGGTGTGTAAGTAATGTGACACTTTAAATTGTTTTTCTCATTTTCTGTGTTCTTTATGGCCAGAAGGATAATGGCTCCCAGACGTACAGGCACCCGGAGCTTCAACGCATCCAGCCTTTGTGCATTCTGGACAGGATAAATCCATGAAGAAGACACGTGGGAGCCTGGGGTTTTCCACATATTGAAAGAAAGACCCAGAGGAGACAGTGAATGTCTTCAGCTTTTTCTTAAAATACAAACATTAAAGGAGGGCCTTCATGAAAAGTTCAAGGAGAGATTTTATCAGGTTAATGGTCTTTGATAATGGTTGATGAAGTGGAAGCTATGATTTATACATCCCAGATCAGATCAAGCACCATGGCTTGTGGACCTGGTTTCTCTTAAACAGCACATGAAAAGGGAATGAAAAAGGGAATGATCTATCCATCCATCCATCCATCCACCCATCCACCCATCATCTATCTATCTATCTATCTATCTATCTATCTATCTATCTATCTATCTATCTATCTATCTATCTATCTATCTATCTATCTATCTATCTATCTATCTATCTATCTATCTCTATCTATCTATCTATCTATCTATCTATTCGTCTATCTGTCCATCTGTCCATCTGTCCATCTGTCCATCTATCCATCTGTCCATCTATCCATCTATCCATCTATCCATCTATCCATCTATCCATCTATCCATCTATCTATCTATCTATCTATCTATCTATCTATCATCTTTCTATCCATCCACCCACCATCCATCTATTTATCCATCCATCCATCTATTTATCCATCCATCCATCTATTTATCCATCCATCCATCTATCCATCTATCCATCTATCTATCTATCTATCTATCTATCTATCTATCTATCTATCTATCTATCTATCTATCTATCTATCTATCTTATCTATCTGTCATCTATCTATCTATCTATCTATCTATCTATCTATCTATCCATCCATCCATCTATCCATCCATCCATCCATCCATCCATCCATCCATCCATCCATCCATCCATCCATCCATCCATCCATCCATCATCGATCCATCTATCCATCTATCATCCATCTATCCATCCATCTATCATTATCCATCCATCCATCATCTCCATCCATTCATCTCTATCCATCCATCATCATCCATCTATTCCATCAATCCATCTATCTCATCCATCGATCTCATCTATCTATCTATCTATCTATCTATCCATCCACCCATCATCCATCTATTTCATCCAACCCACCCACCCACCCATCCACCCATCCATCCATCCATCCATCCATCATTTCCCTGAAAACCTGTGAAGTCACATTTGAAAACCCATTTAGCCACTTATCAGCTATTGCCATTTTCAAGATAACTAAAACAACTTTACAGTTTTTTTTTATTCGCTTTGGTACTATTTTCACAAGTAAGATGTACATTTTCAAAACTCTTAGTGCTAATATCACAACAGATCATCAAAAGCACACTTTTTCAAACATTTCATCATGTTTTCAACTGTGTTAGTACAATTCACACAATCTCAAAGTATCATTTTCACAACACAAAATAAGTGTTTCATCTACATTATTGTTTCATTCACAGTAACTGCCTTTCATAAAGCTCTTACTATCAAACTTTTGATTTGCATCTCTTTTTGTTCAGTTTAATACTTTTGTCTATTATTTAATCCAACGGATCTTAATGGTTAATCAATTAATCATTTGGTAAACCTATAGATTTTCATTTCAGCAATATACAGTATATGGATTTTGAGAACTACAGAAATAAAATGTGTGTTTGAATATTTACTAAATTACATGTAAACACACATGATAATTAGCTAATTGATTTCACATAGTGGTAACCACAATTGGCCACTAAATACAGTAACATTCATTGTGATGTGGACGAGAATCTATGGCCAAATGCTCAGGACAGGCTTGATCCAAATTAGTTACATTTCATTATAGAAAATATACCTATGTTACAATTATATCTGAAAAATAAAAACTATAATTTGCCTAAATGATTGTAGAGGATGTATTCATTGATCCTTCACTTGATTACATATATGCTGGATATTTGGAAATTATAGATTATGTAAATGTTGGGTACTAGTGTACTGCCAAATGTTACAGTAAAACTGTGTAATCTTTCTTTTATAGTACTGTATTCATTTCAGCACTTCTAAGGCCGATTTGAAACATGTATCTTGCATTGTTTGCTGTTGGATGAACTGATTGTTAAAAGTACTAAATTGAAAGAAGATCATTATTGTTGTGTTTCAGTGATTAAACCAAATGTTCTCATTACATATTACAATAATCTTGTGTTTGAAATAATGATTATGTGGACTGAAAACATGTGCAACTGACTGAAAGCATTACATCAGGTTTTGAAAGAATGACTAGCTGCGTTACAAGTGTGATCAGTTTAGATTTTGGTACTAAGAGTTTTGAAAATGTACACCTTACTTGTGAAAATAGTACCAAAGCGAATAAAAAAAAACTGTAAAAATCACAAGAGATTACTGATGTATTTTATGTCATAGAATAAAACATGAAAATACTGTAAATTGGTATAGACATTCAAACTCATATTTCCAGTGGCATGGTTCAGAGTGGACTGAATGAGAGGAGGAGGGATGGGACTAAATTCGATTTCTTGGGAGCAGCTCGATTACCAAAAGTCAGCTGTTTAAGCCAGTCAATTGATGAGTTACATGGATCCACATTTAAAGAGAGATGTGTATCTTTCGTTGCCATTCACTTGACAGCTCAGACCGCTGAGCAGCTGTGTTTACCTCCTTTAATGGAATTTAATATAGAGAGAAAGAAAATACCTACCTTTAATGGACCAGATCCCCCCTGAGGTTGTTCCAACAGTTACGTGTTTCCCCATCAGCATAAAGCAGAGTCACACCGGGTCTCACGTTGGGTCTCAAAAGTCCCAGTCCAGTTTGTCAAATCCCAGAAGAACTGAGGTCGAGAGGTCAAGAAGTTTTTGTAATAAATCACAATGTATTAGCAGTGACAGTTTAACATCATACATTGAATGATTTATGGTTTGGACTCTATAGGTGGCATGACACTTTTGTAAGGTTTATTGGTCAAATCTTTGTCTAAACACAAAACCAAAACTTTTACCACAGCGTGAGGCCTGGGAAATAGCTTATAACTCACAAACACCAGATGGGATTTGTTGATTCAGGTTTATTAAATTATGATGAGTTTAGTGATAGCCTGTAATCTTGAGGCAAATAATGTATTAGCTGTTCAGACAGCACTGTTGGCTCATTGTTCATTTTATTTAAATTATTAACAGAACTCGGCAGAGTATTATTTGTCTCAAAGAATTGAGGCATGTTTATATGAAACCAGCTGTGCTTCGGTAAGTAAGACTATTTCTGCAGACACATCTGTGTGGCAGAACACCTGTATGAGAGATCAAAGAGCAGGATCTTACCTCAGAACCAAAGCCATCATTTCACAGCACTGTGGACAGGTGTTTGCGCACAGAAGAGACGGAGAAAAAAAAACAAGATTAGTGCATATAAATACTAGCATTAGGAACACTGTGTTGAAATTGTGCTTACCACTATCACAAGCGCACCGGTCCTCCTTCCCTGCTACTCTTCCTCAATCACACTCTGGACTACAATTCCCAGCATCCCTCCTGGTTTCTTACTTGCCCTCATTCAGCCATCAAACACACCTGCCTTTGGTCATCAACATATCAAGACACTCATATAAAGCTAACCCCTCGCCCTCATTGTCTGGTCTTGTTTGTGAGAAAGGACTCTTACCTGCATCCCCTAACCTCTTTTCTCTTCTCCTTCGTGTCTTCGGCTTGTTCACCTGTGTGAGTCAATAGAGGGAATGCGTGTGACGTCACCTCCGGCCGGAGTGCCACAGTTTCTCACAGTGAGTGGCAAAAAGACTGAATGGCTGTATATGTTTCAGCGTGAATGCCACGAAAACAAACACAACACATATAAAGTGGGAAAGAGCTTCGCGATTGACTGTACCAGACTAAAATCGGAGGTATATTTTTTTACAGACTGCTATAGAAAGAGGAGCAAATGGATCGCTGCAATTCACAGAAACAACTGGACTCCAGTCAGCGAAAGGTGGATTTGCAGTTATCATTTTGAGTCAATATGCTGAATTTAGCTGTAAAACCATACCCATATATTTTTGTATTGTTATATATATATTAACAACTCATCAATTAAATATGTATCATTCCATATTCTGCATTATTGGATGTTTTTTTTAATAAACACTGACTAAAAAAACTATAAAGTTTTAGGGCTGGATGATATGATGTATATATAGGCTATATATAACACTGATATAAGTAATCACCCAGATTTAAACCTATATTGTATTTATATAAAACATTCACAGGCAAATTTGCTTTATGTTTAGGTCTATATTGCTTTTATTTCCCCGGTGTCGAAATCAGGCAAACATAAATGTCAGGCAACACGATTCCTGGCTGCATGTCAATAATATCCATGGATCACGATTTTTAGTAAGTTGTAAGGAACACTATATTGAGTCCAACACTTTAATTTAAATTGATAAAATTGTTCGTTTTAGTCGCATTTTCGCAGTTTCCCCTATTAAATCCAGTCACGCAGCAGATCTTTTGCCACTCGGTCAGGCTGAGAGGGGGTTGTTCCGCGGGAAGTCACGTGAATGCATTCCCTCTACCAGCATCAAGAAGAGGTGTGTATCTGTATATTGGACAACTCTCTTCTCTTTCACGATTACCAGCACCTACATCTTCACAAACTGCTATATTGTAAATTGCTTACTAGTTTTTACAATGCTGCAGTAAAGTTTTCTACTACCATGCCGCTATTAATTCAAGGTGAAATTAAACTTGACCCATATTACTACTTTTATTTAATGTTTACTGCACTTCTGCAAATACTTAGGTATTCATCAGTGCATATTTTAAAGAAGAAATCTTTGTGGGTAAATTGTTAATCAATACTGAAATATTGAAGGTTGCATAAAACAAACCTGACATATCACTCAAAATATGAATACCATTGTAAAACAGATTAAGGCAAGACTAGATTTTACTACTGTTGCTCAAATATTTGAATTTTGTACATATTAACCCTTGTGCATCCTTATGGACATTTTTGTCCTTTTCAGTTTTGTTTTTTTGATCACTTTGCCTGTGTTAAAGCTAACTGCAAAAAAAAAATGACAGGTGTGTATTTTTATTGGAATTTTACTATTTCACTGTCATTTTCGTAAAAAATATTTTTGCATTAGGTAAAAAAATACTCCCTCTCAGCACCTTTTGGACAAAAATGTCCCCATTGAAACCCATTAAAACTGCAATTTTTAGTCCCCGGTTCAGTTAACTATAAAATTATGCAATCTTTGTTAAGAGGCTTTCATTCTGTTGCGAGGCTTCAAATATTTTATTTTTTACCATTTTTTTATCAGATGGTGTCATTTTTTTAAAGTTTGGCCTATAAAACAAATAATACTTTATTTCCCTGTTTTCTGCTTCAGCATATTATAGAGCCAACTGGATAAATAATGCAACGATATTTGTGTGGGTGTGTTGGCATGGATGTCAGAGTGTGGTTAGTATGTGTGTTATAAAAAAATATGTGTGTGTGCGCGCATGTGTGTGTTTGTAATACTAGAGAGAAAAACTGCAAATAACAAATCCAATCACTGTGAGCACCAGTGGGGTTTTGCTGGCACCCAATGGGAAAAATATGTTACTACAGCCAAACAAACTGTTACCGAAAGCTCATTTTTTGAGATTTATTGCAGTTTTGAGTTGAACCTGATTTATAAAATATTTTATGTAAAATATTTTTTTAAATAATTTTCATAAACTTATACTTATATAACTTTTTTTTGGATTTACTTATTATTATTTTTTTACTTCAGTAATAATCTGCAAAGGGTCTTCTTTAAAATGATACCAAACTTAAGTCTGTGCTCCGAAGCATCACATTCTTTTTTGACATAGACATTTTTGTTCTCTATGCAACTATGTGTAACTTTTTTTAATTGATGCACAAGGGTTAATGAAAAGCGTCTGCAGTTCATTTATATGTGTATATTATGTTTTAAAACATCCAATCTCCTAAATGTCCCAAACATGCAGTTGTTGTGTTGCAGTTGTTACCTGCTGGTAATCGGATATACAATTATTTTATTTTTGATTTTGATTTTTTTATGTCCAAAATAACTAGAGTCCAAAGTAAACAACACAGTCAAATTGAATGTGGCATTTCATGTGTTTAAACCACAACTTGTATTCTCAGAGTGTTGGACACATACTTCACATACCGTTCCATGTGTTGTATTTCTCCATGAAGGTTTTAGTCTTGGGCAATAGCTTGTGTAAGAGGTCACTGATAAGAGGGGTTGTGGGAGACAAGAGAGACCTTTCCACCTCTGCTGGACTGAGTTATCATTCACTCACCAAAGAGGAGAAAACTCGTGTCGTGTGTGGATTGGTGATCTGCATCCTGTCAGTTCTCAGGCTGAGCTGAGGATTTGGATTCATTTCTCAAATGTCTTAAAAATAACTCTATCCCTATTTCTGATCCCTTCACAGTTAACAAACTATACACTAAGCTGTAAAAAACAACAACATTTTAATGCAATAAATCATTCCTTAATTGTAACTGACCTTAATTTATCTTTTAAAACCTCAAATTATAAAACACTACTTAAAGTAGCATACTTGTATAATTTATAGTGAAAATACAATACAATACATTTTACATTAAATATTAATACTAGATTACACCCAATTGTCATTCATCATGCAAAGAATTTTTTATTGTTTTTTACCTTTTAATTTTTTGGAATATTTTCTTTTTTGTTATGTGCAATGGGATGTTTTGACACCTCTTTGTGTATTTACTGCATAATTAAAGGAGTCATAACCTAGTATTACCTTGGATACCCACACTCTATTATAGTCTTTCAGGCCCTTCTAAAAAAGAAAAGTGGAAAAAATATAAACACAGAGGTCCTCTACCCTTATTTCTGAATGCATTATTGGCTCGCAAGGTCTGATGCGATATTCTGGCTGTCGTGGACGGTCAATGAGGGCCGCGTTGATTGGTGGCAGGAAGGAGGGGGCTTGACACGCACGTATACTTCAGCATATCATTCCAAAAAGACCGCGACCATCGGACGGAATTCTACCATATGTGTTTGAGCCAGACTCTGAACTAGAGCTGGAAACGGAAGATAGAGTCAATGGAAGGACATTTACATCAACATGTCTCTGAATGGTAAAGACAATCATTTTGACTGAGACATACATTAACATCAGTAACGAGCTAAAACGTTTATGCTATTTTCTCCCACATAAGTTTACCTTTTATTTAATGTAAGTTAGATTACATTAACGGAGATGTAGTCTTACTTTTTTATCAGCTTACAGTGGTTATAGAGATCAATGTTTGCAACATTTGACACTTAAAATGTATATTACAATTGGCAATTCAATTATTTTCATTTTAAAATATAAAGAACTTGTAAGCCTAAAAAGTATTTTTAAAGTATTTCTGTAAAAGGCTAGGGACAGAAAAATGAACATTTCCGTAGAATGGCCCATATGAAATAAAAATGAATGATGTATCTGAATCAGAGAGATAAGACTTAAAGTCCCTATAAAGGCAATTCTACAAAAAAGTTCTAAACACATTATAAATATTATATATGTAGGCTATTGCTAAAACATCTTACAAAGCCTGAGAACTGTGAAGTACTGAAATGTGCAATTAGACCGTTAAAAAAGGCTCTGGTATCAGCTATATCACCGTCGACAGCTTTCACGCGAGTGGGCGTGGCTTCCACGCAGCCAGCGAACACGCCCACAGGAGTGTAATTCTGAAAAGGCAGAGAGAAAAGTCATGAATGAAATTATTCAAGGTAGGGCCTGCAGTGTTCACTCTCGCGTCTTTTGCGCGCTCAAGTTTCGTTATTTTAAATGTTAAGCGCACGATTTGTGCAGCCGCGTTTCCGAAGCGTCCAATGGCAGCGTGCGCGTGACAAGAACCAGACCGAAACGCGACCGGCCGGGAGAATGCGGCGCGCCTTGCGTTTTTGGCGCTATGTGAATGGTGCCCATAGGCTACCCTAATGAAAACCTTAACTTGAATATGAACCTTATGCCTAATAATGAAAAACGACACTTGCATTAAAGTAAAAACAGCAGCGTAAATAGGCTACCTCGCTGCTTTTACATTGTCAAGTCAAGTCACCTTTATTTATATAGTGCTTTTTACAATACAGATTGTATTAAAGCAGCTTCACAGTGATAACATGAAAATAATACAACACAGATCAATAATATTGTTGAATATTAAATGTCCCCAACTAAGCAAGCCAAAAACCAAGGCAACAGTTGCAAGGAACCAAAACTCCATCAGGTGACAGAATGGAGAAAAAAACCTTGGGAGAAACCAGGCTCGAGTCGGGGGCCAGTTCCCCTCTGGCCAACGAAGGAACAGTGTGTGATTCGGGCAGCATTACTAATCAAACTGGACCGAAACATTGAAGTAGCCTATTTGTCCATTTCCATCTGTTTGGAAGACAAAATCACGCCGCGGTATGTAATCCTTTACTTTTAATATTAGGGCAGCACGCAAACATGCCAAATATAATGTAAAAGACACCTTCCACTGGAATGCATTTTTGGTTTTGTTTACAAAATGTGTACAAAAAGCAAAGACAAATGTAGTCTACATATCGGGAATAGTGCCATTCATTCCCAATGGAGATTTGAAAATCTTAAAGGAAAAGTTCCCCCCAAAAAATAAAAATAAATAAATAAACAATAATAATAGTAATAATAATAATAATTGTATCACCCTCATGACATCCCAAACATGCTGTTATTTTTTCCCCGTGGAAAATAGTCTGGGGTTTTTTGTTCTTTTTTGGAGCATGATGGCCCTTGGTCATTAGGCACTTTGACTGTAGGCCTATGGCTAAGATACTCCATAATTATTATTCTAAATAGTTGCGTTAAAAAATAAAGAAAATGGGATTGAAAAGGCATATAATGACATAAGCATACTTTTGGAGTAAATTCTTCTTCTGAACACCAGCTCGTGTTTCTAAACTACTTCCCTTACCTATAAAGCTGTAATAATTGATGCTTTATTGCACTCTTGTGGTCATATTGGGTACTGCATGACCTGGAATATACACCCACCAAAAAGAATAATTTAGGAACATCTGTTCAATTTCTCATTAATGCAATTATGCTGATTAACCAATCACATGACAGTTGCTTCAATGCATTTAGGGGTGTGGTCCTGGTCAAGACAATCTACTGAACTCCAAACTGAATGTCAGAATGGGAAAGAAAGGTGATTTAAGCAGTTTTGAGTATAACATGGTTGGTGCAGAGTATTTCACAATCTGCTCAGTTACTGAGATTTTCACAGCACATTCATTTCTAGGATTTACAAAGAATGGTGTGAAAAGGGAAAAACATCCAGTATGCGGCAGTCCTGTGGGCGAAAATGCCTTGTTGATGCTAGAGGTCAGAGGAGAAATGGACCGACTGATTCAAGCTGATATATAAACAAACACAAACTGTTTTACATGGCAGCTTCATGTAATACCCCATTTGAGGCCTTGCTAAACAGTTCATATTATGGATTAGTTTTGCGATTTCTTTATGAACTTTTTGTTGCGTCAAACTATTATCTGCAAACTAAGTTATCGTTACACAATCTTTGCAGATATGGAGGATTTAACCATCAGGATTTCATCAATAAGTAGCCTAGCCTAACACCATGTGTGAGCTAGCAGAATTGAATTCCAGTAGTTTATGAACACTTTTTGGATGGCATTGGCAGCAGATTATTTTAAGTATAAACAACAGATAAAGTATAAACCTTTAAGTGTCCTTTAAAGCTACAATACCTAAGATTGGCATGTCGCTAGAGGGCGCTACATTCAAAACCATGTTCAAAACAACAACAACGGCTTTGCTTGATGACGACGTGGAGGAACGCGGAATGATGGGAACTGTTGTTTTCAACTCCACCGTGGATAAATCAGTCGGACGGGAATCGAAAATTAGTTGTCATGGATGAGGTAAAGTTCGATTTTTATAAATGTTGCGTTTAATGACATGCTTGTTTTTCAGTAAACTGAAATAGCCGCAAAAAAAGTCAGGTTTAAAAGTAAATTAGTTATCACAGATGTTACTGTACGAGTCACTGGACGAAGCTATGGTGGAGAGGGTTTGAAGTAAAATCGTTGCTAATGTATCCTGACTTCGCCCTATGCTGCAATATGCATTTAGTTTTGCATTCATTTACAGAAATCAGCTACTTGAATGACAATTACTGATGTTATTAGATTTTTCAGGTGATATTCTCAATTCATTCAGTTAACGGATGTTCTGAGGTAAAATTTTCAGACTGCAGACTCAGCAACGATTGTATTTAATTGTACAGTACAATCATAACATATAACACACATTATCTTCCTTTCATACTGGACTTTGTCCTAGACGTGGCGCGGCTCTTCTTGTCCGGCGTGCGACCCCCTTTACAGCCAACAGTTCACATTCCGAGAATAATTGAAAAGAATAATTCTGCTCCATTCCATAACAAATGCACGAAACAAGCTGACGTTTGTTGCTTGATAGACGCTAACGCACAACTACAACTTCCGCATTTGTCCAGGACTACACGTAGTACGAGCGGAAACCGAGGTAACGCGGATATGACGCGATTGACTGGCGACTCCCAGCTCACCCCTGCTCACACGCCCCGTTTCCTTGGTTAAAATCTCAATTTTCTCGCGATTTAAACATTGTTTGAAACATTTGGAATATTGTAAGTTATCATCTTAACTAAATATATAACACTTGCCTTGTGATTTTGGGATATTTTAATGCAAAAATCTTAGGTATTGCAGCTTTAATTTCATCTTGAACTAAATAAACAGTTGCGAACTCTTGCTATACATTTCTTTAACCACTAAGAGACGCCATTTAGCAGCTACTGGTATAATTCATTTACTCGTGTGCCAGGTTTCACAGACTAAAATGCATGTTTGAGTTGTCTTATCAGAAAGCAATTTCAAAGAACATATCTTAAAATATGTCAGTCAGTGCCATTGTTTTGTCTCAAAATGCACACCAGTAAGGTAGGAACATTTATTAATTATCTACAATGTGTTAAGGAATATTTATAAATTAACTACAATGTATAATTTAACTATGGTATACTCACACTTAATCTAAGCCCTGTCTATGAAACCAGGCCCTTGTGTTTTTACTATTATGCCACTTTTAATATTTTATAATATTTTATATTGCATATAATATTGTAGCCTATATATTTCAGCTTTAGTGTTTGTGTAGCATGCTTTTTTGCCACATTATTAACTTAATGTCTACCTCATTTTACTTAGCTTATATGTTCATCCTTTGTCCACATTTGTAGACAGATCATAAGTTAATGGCTGTTTTTAGCTATTTTGTCACAGCCCATGAAAACATTTATCTTATTTTGCAGATGGCTACAATAGTTGAATACAATATCCAGGTTATTTGCGTAGGAAAATGAAGAGTCATTTAACCAACATAAGGATGTAATGAGGCTGGGTCAGTTAGATAATGTTAACCATTGAAAAGGCTTTTATTACAAAGCTGGCCATCTCTTCTTATGAACAAATGAGCAAATGTTACAAGCACAATTGATGAAAAGAAGGCAAATTTGTTGTTGTACAGCCTGAATCTTTTAATTTTAGGGTGTTCCCTACGAGTCCTACTGCAGCTTGTAGATGTTCAGATGACAACAATTCTTGTACAGGCAAATGTATATCGCATATTGTATTTTGTTGTTTGCATATGTCTTTAGACAGCATTCATCCTTTTTTTCATGTGTGAACATGCAATGACCACATTGTTAACATTTATTAACTGGAATCTCTTACTTCTGGATAAAATAGAGCTTTTTTAAATTAATACAATTTTATATTGTATAAAATCTCTCTTAATTTCTTAGGAAAACTGATTGAACAGATTTTAAAGTGTGATTTTCAAGATGTAGGTGTTTTTTATTGTTATATATATATTTAAAAAATAATTATGCTAAATAAAAACTGATGTTCAGAATCTATCAAATTTCTTCTAATCCCTTTTAACTTCTTCTAGTATAAGTTTTTATATGTCCTAAAATGAACATCAGATTTCGCATTTCAAGACATAAAGCAGTTTTCATGGGTTTGAAGTTTTTTTCACCATGGTTTCTGTTTTTTATTTATGTTTTTCATCATTGTACTGTATTGCCATTCTCCAAAGGTTAAGAGACAGAAAATGGTTGTTCAGTGAATTTTTTGCAGCTTAATATTGTTCTCCCTTAGACTGTTTACGAGAAGATAAGCTGGATATTAAAAGTCATATTCACACACCATGTCAATGGAGTTGAAAAAGTGGCGATAAAAAAAACAAGCAAACACTGCCATCGATACACAGCATCACCTGCCCTTGGGCAAGTAAACACATTGCTTATCCATCACTTCAATTACCTATATGCCTTGACTTGCTTTTGGTAGTCTAAGATATTATGAATAATAGTAATAAAAAAAAAAAACTTAAAATGAACACTTAAAAAACTGGTATGTTGAGAGTCTACAGGCCAAAAAGGAAAGGTGTCAGGCCATACGACATCATCTTCCCAAATGGCTTTTCACACTGGAATATGTGCATCATCAGAGGATTGAAAGTGTCTTTATAATGCATTCTGACATTTGTACCATTGATGACTGAGGCAACAAAACATTGACACTGCTAAATCAGATTTTTTTAACAAAGTACATTGACAGAACGCAAAGACCTCAGGACCTCAGATCAGCTCTTTTTGCCTGAGATGCTCTGTCCACACAAGCCCACACAAACCCTGAGGTCTGGTGATCAGAGACTTTTGTCTGTCCCCAGATCAGGGTTGAAGAATGAGAGGGACAGAGCATTTACGATTGCTGGCCCTAGGCTGTGGAACAGCCTTCCGGTTTATATCAGAGCGGCTCAATCTCTAACTGTTTATAAATTGCCTCTTAAAACCCATTTTTTCCTTTAGCTTTTATTTCATTGTGATATTTTGTCATGAATGCGTGATTTGTCATTACGTTTACATTTATTCATTTAGCAGACGCTTTTATGCAAAGCGACTTACAAATGAGAACAATCGAAGCAGTACAACTAACAGTAGGACAATACATAAGTGCTTTAACCCCTCTCAGTTTAATTTTAGTGATTTTTTTTTCAGTAAAGAAGAGAAGAGAAAGTGTTAGTCCTTCAGCTGTTTCGTGAATGTGGCTACTGACTCAGCAGCTCTGGTTAAGTTAGGCAGATCATTCCACCAGCAGGGAACAGTCATGGTAAAAGTCTGATATAGAGATTTTGTACCTCTTTGAGATGGTACCACAGATGACATTCGCTAGTTTCTGGATGGCCAACATGACATCATGACTTTTGCGTAAACATACATGCCACTTTTGAGTCAAGTGGCGTGTACTCTCTACGCATTTTGAGCTATCCGCGTGTATGCGTCTATGTCTACGCCATTAACTTCCGCGTCATTCCGCGTGTCCAACATGACATCATGACTTGCGTAAACATACACGCCACTTTCGAGTCAAGTGCTGTGTTATCTCTACGCATTTTGAGCTATCCACGTGTATCCACGTGTATGCGTGTATGTCTACGCCATTAACGTCTGCGTCACTTCCGCGTGTCTGTAAACGCCGTCAAATATCCGAGCGAAACTAAGCAAAATCTACATCTACATCTAGGGAGCTATCTTTTTCTTTTCCTCAGGATGGTGAGAGACAGTCATAAATGCCATTAACCCCAGTGAGGGGTAGGTTTAGGGACAGGGTTGAGGTAAGTCATATATTTATATATACAGTAATAACGTTAAGTGAACAGCGTTCATAAGCACGCTGAAAAGCGATCATGCGTGTTGATAGCACGCCAAAAATGGAAATACGAAGTGGCTTGTCATACACACGCTACTTCATGAGATCAGTCAGGGATGGCACATAAGTCTGAAGTAGTGAGTTTAGGTAAGAGGGAGTAGTGCCAGTGGTTGTTCTGTAGGCAAACGTCAGTGCCTTGAATTTGCGAGCGGCAACTGGCAGCCAGTGTAATTTTGTGAGAGAGGAGTGACGTGTGCTCTCTTCGGCTCATTAAAGACAACTCTGGCTGCAGCATTCTGGATCAATTGTAGAGGTTTGACAGAGCAAGCTGGAAGACCAGCCAGGAGAGCATTTCAATAGTCCAGTCTGGATAGAACAAGCTTGGACAAGGAGTTGTGTAGCATGCTCTGTAAGGAAGGGCCTGATCCTCCTAATGTTGTGCAAGGCAAATCTGCAGGACCGGGCAGTTCTAGCAATGTGGTCTGTGAATTTCAACTGATCATCAATTACAACCCCAAGGTTCCTAGCTGACCTTGATGGAGTTATGGATGATGAGCCTAGCTGAATGGAGAAGTTGTGATGAAGTGTTGGGTTGGCCGGGATCACAAGTAGCTCTGTCTTCGCAAGGTTTAGTTGAAGGTGGTGGTCCTTCATCCAGCCAGAAATGTCTGTCAGGCAGGCTGAGATACGAGCAGCTACCGTTGGATCGTCAGGCTGGAATGAGAGGTAGAGTTGCATGTCATCAGGGTAGCAATGTTAGGAAAAGCCATGTTTCTGAATCACAGATCCTAGTGATGTCATGTAGATGGAGAAGAGGAGTGGTCCAAGCACTGAGCCCTGAGGCACCCCAGTAGCTAGATGTTGAGTCTTAGATGCCACACCTCTCCACGACACCCTAAAGGACCTACACGAGAGGTAAGACTCGAACCATTGGAGTGCAGTTATTGTCCTTTTTATTTATCCTGTCTATTGTTTAGCACTTTGGTCAGCCCTGTTTGCTGTTTTTAAATGTGCTATATAGAAAAAATACAAACTTGAAACTTGAAATTCTTCGTCTGTTACGGAGGCCAGCAGAAGGGAAAGGCTGTCTCCAGCAGAGGATTGCCCACTGGATAGTGGATGCCATCGCCTCCCTTGACAAAGCCCGGCGCGTGTCTCTGCCCACCCGGGTTGAGAGCCCACTCTACTTGGGTGTTGCTTCTTCTTGGGCGCTGGTCACGGCACATTGGTGATAGACAGCTGCGGGCTGGGCGACACCTAACACGTTCGCTAGGTTTTTATAGCCTATGTGTTGAGCCGATTCCTTCCTCGCTTTCAACCAGTCGGTAACACAGAAGTTCCCACTCAAGTGTCTGCTTGCTACGCCACTCCCCTCCACATGGAACGGATATGTGCGCTTTTTGCTCCAGTCGAGTTCCCCATACAGGCGGAACCCTGTACTGCAAGTTCCTCTGCACCCCTCCAGCAGTCAGACGTTGGAAAGCATCTGACGACCAGGCCTAGTCTTTGTATGCTTGTGTACCTTGTGCTAGGCTGGGTTCCATATGTGGTGATCCTTGCGGTGATCCCATATGCGTTACAGCAGTTGAACTCCCTCTACGCAGGTCTTCCGCCCAGCCAGTTTGGGGTCTGAAAGTCTTGCGTAGGGCGCTGGCTGTGGCAGCAACCATGGCATTTTCCCTGGGAACCCAATCACGACGTCACTTATCGAACGTGAGCGACTGAAAGGGAACGTCTCGATTACTAATGTAAGCTTTGTTCCCTGAAGGAGGGAACGGAAGACGTGACGTCCCATCGACAACGTTTGCTTACCATCGCTGTAATGGCCGTCACAAATTCAGCTCCTCAGCAAAAAACAATGTGTGTGTGCGCCCACTTCCTGTTTATACCCGTGCTGCAGGCAGGGAGCGTGACCACGATTCACGTATGCAAACGTTCATTGGCTCATTCTGTAGACACTCGAAGATGATAGGGCTCGCGGAAGTGATCCAAATTATGTCGTCATGTTGATGTTTTGTCTCCGTTTGCTCCTTCAGGGAACGAGTGTTACATTAATAACCAGGACGTTTTTCCGTGTTTTTTTTTAAGTATGGAGAAGCTTGAAAAGCATTCAGATGCGTTCTAGACGCTTAAGTGTTTTCCACATACCATTCAGATCAAAAAGAAAATTGAAATCACTTGTTAGAGGCTCAAAACATCTTTTACTGTTAGGTAAGTGCCTATTACCAACACAATCTAATCAGAAGTTAATTAATACATCATTCGACCGGACATAACCATTTATGTGTATAAATATAGGTTATATGTAATACGCACATGACGACAGGAGGGTGACAGCAATGCGCAAATCGAGTTACCCCTCCCACACTACTTTTAGTTTTACTGAGATATCTTATCCTGTGTGAATTGGCCATTAATATTAGAGACATCTTGTGGTAAAATTGCATTACTCCATCTACCCTTGTAAAGTTAATCCTTTAGTGCTTTTTTTTGGAAGGAAGTTTGGTCACTGACAGGATATTAGACTTTTGTGTACGACTGTTGGGGCTTGCAGCTATTTTCATTTCTGTGAAGAAATTGGTGAGTGTAACATATCTGGATGAGACCTACAGTACACAGCAGCTTATGAATATATATTTTACATTTCAGACTAAACTGAGAACACTTTACTTCACAATCATAAAGAAAACAGATAGTTTTTTTTTCTACAAAAACCTCTTGCTGAAAGATGTGAAGTAGACACTTGGGAAATAAGTGACGTTCTTTTTAATGTCTAACACTGTGACACTTGTCACATTGAGTAAGTTATGCAATTTCAAAGAAAGCCCCTGGGCTCAGCTTGACTGATGAAATGTTGAAAAAGACACTGAGAGAATCATAACCACGTGTACTGACTGGATAATAACTTTAATGTAATGACTGGGTTATTTTCCCTACTTTGTAACTTGTACTCCTCTAATGCATTATCATAAGCAAAGCTAAAATGTAAAAACCACAAAATTTTCATGTCAGTTGAAAATTAAAACTGAGGTGAGTGGTAAACAGAAAATGAGGAAGATGAAATTCATATACACTAAAATCCAATAACAATTGCTCACAGCAAAAATGGGCACTAGTGTAATTAGTATGTGCATTTGTGGCCCCAGGATGATTAGAGAGGAATTCTGTATGCAGTATAATAATACATGTAACAAAAAACACTGCACTATGGCAGAAATTTCAACTATGAAAAATAACTTTTTATAAAAAAGCAAAATCTCTGATTCGGGCTGGAATGATGTTCAGATTCAGAGGACAACGGGAGAATAGTTAAACACGAGTTTGATACAGCAGAGAGTCAAAACAGGCAGTTTGGCCCCGAGGGTCGAGGACCCTGACGACGCCTCTTCCATTGCGTTTTACTATGTATCATGGCAAATTCACCTTTTGCCATGTTGAACACATGGACACACTTGGACACATTAGAGTGTATATGTAAAACAGGAAGCAAGTGCACAAGACTGTCCCAGGTCTGAAAAATAACAAAGCTCAGTGCTCTTAAAGCTGCGGTCGGCAACTATGGCTGATTGAGTGGACTTTGGCATTATTTTGAATGTTTACAACTCATATGGCCCTCCCCCACTATCAACGAATAGCTTCCCACAGAGTTCGTGCCCGAGTGCGTGCGCACCAGGTTTTCTGTGAACGTGATCGATCATCAGCATTCATTAACACTATGGATTATTTGGAGGTATGCTGCCCTGGCTAATCTACCAATATATTGCAATTGCTAACGTCATTTATACTCGAAATGAGCTTACTTGGTTTGTTAGTGTTCCGCCATCACTCTTCCTTACTGCGCGAACTTCAGGCGTGTGCATGTGATTGTAACGTGCGCGAGAGGTGGCAGTGTGTCCGCTGTGATTGACAGTCAGATCTCACACCCCCTGGGCTGATTGGACACAGTTAACAGGGAGCGCAGGATTTTTGCAAAACAAATAACACGCTTCAGATGGAGTTAGAAGCTCTGTTTTTTTCTTAAACCACTTTATTTATGTTGTTCTGTCGGATTATAATGTCGATTTCACTGAATATGATCAAAAAAATGTTGCCGACGGCAGCTTTAACACACACATAATTATCTCTAAAACCTGCCAATAACTGCTTCGGGGCAGTATTTGAGGCTAAGGGTCTCCTAACATTCATCATGTCCAAGTGCCTCAGTGACTCCTGTGCCCCAAAATATGCAATGTTGAGGTAAACATTATAGTGTAAGTTCAATTAATTAGATTGATGTGTAATTTCTCAGCTAACAAAAATATGAGAATGTTTGTGAACTTTCCCATTATTGTTATGAAAGGGTTATTACTGAATGTTAAAACTTCCTGTCTTCATTGATATGGCCTCGGAGGCCATTCTTAAATTACCTGCCTCTTCTAGGCCAGAGAGGCCATTTTGAGTCGTGTATCTCGTCAGAGTAGTCCTTGATGAAAGACACTGCCTGCCTTGCCAGCCCTGTTTTGGCACCCTTTGACTATTTTGACACGGCTCCTAACCTCTCTATGCTCTTTGTAGATAAGCCATGGTGGTGTCCAGTTCCACCAGATCTGACCTGGGATCTTTAGCTCTGCCGTGGTTGTCATCAGTTCTGCCTGCTCCACCTTGGTGGTCCGCTCAGCCTCGTCGAGACCATCCTGATCTCGCGAGCTTTCAAGGTTTCACTCGCAGATCAGTCTGGATACTTTCCGTTAAAGAAAATTTGGGAGCAGTTCACCAACGAACGTCCAATCAGCGTTGGCTTTGAGGCGGTTGAGGTGTGACGCAATCAAGCGGAAGCAACGCGATCTAGAAACATTTTCAGACAGCGGTAGTCCTAATTCTTTTAGCCGCTCACTAATGCTTTTTCTCTTGCATCCTTCTTGTGAAATATGGACCGGGCAGCTGAAATGGTGCCTTTTATTCGCAAATTGTAGTTACATAAACGGCAAATATCCTTTGCCAACATGTTGCTTATTTGCTGAGCTAACGAGCCTTTACCTGCAGCAGCAAGTTAGTACGTCATGTGCTTCGTTGATCTGATTGGTTGATTTGGCCCGTCTATCACCAACATAGGCCAATCAGCTAACCAGTATTTTCGCCCCTTACCAAAACTTCTTCAACGGAAGGTTTCCAGATGGATATGCGGAGCAAATCCATCTGGCGGAGTCAGGTTCAGTGGTCCGCAGCTATGCAGTGGTGGCCTTCAACTTCACTAAGGTGGTCTTTTTCACCATCGTGGGGATCTTTAGTCCTGTCTACGCTGCAGTGGATGTCATCTGCTCCACCATTGATCTACAGTGCTCTCTGCTATGTTTTGATGGTCTTTTGCTCTGCCATGGGGATCTTCAGTCATGTCAACTCTACTGTGGTGGTCATCTGCTCTGCCGTGGTTGCCGTCAGCTCTGCTGAAATCATCTTCAGCCCTGTCACCTCTGCCCTGGCCTCCTGCCCGGCCTGCTCCGCCTTGGCCTCCTAAACTAACCCCTTCTTCAGTCCTTCCTCCACTCAAAGGAACTGGCACTAAATCCTGCCCCGAGTCCGCCTCTGCTCCACCTTCCTTCTGGACTTCTGTGACCTTTGAGAAGCTTCTGGGCAACGTATGGAAACCTCTGGAATTTCTTTTTAAATATGTTGGGAATGTGTCCCATTGGGTAATCAAAAAGTTATACACACAATTGCAGTCTTCATACCCACTTGAACACTTACAGTAGAAGCACAATACAAGAAATTCGTCATGTAAGACAAGCAGTCAAGTGCAAAGTGCACAAGTGTGACTGTGAAAGACCCCATACAGGATGTGTCCAGAACCATCCAGGAATGGTTTGTTGCATTGATTCTGTGTCTATCACATGTCTTTTCTTTAGAGCTCACTGTAGAGCCTGATAAACTCTTCATCCCTCTGAAAGACAACATTGCCTCTATAATTAGTGCTCTGAAATATCAGTGTTTATTCCCTGAGCCTGGAGTTCCCTCTCTAATGCCCATGGCCATACTCAGCGGAAGCATTAATTACATAGTGGCTTATCAGATGCGGCTACATTGTGTGCAGCTGCTCACTAGCCATTGATTTTCCAAGATTGCTGTGAAGTCAATGACCTAATGTCAGTATCTTGCCATATTGATAAGGTTAATTTCCCAGTCTCTTTTCACTGTAAACAAGGCATGGGAGTAAAAAAAACACACCACCATTTTCACATTAAAGTAAGTGACTGTTGACATTTATAAATGGATGTTTATGGGTATGAGTGTGTTCACCACTGCCCTACAAGGCAAAAAGGCACTAACTGCATTTCTGGTCAAACAGTTCTTATCATTTTTATGACATTCAAGGCATCCTTTGTTATGTGACAAAGCATCTTATCTCCAATGTGTGTCGTTTTGGAGAAAATGGTAGTCGTTTGTACAGTAACTGCAAAAAGCTCTAGTGAAAGTCATTTTTGTCAGTTATGAAATCTGCGTAGTAGTTACTGCTTTTTTGATTTGTAGGGCAACATGGATTGTATGGCGTAAATTACTTCCAAAACATGCAGGTTATGTTTGTCGTTCAGGTCATCTGACTCATTTTGAAGGATATTTTTAAGGTATAAAGAGCATTTGAGGAACATTTTAAACTGTTTGGAAAAACAACAACCAGACCCAGTTTGTTTTAGAGAGTTAATTTAAAGAGTGATGAATAAATAATCTGAACATGTGTTATATAATAACTGCACATAAGAGCTCTTTATGTACTGATATTAACTGAGTCAGAAACAACATCTACTCTCCAGATGGCAAATTACTCTGATGCTACATGTTTGACATTATGTGTCAATGATCCAACAGACATAACTCTATGTGCAAACTAAAAACTGTTGGGAAAATGGATTTTTGAGGGTGTAGTTGGTTTATATAGGGGGAATGAGTGGATTTGAGCCCGATCTCATGAAAGTTAGGTATCTATGGCACGAATGTCATTTCTCGTGGCATTTATACGCCAAAAACAGTTTTTGCGTGTTTATGGCACGTCAATTTTCGCGTACATATTATACGCACTTTTGGCGTATAATATGCACGAACTCCCACCCCTCCCCCTAAACCTAACCCAGGGTTTTTAGTGCGTAGCATATACACGCAAAAAACATTTTGGCGTATAAATGCCACGAGAAATGACACACGTGGTATATATGCATCTTCATGAGACTGTGTTGGTGGATTTAGGACAGACGAGATTATCGCTCATAAACTAGTTGTGTGAGTCATGCTTAAATCACCTATAGGTCAGCTTAAACCTGGATCACTTTTTTCCTGTGATGCTCCTGGGTCATAGAGACCACAAGTTACCCAATCGCCCAATAAGTTCACTAAATCCCCTTGTCCATAATGCCAACACGCTTTGCACTTTCCTGACAATAAATGGCTCATAAAACTTACAGACTTGTGGTACCTTAAAGGTTTTGGGGTCATTACAATCCTCATCCTTAACCCTTTTTTTATTATTATTTATTAATTTTTTGATCCTGTAATAACATACATTTGGATCTTAAGGTCATGTAATTTCTTTTTTTTTTTTTTGGTGAATGTAACCTTTAAAATGTGCCTTTGTTTTTCGGCTGATTCAGAATAATATCTGGCCTGAATAATTTATTCTGAAACCAAAAGTGTTTTCAATGGGACAAAAAGTCATTTTTTTCAACAAAACCATAAATTAACCATTTATAAATAACGCTATTTTTGTTATTTAACAGAAAAAGTGACAAAAGAATAAAACTAATATTGTTGGTGCCTTTGTTAAATTGGTATTAAATTGCTTGGTTTCCTTATTTTAAGAGGTTTGGAGAAAAGCACCAGCTTGAATCTTTTGGGCAAAAAAGTACCAATAAACAGATAGATGATCAGATTATGATATATGTTAGTGTGAAAAATGCGATGTGAAAGGCAATCACATATATGGTGTCAGTCCTCACTTTGTTGCTCACTGCTACCGTTTTAACTCTGCAGCGTGTTTTTTTTTTAAATTAATCCTCTTAATTTCATTCCTACCTCATTCCCTTTCTGTCCCTCTTGCTGAATAAATTATCTCTTTAACCTGTGCAAAAGCTCCCATTGTATTTATTTCAGTCGCGGTGAAGCTAGCTACTCAGTCATCCAGTCCCAGTCCTCCAAAACTCCAGCAATAACCCTCTTGTAAAGGATATTCACTGATTATTTATTCACTTTGATATTTAGCCGATATTTCCCAGTGGCGCTATGCTTAACTGTGAATCAAATCTCGCTCTCCCGTGTGCATCATGATGTGTGGCGATAGGCACACAAACTCAGCACACCTCCCCCTATCGCATGCTCCACATGCTTCATTTTACCTAGACAGGTGGACACATTGTCTAGGCATGTTCTGACTCAAACAAATGAATATGAATGGGATTGTTCAAGGACACACATACAGGCACATACATTAGAAAATGTCCAGAAATGTGAGGCCATGTCCCAATGCTGATAATCTTACTCTAATCTTACCAATGCTTGACATTTTCATAATGAGGAGATATTAAACAGACACTGGTGCAATCATATTATCTGTATCTACATCCCACTCAAAAGAGCTATAGCCACACCCTCAAAAACAGGACAAAGCTGATTACAAAAGGCTGAATCTTTTATGTTTTTCTATGACACTCCAACACCTTTGTCTTCCCAGTTGATTGCAAATTTGATCAAAGTAATTGCATACCTTCTGTATTTTAATAATGTGATATAAGCACTTCCAATGTGACTTTAATGCAGTCAAAATCCCATGATAGGAAGGGAAAACTTGCATATAGGTAACAAAATTGTGAAAAGGACATCAATGCCTGTTGACTAAACATAAAGGCTTTTTTTCATCCTCATATCCTGCCACAATTTACTCAATACAATTTATTTAATAGCATTGAGTGTTCAATTCCCTCACGGCATAACAGGCTTAAGTTTAATATAACATGCACAACATGCACAAATGAAAGTAGATTAATGGCTTTGCAGGAAGT
The DNA here is from genome assembly GCA_030378365.1 of Hybognathus amarus. Taxonomy (NCBI): domain Eukaryota; kingdom Metazoa; phylum Chordata; class Actinopteri; order Cypriniformes; family Leuciscidae; genus Hybognathus; species Hybognathus amarus. Next base: position 290,066 of record JAQIUQ010007621.1, read on the forward strand.
TTCATTAGTTTGTTTTAGATAACTAAGCATACATGACCATCATAGCCTGAATCATTTACAGAATTTTCAGGATTTCTTTCATGTTTAGGACATGTTTAAATCTATGGCACACATTTCTGCATTTAGAGAAACCTAGAGAGAGTGATTTTTTTGGTAATTGGACTCAAGTGCAACTTTAGCCTGGAGCTGTCCATATCACGTGGTGCTGAAACAAACTCTTATTTCTCACATAGAGAGAGACACTGGAGAAACACAGCACTGTAAAAAAGTATTGTTGGTTTAACTTAAAAAAAATTAAGTAACTTGATTGCCTTATAATTTTAAGTTGATTTAACTGGGAAAAGTGAGTTAATACAATGAAGGAGATTAATTTAATCATCAGAAACTCAAAGTAATATGTTATTCTATTATTTAAGTTGATTTGACAAAAGAAAAAATGTGATAACAAATCTTGATTTTTTTACAGTGACCTGCATTGCTACTTTGTTTACATTACTTTTTTCTTATTTTGTTTGCCCACCATTAAAGATACTTCCTTTACTTTGGTGTCTGTCTACAAATGACTGTTGTCAACCAGAGGAATGACCATATTCATATTTAATGAATCTTTAACAGTAATGGTAGCAATATTTTATTCAATGTTTCTGTGTTTTGTCGTCTGTGTGATCCATATATTTACATTTGGAAACTTTTACACCAGGACGTTTGCCTCAGCAAACGTTTTGTCATTCAACAGGCAACATTTTGAAAAATGTAAATAAATAAATGTAATGTGTTAATGTAAAAGCCAAATGCCTTTAACGTTAACACAAATAACCGTGTGTATACAAAGTACACTAAACTCTCCAGTTGAAGATTAATTATTTTACTTTGATTACTCATAGCATTGACCGCTCATATCACATCATTGTTTGTGTAAATTAATGACGTACCGGGACTCATTCGTCGTGACGTACTTTGCAGGTCGATTTCCGAAGAGGGTGTGTAACTCCGAGAGTTCATAATGTTGGGCTGGCTAGTCAGACCGAGAAAGCACCACAAGACCCCTCGCAAACTGACTGACTGGAGCGCACGAGACGAGAGCATGAGGAACAGCAGTCAGTGTGAACGCGAAGCAGCTCAGAGCGCGATGAGCCCAGCACACAACTCCATCCTGATGTTCGCGATCTTCTTCATCTCCTTCATACCCATCACCACAAGTAAGTCTTCCACATACATCTCTCCTTTTACTTATTAAGTGATGTTAGAATAACTTAGTTGAATAAGTTTGGTGGCCTAGTACTTTATCTCTCCAATGAGAAAGAACAATTCTCTACACCAAAACTAAATCTAAATGAATGCCTGTTCTAAGCAGCAACATAATGCTAATTAAAATAATATAAAATAAATTCACTTCATTTAAAAATGTAGTCTATACGTTTATCTGCTAAAATATTTTTTATATCAGCATCATGCTTGTATAGCCTATATATTTATATCGTTTGTAGCATCATATTCTTTTGAAATATTTTTTTTTTGCATTTTTTTTACCAAATAATGGGGAGGTTTTCCAGCTGTACAGTCATACACGGTTGTTACTGAATGATCAGAGCTAGAATACTCTCAGTATTTATTTAACATCTCAAAGAGTGCTTTAAAAAACAGCAACTGTTGCCTCAAAATAGTTTCTGGAAGTTTGGTAAATATGTGAAGCCAAGAAGGATGTTTTGATGACCCGAAAATAAATGCAATTGTTACAAATTGTATATATATGAAGAATACTCAAATCTCACTTCAAACTAATCCCAGCCTCAGTCCATTCAGAAATGCGGGTACTTGGGTATAACCTATAGGAGCCTGATAAAAATGTTAATATTAAACAAAAACTTTAGATGGACTTAGAAGTCTTCATATATATATATATATATATATATATATATATATATATATATATATATATATAGTATATATACACTGACAGATCGGTGACAAATTAAATATGGAAAAGAAATAAATATTTCTACAGGTATTAAAAAACAAGTGCTTTGCTGTTCTCATCTAAAACGTCTGTCTTTATCTTGCCTTTGGATTGACTGATTTCATTCTTGTATTTGTTTTTGATCTAAACTGCAGGCTTAGTCAAACTTAGTTCTCTTGTTTATGGTTCACAATGTGCTGCATTACTGTCAGTAGATAATGAGCAGGAATGCGTTGTGATGCATTAACTATAAATGGCTTTTACTGTATAGGCAGGGCTGTGAATTCTGCTAAGTGCATTCACTGTAAAAATTATATGATCAACATGTTTTTACATTGTCAAAATAGGTTAAGCAATTTTCAACTTTTTACCTTTTACGGTACTGATTCAACAATTTTTTCTTATGTTTTAAGTTGAAATGACTTCAATATCCAAGTTGATTGTACAAAAAATGTAAGGCAGCACCCTTTTTTTGTTATTTCGAGACTAATTAGAACAGCTGCAAATGTTGTGTGTTTTTCAATAAAACCTGGAAAACGATGCTGGAGTAAACAGTGTTATGTGCCAGATTGCATTTTGTGAATTATAATCATTACACAATATAATCATTTTCTTGATTATTCCTTATTCCCTCTCTAAGAGCTGTTTACCGTCAAATTGGATTCAGTCATGTAACTGCTAATTATGATATCACTGAGAAAAAAGTGTTATTGTACAGCAGAGAGCTTGACAATTTGGACTGCAGTGATGTCACAAGAATTTGAATATTATTATGGCAGTATAAGAAATGCCATGAGAGATGTTGTCAGATTAGACAAATGTGACTTTATTTATTGATACACAGATAGAATTATGGCTGTCACAAATTATTGTTAAAACGTCATAAGAGATGAATTAAATTTTACAATAACAATCTTTTTGTTTTTAACTGCACAAGTAATTTCTCTTTGGTACTTTATTGGTTTCTTCCCTAAACTACTACTGTTTTTTTGTTTTGTTTTTTTGACTAGGTATGTTATTACAGCCTAATGATTAAAGGAGTGGTTCTGGATTTTGGACATCAGTCCTCATTTCCAAGTTCACCTTAGTGTTATTTACCAGTGGAGACAGTTTTCAAAAATGTCCATCCAGTCGTTCCAGTTGCATAGTTTGCCGGTGCTAGGCTACACGCGAGTCAATGGTAACTGCTAGCTTGCCATTAAAAACAGTTTTAGCCACTCCACAGTACAGCAAAATCAAATAAATTATAATGCCAGACCATCAATGTAAATGTCTGTTCAGAGAATAATGTTAGAAATTGGCGCCCTTTGTTTTGTCACGAGGCGTTAATTGTCAGCGAATATCGCGGATAGTTATAGATATTAATATGGTCGGATATTTTTTAAATTGCCAATGCGCCAAAAAAAAAAAAACGAATCCGAGGTGTTTTTTTAAAAAATTACGCTTTCACGCGTTGCCGTTTTCGTGGTCGGTGTGCACAATCACATTGGCGCCCTTTGTCTAGTCACAAGGTATTACTTGTCGGCAAATATCGCGAGCAAAATTCATTCTGGTGTGAGACAGGCCTTAAAGGCCCATACACACTGGAACGAATATCAGCACGCGTTATTCGTACAGCGTTTTTCAACACGTCTTTTGTGTTCACACCCAAGCGATTTTCACTGACGATGAGCCGAGTGAACATGCAAATTCATTCCCTGACATTAGATGGCGCCAATTTGCTCTGCAATACAACTTTGTAGTCCCTGTCTTGTGTTCTTTATGTTCTAGCACCAACGAGAACAGCAGCTCTACATTCATCTTGCCTTGCATTTTCCTCGTCTTATTTCTTTCTGGCTGTGTAGACGGCGACGCGTATATTCTTCTTCACCGTAGCATATGTGTGCTTGGCAAGACCGTGTTCGTGTTTGAGCGCCCCAAGTTATGTTTTTCTGTCTCTTCAGAAGCTCCAAACACGTGGAGCAAAAGCGCCAATCTCATTGGTCAGATAGTTTTTGACGCATTGCGTCAGACAAAAAATCAACCCGAGGCATTTTTAAAAAAAATGATGCTTTTAACGTGTGACGTTTTACGCGTTGGTGTGAACACTCACATTGGCGCCCTTTGTTTAGTCATGAGGCGTTAAACGTCGGTGAATGAACGCCAGCGAAATTCGTCCCGGTGTTAACAGGCCTTAAGGCTAACTTGGAAATAAGGCCCGATGTTGAAAATCCGAAACCACCCCTATAACATATTCTAAGACTTTAATCAGACCACAAATCAATCATGGAAAACACTTTTTGACAGAAGGGGTTCCAGATTGAAAGACCCACACAGATCAATAAACAAACTCAATTAAACTTAACAACCAAACTCAGCCAAATTAGAGCTTATTCCATCGAGGGAAGATGGCAAAATCACCAAAACAAGAAGAATCGACAAGCACGAAGTTAATTTCTGAACCAAACCTCACAAGGATTACAGATGTCAAGGATTCCAGATTGATTTCATTGACAATTTTGTGATGCAACTGCAAGAAACCTCTTGACAATGAAGATTGCTTTAGAATATAGATTTGAGATTTACCAGAATAATTGTGCGTCGTGACCAGTTTAAACTAAAAAGTCACTAAAAGTGGACAAGACCACAGCATACAGTGACGAACTCAATGTGTAAATATAACAACTATTTCTCTGTCATGCTAAATAGTAGTGGAATATATGTAATAATGATTTCTGCATAAAATTGCAGGTGCTCCAGTGCTCTTGAATCCATCTTCAATAGAGCATAAGCAGTTACTAACCCAGGTGTGTATGATCTACTAAGTGTCAATACTTAGAGTCCTTTCCTTTTTACTCTTCCAACAAATCACTTCTAATGCATCCAGTTATATTTCCTCAGAGACAAAAAAATCATCATGACTTATCCCCATATTTGTTCAGTGTTAACTTTGCCCACCAAAGTGATGATTGCACCTCTGCTTTGTTTACATGTTCTAACTGTGTGTATGAGCAATTACAGGGGATCTGAGAGGCTGGGACACGAAAGCACAGAATAACATGTTTATGGGCATTTGGAGCAATGATAAACACAACATAAAAAAAGAGATGATTCATTTTGAGTTGTAATTTTTTATTAGTTCTTTGAATCTCGTCTACAAGCTTTATACATTTTTGTCTTTTCTCAGATAACTGATCTTTGCTCGTTCTACCTCTTCCGCAGACCCATCCTTTCAGAGTGAGTAATGGATTGTTGTTGCCATTTGCAATATAGCTACTTATGTGTGTGTTTTTTAAGCAAACCGTAGCCTAAGTGAATTATGGTTTGTAAAATTATAGAGAATATATATATATATATATATATATATATATATATATATATATATATATATATATATATATATATAGAAACTTTATATAAATAACAGCACACAAATAATACTGCACTGTGAACCCCAATCAATTGTGCTCTTAACATTGCCTGTAGAAATTCCCTTGAAAATGGACACTTTCAGCACATCATTTAATTACTTGACTCATTTGGCTCAGCCTCAGACATTTAAACTGTCCATAATACATCTTCTTCTCTTCAACCTTTTCCAGACATCTGATGTCCTGGAGGACCTGTGTTTCCTAATGCTGGGATCACTGCAAAAATCGAAGGTGAATTTTTTGCCCAGCATGCGTAGAATGTGTGAAGATATTCTGCACATCGCTGCCAACCTTTGCACGTTTACCACAAGCTTGTAACACTTAAACTCAATTTAAAGGACAACTCCGGCGCAAAAAAGAACCTTTGGTCTAATTACACATTGTTACCAGAGTCAACCGTTATCTGAGATTTGTTTTCATGATTGCCGAATGTAAATAGTTTTATCTCTAAAAACAGTTTAAGCCTATAATGCTAGTATAACGCTAGGATTTTGGGCATAGAGTAATGACAAATAAAAATCACTTGTTATTACCACTAACAAGGCTCAAAATAGCCCCACAGTAACACGGTAGCATAATAAGGGTCCCTACATTCAAACCGAAGCATTGAGAACTTTGTCAGTGTCCATACAGTTTAATAAGAAGATATTTTATACACAGAGTCAACTTCGCGAATACAGGAAGAAGCCATCTTTGAAATATAGTCTCTACCAGTCGATCTACGAATGCCGATCCAAGTGCGCTGAACTGTGCAGAATCTCATATAGTCCGTTGTTTCCGGAAGAAACACAAACACGAACCATTTTCTTGTCTTCAATATGTACATGTTGCCTACTGGTCGCGGCTCACCTTATCACCTTATTCACATCTTACTCAGCGCACTTGGATTGCGATCGTACATCGACTGGTAGAGACTATATTTCAAAGATGGCTTCTTCCTGTATTCGCGAAGTTGACTGTGTGTATAAAATATCTTCTTTATTAAACTGTATGGACACTGAGAAAGTTCTCAATGCTTTGGTTTGAATGTAGGGACCCTTATTATGCTACCGTGTTACTGTGGGGCTATTTTGAGCCTTGTTAGTGGTAATAACAAGTGATTTTTATTTGTCATTACTCTATGCCCTATATACTAGCGTTATACTAGCATTATAGGCTAAACTGTATTTATAGATAAAACTATTTACATTCGGCAATCATGAAAACAAATCTCAGGTAACGGTTGACTTGGTAACAATGTGTAAATTAGACCAAAGGTTCATTTTGCGCCGGAGTTGTCCTTTAATGCATTTAATCCATTTCACAGATTTCTCCCCAAAAAAATCACTGCATAAATAAATAAAATAATAACATCCACAGATTCCGTCTAGGGTCTCTAATGTATTCTGATACACTAAAAACATTTAAGTAATTTGTAAAGCCTGTAATTTATAGATTAATAAAAGGACGATTCATTGTTTGTTTTTTTGTATATGCAGGAGATCACAGCTCGAGAGACCAGCAAAAGGGTGAGCATGTGATATTTGAGGTCGTTTTTTCAAACACATTCAATGCAATGACAATTCAACATCATGATGTCCACTGTAAAAAATATTGTTGGTTTAACTTAAAAAAATTAAGTAACCTGGTTGCCTTAAAATTTTAAGTTGATTGAACTGGAAAAAGTGAGTTAATACAATGAAGGGAATTGATTTGATCAATAGAAACTCAAAATAATAAGTTATCTCTACTAATTAAATTATTTAAGTTGATTTGACAAAAGAAAAAATATTTTTTTTTACAGTTACAGTGTATTGAACAAAAATCAATACAAACCAAAACATGTAAAATATTCATACAATAAATAATAACACCATAATCCATATATGGATTATGGTGTTATTATTTATCGTATGAATATTTTACATGTTTTGGTTTGTATTGATTTTTGTTTGGTGTTTGCCTTTTTGTGTATGTGTTTGTGAAATACGGTTTTGTGTATTTGTGTGTCTGTACATGTATGTATAGTTCTTATTTCATTACACTAAACCGAATGGTGCAGGATTTACATATAGACGGTAGGTTTCCTCACGAGTTGTTTAGTGTCTGTTGCTTTCAGCACTTAGCCACAGTTGCTTGACTGCGCTGTCTTCAGTAACACTTGGACTGCAATGGCAATCTCTTGATTTAATATTTAATAAAGATCACGTAAATTAAATACATTTTAGGCCACTGCACAGTTCCCTTTTGGGCCAAGTTTGTGCAAAAGCAAAATCTGAACTACATTCCCATAAAGGATAATGCACTGTCAATGTGAGAAATGAAAAAAAAAGAAAAAGAAAATAAAACAACCAAAATATTACTTGCATAAAACCTTGATGATCAGAACTTATTACATGGCTACACACCAAATAAATAAATGTATAAATATAAAATATTGATTTTTATTATTGTATTATCTTAATTATGCTTCTACTAAGTCTACAGTGTCCCCTTTAGTATTTAGGTTATTTACTCTTATACATATAAAACTATCCACTCTTTAGTTCCCATTGCATGCATTTAACCTCTGACATCCTTCTTGATATCATCTGCACTTTGGAAAGGAACATTAATTATCTCCTATATTATAATATGCAATAGATTTACTTTTTTTGGTGAATTAAAATCTGAATTCTGGTTCAGACACAAACCAGAAGAGAACCTAATTTTATCTTAACATTTTCCAAATTTAATTTACATGCCATTTTGTGTTGATGCCATCAGAGGAACTGCTTAATTTCTTCCAAACTGTCCATTCATTGCATGTCCACCACATTACAGAAGCATTGTCTTTTGCAAATGTGTATCATGCATAGGTTTATATGAATTAATTTATATGTCAGTTTTGTGATGTGTTTCAAATATGGAATCAGGTGAAACATAATTGTTAAGTAACACTCACAAACACACACAAAAACAATATCCCCTGATGTTGACACTCATAACTTCACGTTCCCCCACATGCTCTGGCATCGGCCTGCATGCTTGTGATTTTACTGAACATCAGTGCACCATGTGTGCCAAATGAACACTGAGCCGCACTGAGGACAGATAAGTGCGCGAGAACGCACAAGAGTCCTCTCTGCGACCCTTGGCCAATCCCAGGTGCAGCTGTTCATGGTTTTCATATCTCTCCATATCTGTCTTCATGATATCTCTCTATATATGTGTATGTGTCAGTCTGTGTTGCACCCTCTTCTGGAAGCTCATACCCCAGCTTGCCAGAAGAAGAAGCAGGAGAATGAAATTAAATGTATGTATCCTGCATGCTTACCTTCATTCAGACTACATTAGCACTGTGAGCATGATCACTAAAACATGCAAGGCTTTTCCCCCATCAATATTTAGTTTTGGGTAAGTTCCAAGACACCAATATATATATATATATATATATATATATATATATATATATATATATATATATATATATATATATATATATATTCAAAAGTCAGTTTAGAGTTTAGGAAAATTAGCTGTACTAAATATAAAAAAAAATAATTCCTTTTTGTCCCCTAATTATCTATTTGAATAGTGCATGAAAAGTTTATTATTATTAATAATATTATTATTACGGAGGAATTATGCTCTTGAGGTTTTTATTTTCCTGATACTAAATAGGGTCCATGACCATTACATATTAAATTCTGTGGTAAATGCATGATAAAAAAAAACTATGTAACTTTAGAGGGATGTTCATGGAGACTGACTGAAGTGTCTGTTCCTCTCAGTCTTCTGTGCTGCTTGATGAAAGGCCATATGCTGTTTGATAATATCTCATCATGAATTAGCTCTAGGGCTTCTCTTCTGACCATCAGTAATTGTTGATTTAATTAAGTGTGTTAAGTGTTAATTATTAAAGTGTTAAGTGTTAATTATTATTAAAACAGACAGTTTGTGTATCTTTGTTTATACACCACAAATATGACAACCTTTCTCTTTCTCTGGTTGATGATGGAAACATTGATGTTGACATAAAAGTCAAACTACCTTATTCAATCCATATATTTATATTACATTCACATTTAATAATTTGGCAGATGCTTTTATCCAAAAGCGACTTACAAATGAGAACAACAGAAGCAGTTAAACAATAGGACAACAATGATGCAAGTACTATGACCCTTCTCATTTTAATCTAATACAGTACATGTACATTATATATATATATATGTACGAGATATTGATGAGATGATGAGATGAGATATTATATATATATATATATATATATATATATATATATATATATATATATATATATATATATAAAATATATATATAGATAGATAGATAGATAAATATCAATATGATATAATAGATCAGATCAATATATAGATAGATAGATAGATAGATCAGATAGATAGATAAATAGAATAGATAGATAAATAGATAGATATGATAAATAGATACAGATAGATAGCAATCAGATCAGATCAGATAGATAGATAGATAGATAGATAGATAGATAGATAGATAGATAGATGATACAATCAGTATACGATCAGATCAATATAGATAGATAGATAGATAGATAGATAGATAGATACGATAGATAAATAGATAATAAATCAATACAATAAATAGAATAGATAGATAAATAGATAGATAGATAGTATAGATAGATAGATAGATAGATAGATCGATCAGATAGATAAGATAGATCGATAGATATCATATAGACGAATGACTTTGACTTTGTTTCAAAGTATACGATTTTTAAAAATACAGTAAAACAGTAATATTGTGAAATATGTTTTTTTCTATTTTAAAATAATTGTTATCTTTCACTACGGTTCACTCGCATTGTGTCAGTTTCTGATTGATTCAGCCCACCAAAATAGGGAGGGCACACAGCCTATTTAAGTTGCACTGAAAAACATTTTCGTCTGGATTTTCCTCCTTCAAGCTCAAAGATGATCTCCTCGTTGACTCCAAATAGAAGATAAAAAGCCTTTCAACTCGCTGTCGAATTAAGCCGGCACTTCGCATCTGCAGTTGATTGAACGCTTCTTCCTTTTGGCTTTCCTTCGATAATCTCAACGAGCAATTTCCTGCTAAAAGAGCAAAATACAGAGGCGTTTGTTGCAAAATATCACTCCAAGAATGTGTCTCATACAGGGCTCCCCTGCTTCCCTCGGACGAGCACACCAAGTGCATCGCATCACTGGGACACACCCAAGCCAAGGCTGTTCTCACTGAGACCAGCTGCTCACACAGGAGCATGAATCTCACACTGTTGCACTCACTTTGTAGAGTGTACTCACTTTATTACTTTAAAGAGAGCGATCCTGCCTCGCACGCTCTCTATTTCTCTTCCCTCTCGAAGCCAGAGGCGAAAGAAACCGTGGGGACGGAGCAGCAAGGCTGTAGCGAGCTCACGTTCGGCCCACATACTTCGTCCTCCCTTTCACTTGTGCTCTTTACCCGCAATGACCAGTGCGACCAAGACCATACCGAGTCTGGGCTTCAATTAATCAGCTCCAGAGGAAGTCCATGAAGAACTGAACAGAAATCAAGGCATGCCCCGATTCAGCATGTGCCCATTATCTTCTTCAGTTGGCCTTACCAAGGTTAATAGCATGAAGAAAAAAGGCTACACTAAGCTTCCCCGCTAGAAGAAGCCATAACTGCGCATCGCTGCCCACCTGCGACCCTCAGCTGGAAGACTGAAGCTGCCCACCCGACTAAGCCGTGCAGAGCGACATCTCTACTCACGGCCAGAGCGTTTGCCACGAGTGGCCAGGCTGCTTCCATTCTTCACACCATGGCGGTCCTCCAAGTTTACTGAATTCAAGCTTCTCTGTGCCATGGACGAGAGTTCTGACCCAGTGGCCTTTGAGAAGCTGTGCAGCCACTAAATCTATGGCCCAAAGATTGGTCATGTCATGGCCAATTTGGTGGTCCTCGAGCCCCACCTTTGGTTAAACTTAACAGAGATCAAGGACACTGACAAGACAGGCCTCTTGGACTGCCCTGTCTCTCCCTCTGGGATTGTTCTGTTCTGTTGTCGACCATTTTGCTGAGCGTTTTACCACAGTACAGAAGACATCAAAATCGATGCGTCATTTCCTGTCGGCAAGTTTCTCTGCTGTTTCGAGTCGCCCTGAAGTTGTCGACGACTCAGCAGCCTGCCAGGCCGGCTTCCACACCCGCTCAGCATCAGCAAAAGGTGGAACCAGAGGTGAAGCAGCTGCTGTCCCATTTCCCGAGCTCCAAGGACACTGTCCTAAGCTAGTGCTGGACCCCGATCCGCCCAAGCAGCCCTGATGCCTCGGGCACAAGGAGGAGGATGCTGCTAAGTCCCGCCAAGGCTGGACCACCCCAAAGCTTCTATATGTTCACCTCTCAAACCCTATTCAGTTCTGGGAATTTGGAGGCGTTGTGTTTGCTGTCAGTACTGGGTCCTCGCCACCAGCGGTGATGCGTGCCCAGACTCAGCCTCCATCTTTGAGCCTTTACATCTTTCCCTGGTGGTCATGAACCTAATCTCTGAGCCTTCTACCAGGCGCCCCTTACACCCAAAACTGGTGAAAAAAATTCTGGCTGTTGCTCAACTCGGAATGTAGTCCCTCTGTCTTGTGAGATCGCTTCTATTCTCTTATGCCTACAGGAGCTTTTGGACGGTGGACACACCCCGTCCGCATCTCAGGTATACACAGCAGCTATTCGCGGCATACATCACTCCTATAGCTGGCTAGTCGGTTGCGGGAACACGACCGGGTGGTCAGATTTCTCAGGGGGACCAGAAGGGCTAAACACGCCTGCGCCCAAACACGGTTCCTATCTGGAACTTGGTCTATTGTCCTGAGGGCACTTTGTGGCCTCCATTTGAGCCACTCAGGACAGTCAACCTTCTACCTCTCTGCTGAAGACCACCCTTCTGCTGGCTCTTGCATTGGTCAAGCGAATTGGTGATATGCAGGCTCTTTCAATAGATGCTTCCAGCCTCAAGTTTGGGCCCAGTGACAGTAAAATTGTCCTTAGGCCTAGACGAGGCTATGTGCCTAAGAAGCTTTTACGCACTTTAGAGCACAAGTCATTTCACTCTTTGCTCTCCCCTCTACTGAGGGCAAAAAGATGCCTCCCTACCCACGCCCGGTTCAGGCCTTTAAGGGTGTGCATTGAGTGTTCTGGCCAATTCAGGCAGTTAGAGCCGTGTGTTTTGGAGGCCACTCAATGGGGCTGCCTACTTACGAAGCAAAGACTATCCCACTAGATAGTGGATGCAATAGCACCAGCTTACAATTCATTGGACTTGCAGTGCCTTATCAGGATGAAGGCCCACACCACCAGGGAAATGGTTGCTTCTTGGGCTTGGTCTAGCGGAGTGTTCCGGTTACTGAATGTAACCTTGGTTCCCTTTCGTTGTCACTCCGAGTTCCGCTGTTACGAATGGGGTTTCGCTTAGAATTACAAAACGAGCCAATGGCAAAGAAATGCCATGGGTCTGCGGATTTTGCATAGTGTATCTCTGCCTTACCTCGGGGGTATAAAAAGGAGGACGCCACAACATGCAGGTATGTTTCTTCGCTGAGGAGCCAAGACTGAACTCGGCTGTTCCAGCGATACAGCGGAAGGTGGCAGGAAGATGGAACGTCTCTGTTCCCTACTCAGGGAACAAGGGTTACATATGTAATCAAGATGTTTCCTGGTTCCATTGCGTATCTTGCCATGCTATCGGCACCTATGCACTGAGTCAACGCTGCCACTCCTCAGCTCAACAAATTCTAACGAAAATGTCTTTCAGCGCGACTTAAACAGGAAGTTCGGCTCTGCCCATTTCTGTGGGCTAAAAAACCTTTTGTCTGACGTGAACCAATCAGGCTTCAGTATTCAGAGAAAAACAAAGAAAAAGTTTTTCCCCATCAGCCGGAACCAAGGTTATGTTTGTTACTGTATGTCTAGTAACTGGAATGTTTTCTATTTGAATTTTAAAATGTAAGTTATTCCTGTAATGGCAAAGCTGAATTCTTAGCATCCAATGTTACATTGGTTACGTCCAGTAACTGGAAATTTTTCAATTTAAATATATTTTAAAAAGAAATGTATTAATTATATTCAAAGCTGCCTTTTCAGCATCATTCCTCTTGTCTTCAGTGTCTCGATGATTTGCTGGTCAATAAATATTTCTTATTATAATAAATGTTGAAAACAGTTGAGCTGCCTAATATTTTTGTGGAAACGTGATACATTTTGTTCAGGGATTTTTTGACAATTAAATTAAATGCAATATATTTATTCATTATATTAATTTTACATTCTCAGTGTAAGGTTAAATATTTTTAATATTTAACTTAAAAAAAGTATGCACTTCTACATGCTTGTACACATACACGGCTGCACGAAGGCTGACATGTGCGTGCATGAGTTTGAGTCCATCTTAATTAAATGTACAGGATGTGAAATGGCTCTACCTTAGTTTGATTAACTGCTTCTGTCCATTTTAGAGGAAATTGCACGCTGAAAGTGTTATTGTGCTATAAGGGTAAAACACAAAACTGAACAAGAATAAATGATGACTGACCTCACTCTCACAAAGGGAAATGGTCCTGATGGATTTTTTGTTGGGTAGATAAATTGTTTTTCCCTCTTACCAACACTGCCGTGACCTTTGATTCACCTTCGACTCAGTTAGAAGAGTTAAACAATGCTCAGTAGCAGCATCAGAAAGTGTAGTCTGATATTTGAGCATAACAATTCCTTCTGTGTGCAGGATGATGATCTCCAAGGGCCTGGACATGGATCCAAGAGCAGAGGATACTTCCTTTATCGGGTATCCTACATGACAGCTGTTTATTGTCCAACACTATAAGGAATATTTTATTTACTTTCATTAAGTTTTGAGTTAAACCCCTTAACTGTCACTGTCTCGCAAGCAGATGCTTCGGCGTTCTGCCTTTTTTCTCTTTCGTGATCATAAATTAGGTATCATTCGAAAGCTTAAACATTCAGAATTCATCCTGTGAAAATCGTTTTGAAATGCTTTACCATGGTAAAGTTTTCTTTTTCGTTGTGCTTCTCTGCAGCCACGGAATGGAAGAAGATCTGCTGAGTATGTGTAAAACAATAAAGAATGGAAAAATCAGGTATTTCACAATGGACTGAGATAATCATTTAAAGCTGTTTCTTCAAATCTCATGTGTTTTCTACAAGTGCACTGGCATGGGTCTAAAATCATGGGACAAAAATTAAGAAAAACATTTAAATATACAACAATACAATATACATTTCCATTGAACAGTGCATTGGTCTTTAATGGCATTAGAGTGTGAACTTAAACCTACAAAAAACATATTTGAGCTATACTAATGTCTCTCTCTGTGTGTGTGTATATATAAACAGTCTCTTTTCATTAACAGTTTCAGTGAGCAGCAGACCCTTTGCCACAGATGTGATGATCCTGAGCCCAGTGAACCTGATATCCACATAACTCGTTCCAGAAACACCCTCTGTTAAATTGTGATGTTGAATGTACAAAATCCAAATAAAGTATTTTATCTGTCCAGATGTCCTGTTTGTGTAACTGTGCTGTGCCTTTTGAATTAAAAGCATTATAAAATGTTTCCTCATCGTGCAGTGTGATTTTGACCAAATTGACTGTACGGGGTTTTCCCACCAAAAACAAAGAAATATTTTTTCCCTCTTCAGTTATTTCTGGAAAGCACTAGTGGGACTCTGGTTGCTCATTTCCTCTTTCTCCTGATTGAATGTGTGTTTTTGTTATCTACAACAATTAGTAAAAAAGCATTAATCAAACTTCACTTCCGATTACTTCCATTTTAATTAGATTTGACCATACAAACAGCATGTTTCAAGAACTGCATCCTTTTTGATAAACGTCTCTTTTCAGTCCTTTATCGGTTCAGCTGCATCTTGCTTATGGTCTATTGTTCTCATAAATGTGTTTATTAAGATGTTGTATGATTAAATGAAGTAGGTTACGTCATGGATCGTGACTGCATTTCCCTTTAAGAAACTTGTGACAGAAAACATGGGTGTGTGTATATGTGGAAGATCACTTACCGGTTCTAGACAGAACCCTAGGGAATAACTCGTAACACATTAGTTAGTGGGTGTTTTATAGTGGGCTGGGTGTGAAAAAGGAAGCTTCGGGGTTGTGAAAAGACGTCGAATGCAATTAAATCTGAGGGCATGAGAAAAATACACAAATGAAACACATACAGAACCTGCTGAAGATCTAACTTGTTATAGTCTAGGGGCTATTCAATTCAGTCCTAACCGTTCTATTTCATCAGAAACCATCTTAAAACAGGGCTTTAAGTGTAAAATACCGAACTTGTCCTTTAAGTGTTCTTCGAGTATACACTTTATAGAAATGTCCAATTAAAAATCTTACTTCAGTAGATTTCAAATCATTATTTTAATATTTTTTTAAACAAGTAGCCTACACTTCACTGTAAAAAATGACATGATCAATGACAGCGTGTTTACATTACTTTAACTCTTCAAAATAAGTTAAGCTATTTTAACTAACAACTTTAACTATTTTTAAAGTTATATGAGATTCGACTCAATTGTCAGTGTTCCAAAGTAAGTGTTATATTTTTAAGTTGAAATGTTGATTGTACTTTGAAAATTGAAAAGCAAGTTTTTTTACTGTGTTGATTTGATGTCAACATTACATTGTTTAACTGTAGTCTGTTGTTCATTATTACATTTAAAGTGAATACATTTTAAATGTTTTAAATTGCAACTTCATTATTTACAAATGTGCAATTACAAACATATTTATACAGGCTATATGACACAATTTTCAATAGAAATAACATACAATAATAAGTATTTCAGTTTACCAAGCTTGTCATTCATCTGTACACTTTAACCATATTTCAAAGACAATTATTGAAGTAGGCTAATTATAAAATTTCTTATAAAGTAGGCTACAACAACATGAATATAAAACATTTCAAATATAGGCTGTTATTGTCAAAAACATTATATTCAGTTCGCACTTAAGTAGACTATTCTTTAATGTATTTTTTTTTCAAAGTATAGGCCTATGCTAAATTGTACTTCTTCCACAGGCAAATAATAAAAACATAATTAAAAGATTACAGATACTTTCTTTATTATTCAGGTGCCCATTGTTTGCAGAACCAGCACTGCAGCCAAACCTCAGAAACTTAGCCCGCTCTCCCCTGGATTGAGATTGAGGCGAGAATAAATTTCTGACGCAAAAATCAAGCCAACCTTGTTCAATATGTTCAATATAATGAATTTAATATGATAACAGCACCACCGTGTGGTTATTTTGTTCCTGCATTACGGTGGCTGAAGCTTTGCGCCACTGGGTGTCACGAGATCTCCACTCATAATAGAAACAATGCGTGATAAACAGTCAATTTTCGTTAAATACATACATATTTTACAAATAATAATAATATATATTTTGTAAAATATATAAATATAAAATATTAGGCTATGTTTTCATAAATATGTTCCGTCATGAAAAAGTAGTGGGCTAAGTTAATGTCTATCGTAACTATTTACAACAATAGGCCTAATAATCAGCCCATATTGCTTAAGCAGCCATTTTAAATTAGATTAGATGCCATGTACCCCAAAATATGATCATCCTCGAGTGTAGGCTCCAATTGTTAGCATATATATTAATAATATTTAGTATTTATATTAATCATTTATATTTATTTTAATCTATTTTAATATTAATCATCTTAATATTTATTGATTTATCTATTTATTTTTTTACCTCAGGCTCATAGACTTTTCCACGGACCCCCTGCCATGCTCACTTAAATAATAATTAGCAAGGAGGAAGATAATGTGAATGTATTGGCCGAATGATTTTCTTTTTCTTTTACCATAAATAATGGAACTGTAAGGTCCACATCATGTTAAGTTCAGATTTAAACATGAACAGTCAGACACGTCTGTGCGTGCTGCTCTCGACCCCGCTGATTTGTATATGTCACTGAAGCATTACATGTTTTCACTAAGAAAATTAGTACATTATGGACTTAATGCAAATCAAGTAATGTTTTTTTAATAAGCTTTAAAAAATATAGAAATTGCCTTGGTTCTCCCAACAATATAGCCTAATATATTATTATAATTATTATACCTGACTTTCATTAATAGCTCCGCAGCATGTCGCGCACTCGCATCATCTTTCTATTGGACAAGACAAATGTCATTCAATACGTCATGCACTAAAATTTTCGCGCGCTGTACCACTTTCAAGATTGGTTGACGTGCGTATTTGACCTAATTGGCATACGGCCAAGAGAGAGAGAGAGAGAAAGAGAGAGAGAGAGCGACACATGTGGGCCAAAGATTAGGAACGTTTGTATAACACACAATTCACACCAACACACAATCATTAAAAGATAGCAAGGTATTGTCTTTTTGAAACAACTGAAACTTTAAAACCGCTACGGAAGCAGTAGGTAAAACTTCAAATAGAAAGGCTAAATCTCATTTCAAGAAAGAATAAGCAATAGCTAAAAATAAAAATGATTTCAGATGATTCATAGGTAAAAATGTCAAGCATTTTAGTGATACATTTAGTTTATGAGGCCATTACAAGATGTAAACAACACTGGTCCAGAAACACTTCCTGTTTCAGTTCTAAGCTGTTGTATTTATTTCACATGTAAAGAAAACATCTTGAAGATGTTTGTTTAACTTTTTGATTCAGTTTAAATGTTCTGTTGGTTGTATTTTATCCCAGCTTTTATGTAGTGTTAAAAAACTGAAACAGGAAGCCCTTCTGGACCAGTGTTGTTTACATCTTGTGAAATGGTCTATACGTTTTATAGTTAATTCCTCCAAAGACTGATTCATTTTTCCCCCTCATTTTTTTCTTCTTCACTTTAAAACGCATTCTACTAGCAGGAAATACAAAAAATGTGCAGGATCTTTTTTTAAACCTTATTTATGGTTCGATAGTACTATTATATATAGGCTTATTGTGTGTGTGTGTATCTATATATATCTATCTCTGTACATATATATATATATATATATATATATATATATGTATATATATACATATATATATATATATATATGATATATATATATATAGTATATATATATGTATATATATGTATATATATGTATATATATATATATATATATATATATATATATATATATATATATATATATATATATATATATATATATATATACATATATATACATATATATATATACATATATATACATATATATACATATATATATACATATATATATATATATATATATATATATATATATATATATATATATATATATATATATATATATATATATATATATATATATATATATATATATATATAGGTTTTCCCAGTTGTGCCTATTTATATTATTTGTTTATTTATTTATTTAAATTATTATTATTATTATTATTATTTTTTTTATTAATTCTATAATGGTGGACAGATTTATCATTTCTTTATCTGTTGTTAATAGCCCAAGCCGTTTTAGCCACCCTATGATCTGCTAGCTAGGCTACATAGTTTATGATTTAATTCCATTGGCTCTAATTAACCTTTCTATTTATTGTTTATGACATTTCGGTGTCCTGTATGTTCCAAGTTGTGCCTCTTTTTAATATACATAGGCTATATATGGAATTAATTCATAAAATATGTAGCCTAGCAGATCATAGAGAGTGCCTAAAACGGCTTGGGCTATTAACAACAGATAAAGAAATGATAAATCTGTCCACCATTATAGAATTAATAAAAAATAATATATTTCAGTTTTTTATTGTATGCGATGTATTTTTTTTATTTATGTAGCCAATTTTTTAAAACTCGCATACAAACTAGAAGCCAGGTCTTGCTGTGTGTTGCCAGATTGTGTGGGATTCAGCTCTGGTCGTACTGCGCATGCGCGTGGGAAGCCTCAGGGTAGGCCCTGCTGTTTTTCTAACTCTAGTTCAATCCTACACTGCCGTCTCAACCAAAACAAGGCGCAAGAAAATCCCCCTCCTGGACGGCAAATAACCGAGGTAAGAGCACAAGCGGGTTTGAAAGATAGCATTATTTTGAGAAGGAGCAGTGGAGCTCTAGTGTCTTATTCGTGTCGGATTTGTTTCAAGCGTACTTGCGGTGAAAATACGGTGGTGTGTTTTTAATGCTTGCCTGGGAAGAATCCGAAGGCCCGGTGACCCACATTTGTTCTACCCTCAGTGAGACAAGGGGAGTGTACGATGTTGCGCTGCCAAATGTTCGCAACCGATTTAAAGCCCGGACACCTCTTATGCATCGCATGATTTAATCCCTGCAGACGCTAATGTTATATCTCTGTGGTTTCGCATTTTTAAACTTTGCTGCTATATCTATCAGTTATGCACGAATAACCCCTGTTTATACTGATGATGACGTGCATTTATCAGACTGTAAACTCGCGCTTCTCCAGGTCATATTTTAATCTGTATTTCAATGAACATATTGATCAAATAAATCGCTCTGAACGGTTAAATGAGTATTTAGGCTAATTATTCGTGAATCTGCCGTTCATTGTAGTACCATACAGCCGGACGCTTTCGCTGGGATTGCGACTCTGAGGATGGGAATTAAATCAAATTTAACCTGACCATTTTATCGCGGCTCTTGGAAAGCAACCTGTAGCGAGCTCGTCTGAATATATCCCGTTGGTTACCACAGCGCGAGTAACCAGCCACACACAGGATTAGTTAACATTTCGGTATTTATTGCAGCTTTGAATGAATGTCGTTCGACTGTTTAACTATCATGCGTCCGGGGAGTTGAGCGAAAAAAAAAAGATAGTACCGGTAATTGCATTGATTTAAACTGGTCGTAGTGCACATTTGAGTGGATGTTTCTGTTAGGGCTTTGAGTTTGACGAGAATAAAAAGGTAAAATCTAGATATCCACTGCAGCATGTAGGAGGTGTTTCGGTTTCTATGTGAAGGTGAATTAGGGTTATTTGACGTATTTGGGTAATTCATTTTCTATCTTATGTACGGTAGCCTACTGGAACTGATTACCCCCGTTTCATTTTATATTTGGTGAATGACATGATTGCCCCTTACTGTGTGTCATAACGGCGCGTGCCTAAATGTCTAAAATGTTATCTTGGTTGGCAGTTGTCTAGGTTTTGTCTGTTCACTTATTTTTCGCTCACAACTCCCACTAATGAGCTGATTAATGATTTTTAAATTGAATTAAGCGTTTTCGACTTCCTCAGTTGTAATGTCCGTCATAAGCTTACACGTTCATTGTGACGTAGGGAAATTAAGTGTCAGTTCTTGAATATTAATTTGGTAGGCTAAAGCACAAAATATACAATTTTGATGTAAAACTAAAATTTCTGACATGATTTATAAATGAATAGTGATGTAGCAGGTTCAGTAGCATAATATTTGCTCGTTGCAATTAAAATGAGATATTACCCTTGTTTATTGAATGAGGGGATTATTCTGTGACAGTGTGAATGCCCATAAATGCATTTCCTAATTTATTTGCTATTTTTTTCGCCAATATAATTTTTATCATCTCATCACTGAGTAGGCTAATTTAGATATTTTTTAATAACATATTTCCCATATTTCCTGCTGTTGGTCATGGGATTTTGTAGGAAAAACTTTAAAAAACAGAACACAGTGGATACATCCATTACTCAGCATTTAAAAACAAAATATAATTTATTGACCACTGATAACAAGGTTTAATGTTCTAATACTTCCTTATTTAACTTTTTATTTGAAAAAATCAAAAGTGCCACTGTATGTCAGTGCTTATCATGAGCATGGACAGAAATGCAATGTTAAAAATTGCATATTGCATCTGGATTTTAATATATCCCACCTGGCACTTTTGTTTTTAGGTTAGCTCTATGGCGTGTTCAGTTTATCACCCAGCATTTCTTATCTAAAAAGCTTGTGTGTGTACACGTGAGTTATGAATAACACTCTGTAAATAAATGCAACGATCACATGATCCCAATAAAATGAATCCCAGAAAACAGGTTGTTTTTCACCTTCACAATGTTGTTCAACACCAGTCATTCACTTTAAGACTTAGGTGTAGAATGTATTTTTCTTTGGTGTTATTTTCATGGTGGTGGCACGTTATTCTCCTTATTGCACCTTAGTAACCAAGCATACTACACATTTTGTTGTCATGAGATATTAATATTGGATCTCCTTCAAAAGAAAGCGATGCCTTGTTGTTATGCTATTGAGAAAATCAAAAACCTGCTTGCTGTGACTTTTTCAGTGACATTGTGGTTTATTTGATTTGTTTACTGTATATCCCCATTGTAAGAACCTTTTCTTTTTTATAAGTTTAGTCAGTAAATGAACTGGTCATGAAGTGTCAATGAGGACATTCAGGAACAAGTCGCCTGCAATGACAGTGCAGCAAAGTCATGCCCATCTGACTTAACAGGTTAGGCCGATATTACTTTTGGCAGCATACAAATCTATAACCTTACACACTACTTTTATCATCAAGTGTATCGCTTTGACTGAATTGCTCATTTACAAAACCAAACCAGTCTCTGGGTTTTGTTTTTATGTATTAAAGGTATGCCACTCGAAGTGTAAGGTCAAAAATATTAACAAGAAATAAATGAGGTGTGTGTTTTATGTTTAGTAAATAAACTGTAAATTAGGAAGGAAAGGTAGGAGTGCAGGTCACTGAGTGCATTATTCGTATTAAGACCTTTCAATGGTTTGCCACTGTACGCTCTTCGATTCTTATATCATTTGACACTATTTGCTGATATTTTGTACTGTGGTTTCAAAGTGGTCTTTGAGGTGATTGCTTACAAAAAAAGATCCAATAAGCACCAAGATTGAGTTGATCAACTCATAACAATTATCTAAAGGGATAATTAAAGGAGTAGTTCACTTTTAAAAATTTTTTGCTGATAATTTACTCACCCCCATGTCATCCAAGATGTCCACATCTTTCTTTCTTTTAGTCTGAAAAGAAATGAAGGTTTTTGATGAGAACAATCCAGGATTTTCTCCATATAATGGACTTCAATGGAAACCAAAACGGTTTAAGGTCCAAATGAGAGTTTCAGTGCAGCTTCAAAGGGCTTTAAACGACACCAGACAATGAATAATGGTCTTATCTAGCGAAACGATCGGCCATTTCGAAAATAAAAAAAAGTTTAAGTTTTATAAGCACAAATGCTCGCCTTGTTCTGTTCTGTGACGCACGTTCGTGACTCTCCTGTTCAAACTCGTTCATCAAAATGAGCAAATCTTTTTTTCGAGTCATGACTCGAAGGTTCCTAGATAAGACCCTTATTCATCGTCTGGTGTCATTTAAAGCCCTTTGAAGCTGCAATGAAACTCTAATTTGGACCTTGAACCGTTTGGTTCCCAATGAAGTCCATTATATGGTGAAAATCCTGGATTGTTTTCATCAAAAACCTTAATAATTTTTCGACTGAAGAAGGAAAGATGTGGACATCTTGGATGACATGGGGTGAGTGAATTATCAGCAAAAGTTTTTTTTTAAAGTGAACTACTCCTTTAAGACAAAAATAGTGTCATCATTTACACACCTACATGTCGCTTCCAAATTTGCATCAATTTCTTTTTCTGTTAAAAACAAAAGAATATATTTTAAGAAACTGCAGTTGTTATTCTTTTTGTCCATATGGAAGTAAATTGTGACCAAAAATGTTTGGGTACCAACAATCTTCAAAATATTCCCTTTTATATTCCACATAAGAAAGAAAGTCATACAGGGTTGGAGCAATAAATAATGATACAATTTAAAAAAATTGGGTAAACTATGCAATTATTAACAATGCAGATCGGAGGTGGGCGCTATAAAGGGTCCCAGAAGAGGTTAGACTATGTGTTTTGTGTGATTTAATGGTTGTTGAGGATGAAATGGCATTTTTTTTGTCCTTTATATATGAATTAAGAATGAGTATGTTTGAGAGAATTCAATATAAAAAGCCTGATTTGTTTTGGATGTCTGATGGGGATGTGTTGAATTGGCTCTTTGAAAATGAAATCTATAGTTTGGCTAGATATGTGGAAAAGGCGTGGAAACTTTGGCAAATGAATCCTGACCTGAATTGACGCCGTCTTGTTTGTTTAAATTGGGAAAATGATGGTAATGTATATTTTATGATGGTTATCTTCCTGTGTGCTTTGTATGATGGTCATCTTTTTGTATTATGTTTGTTTTAGCTATTAGTGTATTTTAAGCCTATTTGGGCGGGGCATGTATGTGCAAGCCACTTTAATAAAAAAAAAAAAAAATTAACAACAATAATGTTGTGTTAAAGGGATACTCCACTTTTTTATGGAAATAGGCTCATTTTAACCAGACATTTTCTGGTCTCATTGACTTACATAGTAGGAAAAATATATACTATGGAAGTCAATGGAGACCAGAAACTGTCTGGTTACTTATAATTCTTCTAAATATCAGAAAAGTGTCTGAATGAATTCGAAAACGGTAAAACTCAACTGTTTAAAATGAGCCTATTTCCAAAAAAAGTGGAGTATCCCTTTAAGGCCGTCATTGTGAATGGTAACTCTGATTGGATGTTCAGTTTAGTGAACGAATCAGTGCATGAGAATTAAAGCAAAAGGGATGAGAGTAATTCAAGACGGCACAGCTGATCCTACCCAAGCATTCCAAAACATGAATATTTTCATAACTGCATGAGCTGCTTAAAATGAAGAATGTTATCAACATAACTGATATTTAATTGTTTACGTTTTCCATTTCTGCATACATCTCATATAGGCCCATCCTCGATTTCGGTTTCTCCTTTTGAGGAGTTTTCTTTTGAAGTCAGTTTGGTGTGTCCCACACTTAAGGTTTCCCTGTTTTCAATAATTTGATCACCAAAATAACATATTTAAATGGTTTTAGCCCTGCCTCCACTCACTTACACTAGTTCAGATATCCACTTGTTGATTATTACATCTTGGCATGATTGGTTACAAGGTAGTTTGTGATGTCAGAAACACCAGCGACTTGAAACCATGATTTCGAGACTATCTTTGTTTCACTGAAGTTTTAAGGAGAAAATACTCCGCAATGATGTGTGGACTTGTGAATTTGCAAATGTAGTTTGGCTTAAAGCATATGAAAACAACACATAGACATACAAACAATATTAAAACCTTGATTTTCACCACAGGACTTTAAACATTTACTTCAATAAAAGAAATGACAGTTTTCCAGTTCTTATAGTGAACTGTTGGTTTATTTGGTTCATTAGTTAAAAGTTGCCAGTCTAGTTCATTTAAATGAGCCTAGAACAAAACAACAGATGGCCAAAATTATGTTCATCACATAAGTATAGAGATTAAGAGATATCATTTGTATAATTAGTGTCAAATGTTTGTATTTGAATTCCTCAAAATGGTCTTCCAAAGTTTGAGAGCTGGTCTAGAACGACAAAAATCATTCAGCTTTCTTGATTATGTTTATACAAGTCTGACGAGGTCATTTGTAATCAAATCTAATGATTTAAAAATAAATACTAGTATATAATTTGGCCTAAATAAAAATCAAAAATGTATGTTTATTAAAGAAGAAAATGACTTTGAGAGCACTTCACAAATGGAAGTTTGGATCAGAATCGTTTCTGTTACCCATTATGAACGTATTATCTAAGAACGAGACTTTGAAATCTCATTCAGGTTGTTCTGTGCACAATGCATGGCGATCAAATTTTCCTGTTGCATTATTGTTAAATGCTCCCCAAATCATAGTTAATATTTTGCTTTTGTGAGAAGTCTTTTACTGGGAAAACTGTTATGGGTGATGAACTTTGTGATTTGGGATATGGAGCCTGGGCATAAAAGCAACCATTGTAGTAGCAGAAGTAAAGCAAAGCCATCCATACGAGTGGTCAGTGTGCCCTGGCAGGAATCTTAAAGCCTTGTTCTGGTCAGTTGGTCTTGAGGCCAGGGTCATGCTTTCTGACGTCTAAGTATCACATAATGGTTAAATGTTCACACATACTAAGGAATAATCTACAAACTGTTGTCTAAAACCCTCTTGGGATACAATGTGTTGTTTACTGTTTAAAATTAGAAGTCTGGAATAATTTATACAAGATGCAAAATTGTCTTAAGGAAATAAAGTTCAGGATGTGTATTGCCTTTACTCAGCAAAGATTCATGAAATTGATCAAAAGTGGCAGTAAAGACATTTATAATGTTGAAAGATTTATATTTCAAATAAATACTGTTCTATTTGGAATTTATAACCAAAAAATCCTGATTTTTTTAAATAACAGAAATAACTTTAATTGTTCTTTCTTTTTATATATATATATATATATATATATATATTGATGCTTTTGTAAGATTTTTATTTCTTAATACATTAATGTTAACCTATGCAACTTATAATGTTATATTATGTGTATTTATATTATGTGTAGAAATTTACATTACACTAGAATAATAAATGCTGTAAAGTATTGTCCAATACACATTTGATACAAGTTAATTGAAGTTAAAAAAGTTGAGGTGATTGGCTTATTAAAAAAGACCAAATAAGCACCAAGATTGAGTTTATCAACTCATATCAATGACTTATTGGGATAATTAGGGATAATTTACCAATAATAAAAAGAAAAACATGAACCTTAAAATGTATAGTAATGATACCACAATGTCTAGAAATAGTTTTTTTATTTTCAAAAATCACATTTCTTTCCAGAAATAGATAATATTTACCCTCTTTGAATTTCTATTTATATGGTAAATACACCTTGATCATGTAGAAATTTTTGATTTTGTAAATATTTGCAGATTGTTTCAAAGCAGCAAATTCTACTGTAAAGCAGCTCTAACAAGCAAATAGTGTCATTATTCAGTTCCGTTAAATGACTGTACATTCAATTGTAGAATTGTGGATGCACTGGTCACTCCACTGCACACCGAACAAGCAAATGACACAAGATAGTTGGCCTATATTTTATATTTTTCACATCTGTATGTAGTTAAGTGTGAAAGTTTTTGTAAAGAGTTACCATAAAAACACAATTAAAACAGAAGTTGTTTTGAATTATTTGCTTTTGCAAGAGATGTGTGACGTTTTGCATCTTGTGTGTGTGTGTTTTGTGGCTTTGTGTGTAGAGTTTTGATAAAATGAGCCATATAAACTGTAAAGACCATTTAAATGAGCCAGTGTGGTGCTTGTTACTTCCTTAATTTGTGTAAAAAGCCCTAAAGTTATAGTGGGGCAGAGATATGGAGGTTGAAGTGCCAAGGCAAAGTCTCATACTGTATTACTTCCTGTTTGGTTCTGACTGTTGAATGGGGCAACCAATGCCAATAATAACATTACATATCTTGTGTATTTTTCCCTCTCTTTTCTGTCTTTATCTTCATAATGTCTTTAGTCTTTGTTCCTAAACTTACCTTGAAGCTTTTTTCTTCAGTTTATTTATAGTCGGATTTGTTTGTGTACTTTGGCCACTTGTTAACATTGTCGATTGTGTTGTATTTACGGACATTTTTCAAACCATATGCTTGTGAGGTCATTAATAACCGGCAGATCTCAGATGTTTGCTTTTCTTTTTGAGAATGATTTTGGGTCAAGAGGCCATCTGAGCCCTTGTTCTCTAGCATGCCCGCCATTTCATAAGAGCTTCAGAGATTGTCTTTTCAGCAGTGCCAACCAAGCCCAACCAAATTACATTTGCTTTAGCCCACATAGATGCCAAACCCTCAAAGAAAACTTAACTTTCCATTTACAGATCTTCAAATGTCTAGTGCCCATGTCCTATCAACTTGTGTCAGTCAGAGAGCGATGGGAATTTCCGTTCAGCTTTTGTGTTTTGATGACATCACGTGACCGTAACGCAGGAGGCTTGTTTTCCGTACTGCTTCCCTGGCAGATGATGAGTTTCATTTCCGATCTGTTTAGAAAAGTAAAATTTCCACTCGCACTGTAATTTTATTTGGGTGGTCCTGGGCAGGCTGGAATTCCTTGGCATTTTAGTTTTTCCACAATTATCCTACATTTCTCTCTCTGTGCTTTAAGGGATAAAACTGGAGCCTATATCTGTTCAGTTTGGCTGTCTCAGGGGGACGCTGAGGACCCGATGCTGGGCGCCAGCCTTGTGTCCAGAGGGACACGTGACTGCATTGTGGGAGAGTGGGTTGGAGTGACGAGTCCTTTTGGATGCCCAGATCACTCAACATCCACCCACTCCACCAAACCCGCATGTATGCATGCCTCCATCTGCTCGCTCTGTCTCACATCGGACTCCGCTTCAGAAGACTGTGTTGTGTGTAAGATCAGAAGCATGTTAAGCTTTAAAAATCACAATTCTTATTTTTTACATTTACATTATATTTATGCATTTGGCAGACTCTTTTATCCAAAGCGATTTGGGTTGCATTTCAAGATCACATAATCACGTTCTTATCAATTCGTTGCTTTCCCTGGGAATGGAACCCATGATCGCTTTGGAAGCGCCAACGCTCTACTGTTTGAGCTACAGGAAAGCAATATTCCAGTATTTTTATGGAATATTGCAGTATTTAAAATAAATGTTTGTTTTTTTTTAAAATTCATGTCCCCTCGTAATCAAAATTACTTCCATGTTTATTGGCACGAGGACAGGGCAACCTGCCCCTCACATGAGATCACAACAATAGCAAACGACAATGATCTAATCAATTCCTGATGGATAAAACCAAGTCCCGCCCTACATTTTTTTTCTTGATCTAGAAGCTGTTTTCATATACGTCACAAGGCATTGTTTCATGCAATTTTTTATAAATTTTTTTTAGATAAATGAAGTAGCGATAAATCCTTACTTTCGTATTGTGGTGGGAGACTTCATCAATTGTTGATTAAGCCGGGGACACACTTAACGACTGTAAGGACGATTATGAATGTAATTTGATACTTGCGTCTGATCATGCCCAAATCGTGCCGAGTCATAGACAGTTGCGTTCAGCCAACCCGAATTTTACAAGGTGGCTAATTCGTAACAATTCATACGACCTCACTCTTACGAATTAGTACGATTTTTGCTAAATCTTACATATTTTACGAGTTAGCCAATTCGTATCCTACCCATCACGTGGGTTTAGACTTAGTTATACGAATTCGTATGAGTGAGGTCATATGAATTGTTACGAATGACATGAATTGTTTGAAATGACATGGTAAAATTATAAGAAATAAAACGTATGCATAGAAGATGAATCATTCACAAATAGAACTGCAGTTTAAGTGGCCAGAAAGGCAATTTTACTCTCACCACTGGTGTGAATTTCAGGCGGCAACTGAAATGTTTAACTGGCCAGTGCGCACAAGGGATAGCCTAGTTTAAACTTCAGTTTAATTCAGTTTGTTGCCACTTAGCGCCTTAAACTTGAGCTTTAAAAAACAATTTCGAAGGATTTAAAAACCTTCACAATGATTTCTTCCTTTTAATGTTATTTCTTGTTTACATTTGAATTACCATCATGGCAATGGCTCAATAAAGCAGTTCTACCTTGCCACTCTAAATTTGATGTATGACTGCTTTTTTGTTTCCCCGAGTAGTTGTTTAAATTATCAGTTGCATAGAGTTGAATGTTGTAAACAGGTTGGCAAGGATTCCATCACACACAGCCTAGGCTATACACTTGTAAATCAAAAATGGCATATTGTAGAGAATATGAGTCATGTTTTTATCCATTGTTGGTTTCCCAGCTAGGGTTTGGCTTTTTGTCATTTAAAGACAAAAAATATTTTTTTTATAATGGGAATATTGCAAGCATTTAGCTTTCACACATATTGATGTTTAGGAATTCATGAGGTGAAAATGAATTGTGAGTTACTTCCCTGTTGATGTGAAGCATAATTGCTGGTGTGAGTGTAAACATGAGTTAAACCACCTGGGTCCTTTGCAGTCAAAATTCACTTAAAAAGATAGGCTATAAGTCGCCTAGATGTTCACATTTTCAGTCAAAACAAGTTTAATTTGTATGGAGCTTTTCGAAATAGGCTAGAGCTTTTAAAGCAGCTTTACAAAAAATGTATGTCTCGTTGTTCTTAAGGTCCTAGTGAATAGCTTTAAAATATTTTATTGTCCGCTTTCACAGTAGTTGCTAAGCTCTTGCTAATGTGTTCACAGAGGTTTCCTAGGCCATACATCTTGTTGTTACAGTGTTGCTTGGTGGTTTCTGAGTTACTGTATTGAGTGGGTTGCTAGATAGTCACTAATTATGACTCAATGGCAAAAGGCCATTATTTATTTATTTTTTTCTGGTCAAGAAATGCCAACTTTAAAGTTCAAACAAACAGTTATTTTTTACATGGGGTGGCTTCTGTAATAGATTGTACCACAATAATTGGTGGGCATGGAAAAAAAATGTAAATAATAGCACAGCTATTATCTGGTGTTTTTAGTGTGTCTGTTCGCAGTATATGCTGCTCCAAGCAAAATCATCTCTGCGTCTGCTCTGAGTTTGGGTCGCATATAATATTATGCATTCAGAACAAAACATGTTCCAACCTTCTTTCCATTATTGTAATGAGAAACGCTTAAAAACATACTATTGTCAACAAAAGAGAAACTTTAAAGGCTAATTCACACTGCATCGATGCCGGCCAATGGCAATATTTGTTGGATACAGAGTGTTACTTTTGTCTGCGTCAGTTGCCATTGGTCTGTGCCTGTTTTTGATAAACTCAATCTTTAATTAAAAAAGTTAACCTCTTCCCCACCTCAAATTTGTTCTCTTTGTCTCGGCGGAGGGTGGGACTAGATATACGCCACAACTGAACTGACTGCAAACTGGCATTTAGATCTACCTCCATAGTTAGCAACACCCAACTTACTGCTATCCAATAAATTCCTGAAGGACAAAACCTGTGTTTGGGAAATGTCCTGCCCCTCCATAACTGCAAGTTCTTCTCTAGTGTACTATAAATATTGAGGATGGCGTAAATTTTAAAACCAATTAAAGCCCTATTCAGACCCTGACAATGTTAACGAAAAAGAGGATCGTCTAGAACAGAATTCATGCACAGACTTTGCAAGCACTGATTTCACAGGACGTTTCAGAGTGGGATGTTTTTTTGTAATTTTCTCACACATTATAGATATGATGTTATCCTCCATTTAATCATGATATTTGTTGGATGAAACTAAAAAAAAAAAACCATGGTCAATTTTCCTAAGGAGCAGTGAGCCATCTTACAAAAGCGAGAGCTTACAAAAGCAACAGAAAACAAGCTTTTAAAGAGTGAAGTGCACAGATAAACGGTGCTATAATGTTCAGAAACAGTGTTTTAAATAAGCTCTAACCACTCTAAGTTTGTCAGCTTTGGGAAACAAATGAGTTTTGGAAATGTTGTGGAAAAAGCATGCAGTGTCTCTTTGCCATGCAGCTCAACCAGGCCTTGTCCCCCTTTTTTGCTTATTCTATGGGCGTGGATTATTTAAATGAGTACCATTGTGACTTCATAAGATCCGGAAAAATCAGTGTTGTAGTCCAAACAAGTCGTTTGTTGTAGTTTCTGGAAAGTGGATTCTGTTAAATAAAATATCTCCCTTTGGAGTGGACTTTGAGCTTTGTAACCTTGCAGATCTTTTTTATGCTCACACAGCAACATTACAGACTAGCTGAAGTTTAAAAATTGAAAAAGCACAATAGGACACATTTAATGGCTACCTGCTGTTTTCCACCAAAATAATAGTTGGATGGTTTAATGTTTGAAGAATTTGTAAGAAATTAAGATAGCCATACATATTTTATTTTATGGTAGTACTGTAATATTATATATCATCTCAAAGGCATCTAAAGGGCCTTAACTATGCATTGGAGGGTTATTGTATTGTTGAGAAGGTCGATGAAAAGCTTCAGTTCCAGGCAAGAATTTACAGGTCACAGTGTAAACGTGATAAACCACATATCGTTGCCATCTCTGTTTGGTGCTACAGTATTTACATGAATCATTCAGCACAACATTGCTAACATTTAGTTATCTAGGTTATTTACAGATACGTTAAAGAAGCTAAGTGACATGATGTACAACGCAGCTAGAAGCTAACGTTAACATTTTGTTATGTAGGCTAACGTTAGCCTAACGTTACATTAGAGATGTTAAAGATAACGTTCAAATATGTTGTTCACTTAACTTAGAACAGATGTAGACATCCTTGTTTGTGTTGTGTTGGTGTTGTGGTCTACTGCATTGCTTAATCACATTACTTAATCCAGAGCAGACACTTATCTCGGTTGAGATGTGGCTTGGGAAAGAGTAAAAAAAATCACAGTCGCCCAGCCTCTCGGGATACTTTATGTGCACACTGCTCTGACCATTTTAAACTTAAAATGACAAGAAAAAACATATAAAAACGAAAGAAAACTGACTAACTGCAATGCATTCCAGTGGACGTGGAAACAGACAATGTCCAAGTGTATTGGGTTAGCTGCGCACTGTGATTGGCTCATCGTGTTTTGGGGCGTGGCTTAGCCATAGGTCAATTGTTTTAATTATTATTATTATTATATAGTTGTGATAGTCTTAGCTATTCAAACATAATTGTCCAAAATTTTGCAGCCCAGCAAACCTAGAGCTTTTTTTGTTTTTAAATCTTTTTTTGAATCGCAATAATTTTATAGCAGAAAAATCACAATTAGATTTTTGCACCAAATCATGCAACTCTAAAGTTAACTTGTTAGTAAGTGCTTCAAACAAAACTCTGATGCCACAAATTTTGTAATCTGGCAAATTTAGTGATTATTTAATCCCCAAAAGTGCTGATAGTGTAAACCCGGTAAATTTCCAGGTGTACTGATAAAGAAAAAGTTTTTTGCTTACTCCTGGTTTCAGTAATATCAATGTTATTTGCTTTTGCAGCAATTCGGTAATTAACTGACTATTGAGAGCCCTTAACAAACTAACCAAAGACCACTTTCTAAGACTAAGCTATTGGTCTTCATTATTTTAAATGATAAACTGTTATAGGTCACCCTTAATTTGAAACAGGCAAGTTGTGTTTTGACCAGGGCGGTTTTGCTGTTATATTTAGTCACCAGACACTTTAATCCAGTGCCACTAACAGTATACTATAATTGCTCTGTGATGTCCCACTAGACTGTTGGGGACCGTGGTGGTGGTGCGGCTTAATTTACTCCCAGCTTTTGTCTGTCCTTGGTACCCTCTCCCTAGGACAAATGAATTGTGTTTTAGTATTCGGATAAAACTGAAAAAGGAATAACTGTAGCTGGGAGTGAACCTGGTCCTTCTGTGTTACCAGCCAGTTGTCAGCTCTTGTTCTTCATCGCTAAGAATTCCCTTTTGGGTTGGACTCAGGCAAAAGGAGTAACAGCAAGATATTTGCATGGAGGGACAGTTTGACAATTTGTCAGTGCAGCAACAGGAGCCCATGATTTGTGTTTGTGTGTGAATACTCAGAATGACCCAGATGTTTTAGTTGTGATTTCATCTCTAATCAGAACTTCTGGGACGTGTGGAGAAGCTTGCAGGTGAACACAGAACTTTTCTTAGAGCTAGACACAAGGTCTGTTCACTTACACAGCAGCACACTGCACATATAACCCGTGACCTGGTTTGTTAACATTTTGGTTGCGGAATAATAGTCAGCAAATTGTGATAGGATGCATTTAAATATTCCTAAAGCTAACATGCACAAACACCCAAAATCTTGCTGAGAGTGTGCAGCTGTGGTTAAAGTTACATGCATTCAGTTTATTTTGTCTTTTTGCTGTTCTAATTCTAATTCTAAATGTCAGAATAAGGTAAAGTGGATACACCTGATGTAAGCTCGCCTTAAGGAAAGGGTGCTTAACAATTTTCTTTTTGCCTTTGCAGGGCTGGATGAGGCATTGCCATTGGATTGGAGTTACTTTGTTTGGAATTAAAACGCTCAATGACAGTCTACAAGAGCCCTTCTGCAACTTTTCCAACCTAAAGAAGGTAAGGTGGAAAATGGTGAAATATTCTTTTTAAAACAGTTTGACGGTCCCCAAATGAAGATAATTCAAAGACATTACTTTATACAATGAATAAATATTGAATAGCCGATGCATTGTTTTTGGCCTTAGCATCACGTCCATGATGTAGAAAGGGTTCATGTGTCCTGTGTCAATGGCTTCTTAGTAATTTTGTGCTACCTTTATTTTCGTTATTATGATATGACGGGCTATGTGCTTATAGTGTTGTGATTTGCATGTTGACTGCACTCCAGTATTGCTGAGGGTCTGACTCACTTAATAGCGTAATACTCTGCAAGCCCTAGAGATGAAACGACAAATGGCTGAAACTGGGGATAGATGGAGCATAACATTGATTTGAAAGGAGGATGTGTTATTCAGTTAGACATACACAGTTTGGCTTTGAACGAGAATGGCAACCATTCTGTAACTGAAGTGAAGAGCAAAAGAGTTTTATTTTTAATGTGTGATTGATCTAGTTATTTTTAATCGATTATACACGACAGCACTAATGTATGTTGCAAACGTTTGCTTAATATTTTTGTGTAAAACTTGATCTTTTTAAGGACACTTTAACAAACATTTACACCGTGTCCTAACTACATGCAAATTGATAAAATTCCAGCGACAGCAAGTATGTCTGTCCACACTAGACGTGACGCGACTGTGAGACGCTAAACGCCAATCAAAAATCACAGCCATTCAGAACAGCGTGTGGGCGGAGTCTCTCTGTGAAAGCGCATTGGAAATTGGTAAGGACAATCAAACCAAGAAATAACATTATTGAAAATCAAAACATTAACAAAATATACTTGTTGACTAATTTTGTTATGAAGTACAGTTGTATTTTTGCGTTGAATTCATTTTTGAACGCAATATTATATGCTTTCAAAATCTGAGGTAAATTATCCGTTATCGCTTGTGGCACAGTGACCTAATGCCTTTGAACTTCTACAATCAGTTCCTCGTCGTCCATGTTTGATGACTAAATATTCATGACACGCAAAATCTGTCAGCCGACGTCGCAGAAACAGGAACCGTTTCTAAATTAGAAACTGCGTGTGTCACTGTCTGTGTTTGGTTAGGACAAAAACTCTGATTAACATGGAAAAGATACCTTTTATTGCGTGTCGCGGCGCGTGACGTAACGTGTAATTAGGACACGGTGTTAATAGAAAGCTAGAAAAACTGCATTTATTTGAAATTGAAATCTTTTGTAATGATGTTAAAGTCATTACTGTCACATTTGACCAATTTAACACATTCTTGCTGTATGAAAATATGATATATTTGGAAAAAAATCTTATTGACCTCAAACTTTATCAGTAGTACAGAACATTCCTGTACTATTTTTTGTACTATTCCTGTACTTTTCCATTTCATAAAAAATGTAATAAATAGTGTGAACTTCAGTACACATATGGATGATGTTACGTTTAAAAAAATAATATTTGGGAATAGCCAATAGAGAATCCAAATGCAACGCGTAT
The DNA here is from genome assembly GCA_030378365.1 of Hybognathus amarus. Taxonomy (NCBI): domain Eukaryota; kingdom Metazoa; phylum Chordata; class Actinopteri; order Cypriniformes; family Leuciscidae; genus Hybognathus; species Hybognathus amarus. The sequence continues at coordinate 324,881 of JAQIUQ010007621.1, forward strand.
CTGTTTGCATCCATTGTACAATTTTTAATTGATTGCACACAATTAACTTAAAAAACTGTGACAAAACGTTCAAGAATTATTGCATTTGTCCGTTTTAATAAGTTAAATTGAACATACAGCAGATTTTTTTTTTAAGTGTACCAGTCAAAAAGACCAAACTTGTCTACATTACAAACTTCATGAAAGAACTGAAATCATCGTGGTTAACAAACTTAATTCAGCAACATGCTTTACAAGAAAACATCGTAAAGGTCCAGTTACATCCCAGTGCTGCTGCAGTGGGAATGCTTTTCTCATTGTTATTCAAATTTCGCACAGCTGGTTCGTGTAGACTGTTTTTTTTCTTACCTGCAGTGTAATTTGCATGAATATGCAATGCTTGCATTTGTAAGTGATGTGTATTGCACTAAGCACTGCTTCTGTTTGTTCATGTGGATAGATGTGGCTGCTGCAGGCTACAGCGATGATTTGGGATTTGTAACTGAGAAAAAAAGAAAATACTTCCCTGGAGATCCCACATACACACACGTTTCCCGTGATCTCAGTGTCTAGGCTTCAGCCCACCTCACGTCACACTCATTTCTGTGTTTTTCCCTCAGGAAAAGGGGTGATTGTGCACTAGGGAAAAGTGAGGAATTGGAAAGGCCGTATGACTCGGCAGAAATTGTCTGACCTCCATAAAAATGCAGCGTGTCGTTTTTAAAGCCACAACACTGTATTTTAGCTCTAAGGATGGCATGGCTTTGCTGACAACATCCCTTCATGTCTGTGGCAAGCCTGTCAGCTCTATGTTAATTTGGCCACTAAAGACCTGCAGGATATTTACACATCATGTAAGTGTAGCCTGGGTTGGGTACAGCATGCTAATGGTTCTCTGAACGATTGTGACCACTGTGCGTGAAAACAAAGGCTTTTTACTGTATGTTCCCTTCATTTTTATCTGGAAATTGATGAGAAATTTTGAAGAATTTTTCACCTAACAATTGAATTATTAGCTAAAAGAAGACTGTATATAGAAAATAAATAAATAAACAAGAAAATAAATAAATAAAACAGGGCAATAAGAGCTTATCACATTCCTATAGAACCAGCTCACACAACCTTTTTTATTATTTAAAAGACAAAAACACACTCTCTGCCCCTCAATGTGCATGTCTTCAGGAAATGTTGTTTATTACCTTTTCTGATTTCAAAATTGGATAAATGATGTGAATACAACACTGTACCTGGTTAAAGTGTATTCAGAAACGTACCGCTGCAACTGCACCAATTAATGGCTAAACATAGAGCATCTTGTGGGTTGACATTTTACATTTTGTGGAAAATGTGGAGTAACATTTTTGTCGTCCAGTTCGTCCACGTCGAACCGGAAGTTGGTAAAGGGATAGTTCACCCAAAAATGAAGATTCGGTCATCATTTACACGCCCTCAAATTGTTCTAAACCTGTGTGAATTTCTTTTCATCTGAAAAAAGTCAATGGGGTTCCCAACATTCTTCAAAATGTCTTCTTTTGTGTTCAGCATAAGAAAAAAATTCATACATGTTGGAACAACTTGAGGGTGAGTAAGTGTTTTTCGAATTTTCATTTTTGGGTGAACTATACCTTTAAGGTCTGACTCTGAAAGTTATAAGCCGTATGAGTAAATGTAAATATTCAGATTCAGTGAAGTGGTTCACTGTCTTATTTTTGTCATTCTGCGCTATGTTTGTACTTCCTAGCATGTAATGAATGTAATGAATAAGTATTTCTTTAGCAGGAGACCAACATGTTTTTTTTTTGGTTTTGGAAAAAGCTCAGTAGTCTTGGATCCCCAAGTTTTTACTTTGAAATGTCAATTAGTTAAGATATTCACTTGCATTTAACAGTCTTTTGCTCTTTTTGCTTAATTTAATTGTTAATCATTTAATTACACATTTTAATTAAAGTACTTAATGTTTTATTCATTCAGTTGATGCTCTCACTCAAAGCAACTTTTAAATTAGGGATTGCTTTTGCCTGTGCTTTTGCTTTCATATTTATCTGAAATACTGAAATTGTTTTCATTTGAGGAGCCATTTTCTCGAAAACTTAGTGCTTTTTTGAGAAAAGTCTAATTCTGAAGATTTGACTGGAGATACAACTGCTTGATTCAGCTAGTGGTTGCTTTATTACTAATAACATAAAAAAAAACAACTAGTAGCTGAATCCAACCGTTTTCTTTCCATTCAAATCTTGTGTGTGTTAAAAAAGGATGTTATATTGTGTGTGTGTGTGGGGTGACACATACCATAGTTATATTATAGTTAATTACTGAGAAAAGTGCGAGGAGAACATAATAGATTACAACTGTAAATCTGGTGCTTGTAAATCTTTATGATGTTTTCAAGCGCTTGTGTTGACAAATTTTGAAGTAGTTTTTGTGTGTGTGTGTCAATCATTATTTTGCTTTAGTTTTTGATGCCTTAAAATATGGCAGTTATAAATGATTAGTGGATTATTCGGCTCCCTCTGATGGCTATTGTTTATGTATTTGCATGATTTTGCAGTTTTGTGTGTCATTCAGGTGTAACAGGTGAGCAAGGGCGAGGAAATAGGATGTTTTTCTGAGTTTGACCTGTGGACACAATCAGCCGCCTTTAGACAGGGAGAGGCTCACGTGAGCTTGCCTATAACAATATACAGAAGCAAACAGGTACACACGTGAGGCCTTTAACCTGAATTACACAATGTATAACGTTATTTTAGTATTTATATACTATTAAAGTATCTTTGATTTTTATGTTGTCAGTTTTCATTTTCATTTTATGTGAAAGTTTTCTATCTATTTAAGCACTTATTTCAGTTGGTTGCGAAGATATTTCTTATTTTTAAAAGGGAACTGTGACAATCCATAAACATAAAAATACTCACTATTTTCAAAAAGTATAGGCACAAGATATAGGAGTTAACATGATTTTAGTCTGAAAAAAAAGCCTAAATATATGTATTATATATGTAAATGCATTTCTAAAATTTAAACCCAATTCATTTCCATTATAGGTGCTTACCATAACCTCAATTTTATTAAAACTTCTGTAGCATTCTACATCATTTTTGTCCGCATTTACCAACACATTTTTAAGATCCAAAGTTGTTGTCAACATTAGTTAATGTGAACTAACATAAACATGAATATTTTTATTAACTAAAATTAACAAAGGGTGATAAATTCTGTAAAAACACATTATTCATTGTTATTTCATGTTAGTTAATGCATTAACTAACTAATATCAAATTATTGCCATTTTTGAGGTATCACAACCAGCTCAACACTTCATTGCTCAACCAATGGTGTGAGATTGGAGTGGGACTATCTCTTTGACCGACCAATGGAAGATGCGGCAAATGTTCGGGAAACCTGTTTCCAATTCTGTTTTGGAGGCCTTAGCTTTCTTTAATATGCTGGTCCATACGCTCATGGAGGTTGAATCCATCCATCACCTGCACAAACAGGCCCAGATTTACTTTGTAATTTCCAGCAAATCTGTTTTAATGAACAGTTTTGACATCTTTAGAAGTCACCTCATTTTGCCTCTAATCCTCCTTCCATTCTCCTGTGCTCTCTGCCTCCCTCTGGCTGGGATCATGGCTGACCCACTTGGCGTCGGGTGCCAGCGGTTGGCTCCTCGCCGTTCCTCTGAAAGACCAGACCTACAGCAGCAGCAACTTCACCGTGGGGCCTCCTGCCAGCTGCGCCGTGGGGCCCTGCCAGTGGCGGTGTGAGGCCCTGCCAGTGGAAAGCAGCTCAGACATTTTCCTGTCTGCAGACTGCTGGACATTCACACTAACAAAGGCAGCTTTTGTGAGATCCAGGCACAGGGGCTTGAGGTTGCCTTCAAGCCCACAGAAGGGACTCTAACCCTGGGAAATCAGGGTGTGGTGTAATGAAGTGTCCTGGAAGAAACAAAGATGACCTTTACTTGGTGATTCATCGGCACAGAGATAAGAGATGGCCATGAGTACATGGACATAACAACAATAATTGATCATAAAAAACACATCCCAACTTATTTTTGTTTAGCTTGGAAATATTTCAGCAAAAAGTCCAGCATTTTTATTTTTAGATTTTTTTTTTTTTTTTTGGCGCATCGTACTTTGCAATTCGGATGGTTTAGAGCCTGGGGAGTGGCAATTTTACCCCTTTTCCACCAAAAAAGAACTGGTTCGGAACTGGTGCTGGTTCGGAGTTGGTTCAACTTGCGAACCCGTTTAGAACCTGTTTGTTTTTCCACTGACTAGAGCGCCCAGGGAACGACGTCGTACGTCGCTGTGTACGTCGCCATACGTCTTAGCTAGAAACGCTTGAAAGTACAATTGAAATATGTAAGTCTTTTAATCTTTTCGTTTGATATGTAATCTTTTCTGATAAGTTATGTACCCCGGTCTTGTGTTTTTTTTTCTTTCCATTTATTTGTTCTATATTGTGACCGTTTTCTTCTGTGCTTATAATGTTTTCAATAATAATAAAAGAAACGCTTTCGCCAACTTCAATCATAACAATTACAAAGGCGGACTCCATCGTGTTTCTGCAAATGTTTCTCCTGGCTTCGTCGCCAGCCTTCGACGTAAGCATGACGTTGCAGAAGAACGGTTCTAGTCCAGCAAAGAGTTGGTGCCGCTTTGGAACCAGTTCTCCTGGCCGACAGCCGTCTTTTTGGCTGTCGAAACACAAAGAACTGGTTCGCGTGCAGGCACCGGCTCCCGAACCGGCTCTCAAAATGCTTTGGTGGAAAAGGGGCTTGTGTGTCTGAACAGAAGACACAAGTCTTCACTATTTTAATAGATACACCAAAGTATACACCAAAGATGTGTATATGATGCATAAACCAATAATAGAGCTTCGAGAATTTTTTTTTTTGGTATTGATACATTGACAGCATTACAATTTCAATAGCTAACACACAAATAAGCCAATAATTATTTTCATGGCGATTCCATAATAAATAGGTGCTCACGGAGGCTCTGCCTTCTTTCACGTGGATGTTTTCCGCTTAATTTCTCCTGTTCGAATACGTGGATATCAGACTTGACCCGTGAATGAAAACATGAAGTCACTGGAGAGCTGCTTGAGTAGATAATAAGGTTGTTGTTTCTATGAAATGAGACACTGTTTTTCATGTTTACTTTCATGTTTTTCATGTAAAGCTGCTTGATTTTAAGCAATCTATTGTATAAAGTGCTCCAAATAAACGTGACGTGACTTTAGAGTGCCGAATTACAGAGCTCGTGAAAACGTCTTCGTATTTGCTATGACCAGATGCTTTGTTGTGCTTTATTTAAAAGAATGTTTGCTTTTTTCTCAAATTTGTTGTTTATTTTTGTTATTGAGAGGAAAGCTTGCAGCTCATATTTACATATTCCCCTAAACACTGCTATAGCAGTTTGGGCGCCGTCAGTGTTCGAATAACAGTATATCGAGGCTCACGCATTTTCGAACTTTGTTTTACCCCAAGACGAAGAATGAAAAATACTGTTAACTTCGCGTGAGTATATCGGAATGACAGAATTTTTTGTCTTACCTATATGTGATAATATGGCTAGTTAAAAAGAAAACAAGCTTTTTTATTATTTATTTCTGCAACCCAATCAGATGAGACATTTGACCCATTAATATCTCTTATTTATTGAATGCAGAGTGGAAAATGTCTGCATTTTGAGGTTTCTGGGAATGAAAGTGCATTGTTTTATGGCTGAAGTGTTGGCTCTGTTTATATAAACACCTCTCTGCTGTGTTTGGATTTTAGAGAACTCATTAAATAGACGTGTTTACTGCTTGCATCTACTGAACCATCTGATCACTTTACTGTCACCCTGATATATATATATATATATATATATATATATATATATATATATATAGGTGTGTGACTGTGTGTGTGTATTTATGGCTGTAGGACCAATAGTAAGCAATTCCCCACCATAGTTTGCTTCTGCTTAAACTGTCATCTCTCTTGTGTGCATTAATTGAGCATGATGAGCATTATTTGATCCGAATTAAACTTTTTGTTTGGATTGTACAGTATGTAAATGTTTTGTCACTAAACTAGACTAAAATAGTTTTTTCCCACATTTCATCATCATCATCATCACACATTTCCCAGTGTGTGCATCTAAGCCATGGCTGGTTTTAAATGTTGGCCATGGTTGCTTATGGACTGATCGCCATGGTTACGATGTTGCAGTCTTCCCGCTCCCGCCCTGTGAGAGCGTTTGACAGACACGGCAATCCCAGCCTGTCCTCTTTTGCTCTGTCACTATCATCACCAATTCATGTTTCATGTTAGTAGAAACTGTCGATATTATATAGTTCAGCAATATCACACAATTGCATATGTGATATTGATTTTATGATGATATTGAACAGTTCAATAAATAAGAAGTTAATATTGTGTTATTAGATATATAGTCTGTTTTTGCACAATTTTACTAACAAAAATATCACCTTTAAAGTCAGACCAGAAGGGTTGTGTCTCCAAGCAGCACATAGCTGTGTTTCATTTCTTACTGAACGAATTAATCGGGTGAAACAATATTTCAATTGAATAAAGAATAAAAAATTCAATGAATAAAGAGCCCCTTTTACTCAGACTATCGATTTAGAAAGAGTTACCCTGTTACTTGAATTGGAGAAACTGCACTGCTCAATATGGTGGAATACTGCCTTCAAAATAAATACTGCCTTCAAAATAAAAGAGCCAATCGCTGATTGGTAAAGTCATTGCTCTTAGGACTGGTGCACAGGCGCATTGGCTGGTCTTGCCTGAAAAATATGCTTTTTTTAATGCTATTGGAGCATAAGTAACAGCATTTATGGGACAGTTTGTGTTGCAGATTTGAAATATTATTTAATTGTGAGCTCGGCAAGCGTTTTTTTGAGATTTTAGGATTCCCCTATTCAAGTAGATATTCAAGAGGATATGACTTGATCTTGGATGCCTGAAATAGCTGCCCGGAGGCATTGCAAATATGGCTCAGAGTAAACAGACTTTCCTTAAAAGAGACATTTTAAAGAATCAAATGAATTAATTAATAATTGACTCAATAACTTAATGACTCAGTGACTTACTCATTTAGACATTTACAACAACCTACTGGCAGTTTTAGTTTCTTAGTATCATTTCATTTAAAAAAAAAACAAACATATTTTGAGTATAGCCCAGAAATGGAAATTCTGTTGATACTTACCGTCATGTCATTTCATATGACTTTCCTTTTCAGAAAGAACTGAAAATTAACCTTTGGTCTAATGACACATTGGTACCTAGTCGACCGTTCTCTGAGATTTGTTTTCATGATAATCGAATGTAGAGTTTTATCTCTAAAAACTGTTTAGCATATAATGCTAGTATATAGGGCATAGAGGAATGAAAAATAAAAATCGCTAGTTAATACCACTAACAAGGCTCAAATAGCCCCACATTAACACGGTAGCATAATGAGGGTCCCTACATGCCAAACGAAGCATTGAGAACTTTGTAAGTGTAAAGACCGTTTAATAAGAAGATATTTTATCACGACCAGTCAAACCATGAACAGATAACAAATTTGACAAATTTGAATTTGAACGTTTTATTTTATTTGATCAATTGAATAATGTATGCATTTACAGTTTTAGGTTTACTACTAAGAGTTGGCTCACAAAAGAGACCACTTAAATAAAAACCATCCATTTCAGTTTAGGTTCCCTTGCCGTTTTCTAAAAGATGTGTAGAGGTGTGACATGTGAATGGAGTGCGCTGAGAGAGTGAGTGAGTAATTCCCTGCTTTCTAGACTTAAATGGGATGGATGTCATTTCAGGTTGATAAGGAGAAATATGGCTTACATACTGCACTGTATTGACAATTTAACCAATGTTATCTTAACAGTAACTACACCTAAAGATAACACGATGTCACTAGAAAAGAACAATTACATGTTTCCTGGGAAAATGATGTTGGGGTGGAATGGAGGGAGGAGGACAGCAATGCTATAAGTGGAAACCTATTCTTCATCCATGGGAATCACTGCGCTGCAGATTTGGGCATTAGAGTTTCCTCATGATTTTCAGTGCACATGAGTTATTTTACAGCTGTGGTGGTATTTTTGTGAGGATAAGTATACATTTAACCAATGTATCTGTGTTTCAGCTGGTTGCGTGTTGTATTTTTGTGATTTATCCAGGTAGAAATAAATGTCACAAATAGCGAAGAACCTTCTTGAAGAGCGTATCTAGATGATCGTGTAGATTGCCGCATGAGTAATGGAGAAAATGCTGGAGAGAGAATATGAGAGGGAAACTCTGCTGTGGAGGAATTCAGTACATCTATTTTTACCCTGCTTAGTGAGAGTGGTTGCTATGGCATTGCCGATGGACACCGTTGTCATGCCGGCATCCTCTGTGCGTGCAGAGCTGCGCCGAAGATCCATGCTGGAGTGACTCACATCCTCAGAGCTTTACTGACCTACATCTGAGAGAACACACGCACGCAAACACACAGCGAGCCTGTAGAGACTCGATCTGACCAAGAGAAGGGAAAAAAGGGAGATTGAGAATGTGTGTAGGCACCTTGCATGAATTTATTAAAAATGGAAAGCAGACTGTGCGGTGGAAAAAAATGTATGGACAGGAACAGAAAAAGCCATGTTTGGTTATCTCGACTGTATTTACACATGGTAATGGTGGTGATTTAAATTTGTTGAAAATAAGACATTATTTCAGAGAGTTTAAAGAAAAAGTTAATTAGAAAAAGTAATTTGAGTAATCATTTAAACAAAAATGTCTTGTGTGAAACACGAAAGAAGTTTTAGCTATCTTACAAACACATTGCAATATGTCATTATACGTAAAAATTTTATTTATATTTTTGTGCATTTGGATAGATGCTTTCATCCAAAGAGACTTGTAGTGCAGTCAAGAATACATTTTATCAGTTCATGAATTTCCGAGAAATTGAATCCATGAGCTTTACATTGGTTGCGTCATGCTCTGTTGAGCTACAGGAATGCCACCTGTTGTGTAAACTAAACTGAAACTAAAACTATAAGAAATATTTTTTTAATTGTAAGTAAAACTGAAAAAAGATTATAAATAATAAATAAATAAATAAATAAATAAATATATATATATATATATATATATATATATATATATATATATATATATATATATATATATATATATATATATATATATATATATAACCAATAATTTTTATATTTGAAAGTGACAACCTATAAATTGGCCGATAACTCTAAATTTAAATCCAAACTTTAGTATAAATTTTGAGAGCCTGATTACAAATACATAAGGCCATTAAAAGCCACTTCTTACTCACTTCAGCCTAAATCAAACATATACAGTACAGTAGCCTAGTTTTAAACATTGTATTATTTTAAAATTAATTTTATACTCCTATGGCCAACTTTCTTAATTAAAAAAAAAGAAAATCTATTGCCTTAAGAAGAAATAAAATTATGCTAGACAAATCATTTGACATCATTGCTTGCATATAAATAATCAAAATGCATGCGTCATAAATAAATTGGATTAGCTTCCTTACAGACAATAGCTAGTGAAATGATTTTAATTAAACCATATTGTTGGTGAAAATAATATGAGAAAAATTAAAGTGCTGTTAATAATAATGTGTCCATGTTCAACGTCTAAAATTAATATTATTGTTTCAAATAACTGCATTGCTGTTTGAGCTTGGCATGCCGAAGCTGAATAGCTGAATGAACACCGGAAACTAAAGCACATTATTAGAAGGTTAATTAAATCAAGGAAATGCATATGAGTATTAATCCGATATTTATACAAAATAAAAATAATATTACAGCTTATATATACTCACTTTAAATGCTCAAAAAGATGCAAATGCACAAGTGAATTTGGAGTTGTAGTCAGAATGTGTAACTCCTGTTGTGACTGCGCCTTCCCTCAACAACGTGCTTGAAATATCGGCAACTAAATCCAAAGAATTCACAACTCTTGCTTACAAGCGTTCTCTTGAGAATTAGATGTACAGATGTATATGTACAGTACCACTAGTTCACTAATGTCCTGTCATTGCTGTGTGGTGGTGCAATGCGCGGTGTAGCTGGAAGGTAGATAGCTAGTCCGTTATTGTAATTTAGGCATCACATGTATCTGATGTATATACTGTATACACTCACCTATGAGGATTATTCAGGAGCACTATACTAATACTGATGTTTGACCCCCTTTCTCCTTCAGCAACTGCCTTCAATTCTCCATGGCATTGATTTCAACAAGGTGCTGAAAGCATTCCTCAAAAATGCTGGCCAATATTGACTGTAGCAGAGCATCTTGCAGCTGACTGGAAGATTTGTGGGATGCACATCGAGTCACGAAGCTGCCGTTGGCGTGGCTCCATTTTGGTTGAGGATCTGGCGACTGTCAGGGGCCATTTTAGTACAGTGAACTCATTGTCATGGTTTAGAAACCAATTTGAAACGATATGAGCTTTGTGACATGGTGCATTATCCGGCTGGAAGTAGCCATCAGTGGATGGGTACATGCATGTACCCATCCACTGATGCAGCTCCTTCCAGCAGGGTATAATGCGCCAGTGTCACAAAGCTCATATCATGGTGAGTGCATAAATGGTGGTCATAAATGGATGGACATGGACAGAAACTTATGCTCAGGTAGGCCGTGGCATTTAAACGTATGCCCGGTAGTGGTTCTAAGGGGCCCAAAGTGTGGCAAGAGACCATCCCTCCAGGGCTGGCCCTGACTAATTTGCTGCCCTAGGCAAGATTTTACCTGGCGTCCCATGCATTACAGCATCATCTTCACTCCATTCATTTGTGTTGGTGATTATTTTTAGTCATATATGTTATTACTGTAAAGCTGATTGAAATAAGTGTGTATCGTAGCTGGAAAAGGTGCTATATAAAAATCAAAGACGACCCGCACTCTGAACGCCCAGCTAGATGTAATGATCTCTATCTTCTCACCCTTTAACATCTAGCTAGCGTTCAAGTTAGAGTCTTCTTTATTTTTATATAGGCAAGCTTTTTAGCCCACAAGTAGCAGATTATTTCAAGCAGCTTTACAGTAATAACAGGAAAATAATGCAACAAAGTTTGCTTCTCCTGTACAAGCAGATCTAGAAGATAAATAGGTTGATAATCAAACTTAAGTATGTTCAGTGAAGGTTTATTTTTGTTGTAATTCTTTTTTTAAAATTATTCCAAATAGCCGCTCTAACAGAAACAGTGATGTCTTGTTCCAAATGTCATTCATGCACAAACTATCCATTGTAGACTTAGCAAAAGTGTTTGTTTGGGAGTTTATGGCAGCAATCTTCCACTAAATTATGGACCGTTTCATGTTTTCAATATGAATGAAACTGCTAAAATGTCTTTAATGTGAATGTTAGCAATATGTATGTGTACCAAGTGCTGA